>JAJQQW010000017.1:901123-1356123 GCA_025583905.1 Ia io | reverse complement strand
TGCAGCCCAGGTACGTGCCCTTGTTTGATCCCCAGCCTTGGTCGGGGCATGTGCCAGAGGCAAACACTCAATGTGTCTCTCTCACATCTATGTCTCTCTCCCTCTCTCTTTCTCACTCTCACTCCCTCCCTTCCACTCTCTCAAAAAACCAATGGAAAAAATATCCTCAGATAAGATTTAACTAAAATAATAATAATAATAATAATAAAAATAATAATAGGTGACAACTTACATTACAACATTTGATTTTCAGAAGTGGATTTGTGGCGATACGCAGGTAACTACTGAGCATCAATATCTAATCATATAATACTCAAACGTAATACAAGGAAGCTACAGAACTCATCTCACTTTAAAGTATCAGCCCTCAAATCCTACACAGAGCCCAACACCACATGGAAAAACAGGTATGATAACCATGTGGGGTGTAAGATCGCAAAGACAGCTCAACATCAGAAAACTCATTACTACGAACCCCCAGGTTTTGTGGGTGATCTCTAGGGACGATGAAAGGCCTTCAGGAAATCTAACATCTGCAGATGAATATACTTAATGGAAAAGGAACTGATGGATACTGTGACACCATTTTACACACACACACGCACATGCACACACACACACGCACACGCACACGCACACACATCTCTCAAACCCAGAACCCATATGTTACCTGGTGTAGGCAAATACCAGGCAGGTGCCCATGAGCGCCATTGCTCTATGACGGTGCTGGCCACACCATCCGGCAAAGGAAGTGACAACGAGAGGCATAACTCGGGAGGCTACATTTGCAGAAGTTTTGGCACTACACTTAGAAAAATCATGAGAACCAATGCCTAAACTGATCAACAACTTGAGAATCCAGAAAAGTAATAGGATACGAAATGAACATATAAAAACCATTAGCCTAGATTTCGGCTTCTGGCAGAAGTAATAGCAGGGACCAGAATCCCTCCCATCAGTAAAAATAAAAACACCAGAAATTAAGAGAATGAAAAGACCAGCCACAAACTAGAAGATAATATTTGCAAACCACATACCTAATAAAGGACTTGTATCCAAAATATACAAATAAATCTTAAAACTCAAACAATTCAAAAACAAACCAATTAAAAAAGTAGGCAAATGTGTTGACTCCTAAAACTAGAAATCAGTAATAGCAAGATAACTGGAAAAGTCCCAAAATATGCAGAGACTAAACCACACATTTCTAAATAACACATGGGCCCGATAAGAAATCTCAAGAGAAATTTTTAAGTATTTTTAACGAAGTAAAACCGAAAATACGACTTACCCGACTTGGTCAGGCAATGCTACGAGGAAAATGCATAGCTCTGAACGCACACATTAGAAGAGAAGAAAGAGCTAAAATCAATACTCTACGCTTCCACCTTAGGAAATCAGAAAAAGAAAAGCAGCTCTAACTGGTTTGGCTAGTGGATAGAGCATCGGCCTGCGGACTGAAGGGTCCCCAGGTTCGATTCCGGTCAAGGGCATGTACCTTGGTTTCGGGCACATCCCCAATGGGGAGTGTGCAGGATGCAGCTGATCGATGTTTCTAACTCTCTACCCCTCTCCCTTCCGCTCTGTAAAAAATCAATAAAATATATTTTAAAAAAAGAAAAAGAAAAGAAAAGCAGATCCAAAGTGAGCAACAGAAAAAATAAGAATTAGAGCAGAAATTAATAAAATTTAAGAGAGGAAATCAATAGAGATAATTGACAAAACCAAAAGCTGGTTCTTTAAGAGGATCAGGAAAATCGACAAGCCTCTAGATTGGCCAGCTAAGAAAAAAGAGGGCAAACACAGATTCTATCAGAAAAGCAGCAGCGCTCTCGGCGTGGCTCAGTGGTTAGTGTTGGACACAATACCATTTGCATTAGCACCCCAAATGAAATATTTAGATATAAATCTAAGAAAACTTGTAAGAGAGCTCTGTGAGAAAAACACAAAGTTCTGATGGATAGAAATCAAAGGTCCACATGAATGCAGAGATGTCCCGTGACAGGAAGACTCAATATTGTCAGGATGACAGTTCTTCCCAACTTGGTCTGTAGGGTCAATGCAGCCACAGTCCCAATGCCAGGAAGCCATCTCACGGACACGGACAAACTGACTCCAAAGCTCACAGGGAGGCGGAAGACTCGAACAGCCCACAGTTCAATACTGGAGACAAAGTGAAGAGGACCCGTGCTGCCACCTGGAGACTTACTACAAAGCCACGTGATCGAGACAGCGTGGCGCCGCGAGAGGACACGCACTAGAGCGACGCACAGGAGCGGAAACAGACCACGGCCGCAGCCCGCGGGTCTCTGGCCAAGGAGCCAGGGCCACACAGCGGAACCCAGAGTCTCTTCAACAAATGGCGCTGAGCAGCTGGACATCCCGTGCACAAGTGTGACTCCGGACACAGGCTGCACCCTCTTCACCGACATCACGTCAAACGGCCCGCAGGCCCCCCGTGAGGTGCACAGCCCTGAGCTCCTGGGAGAGACCCAGCTGGCCGCGGCCTGTGGTCCTCTGTAGACAGAGCTCTGAAGACCTGACCCGCGAGAGAAACCAGGAACAAGCGGGGCTCCTTTGACATGAACAGCGTCTGTCTGCACGAGACAAGGTCCGGAGAACGAGGAGACAAGCCCAGACTGAGAAAAGGTCCCCCAAGGCTCCTCCGGTAACAGACTGTCATCCAAAACGTACAAAGAATCTTAAAACTCAGCAACATGAAAGCAAACAACTTGACGAAAATATGGTCAAAATCCTTAGCAGACACCCCCCGAAGAGGATACACAGATGGCAAACAGGCAAAGGGAAAGACGCCCCGCATCGACGTCACCAGAGATGCAATTCCCAACCATCCTGGTCCCCCTCCCCCCACCAGAGGCCAGAACCAGGACGCTGACCACACCCGATGCTGGCGCCGCGCGCCCTGCTGGGGGACGTGCTAAGTGTGTAGCTAGTTTGGCCTTTTCTTACAAAAGTAAACAGGTTCTCGCCATCTGACCCAGCCATCGCTCTCCTTGGCATTTACCCAAAAGAGTCCAAACTTATGTCCACACACAGGTCTGTACACACGTGACAGCAGCTTCATTCAGAATTGTCAAAATTTGAAGCAACAGAGATGCTCTCCAGTAGGCAGGCAAATGGATAAAAAACTGTGGTCCACCCAGACAGTGGAATATCACTCAGGGCTCAGAGAAATGAACTACTGAGACACGGAGGAACCTTACATGCATGGGACTGAGTGAGGGAAGCCAGACTGACAAGGCTACACACGAGTGACTCCGACTACGTCACATCCTGGAAAAGGCCAAACTGGGACAGTGAAATGACCAGGCTGCCAGGGGCTGGGGAGGAGGGGCCACACCTGGACACCCGTGGACAAAAGCCAGGGCTCGTCCCCAGCTGATCCAGGGAGCAGAGCAGGGCTGGCTGCCGGGAGTCTGGGAAGACGAGTCACTAGCACCCGTGGAGGTGAAACAGGAAGAGGAAGAGGAGGCGAGGCAGCCAGAGCCAGGCGCCCTCCCTTGTTCTCCCCGGGAGGGCACCCTGGCCTATAGGCCCAGGTGAGGGCACCTGAGTGGGAGTGGGTGCAGGTACGTGTTTGTGTGTGGACACAGGCAAACACAGGCCAGCGTGTGGCAGCAGCTGGTCTGCTTCATGGGCATCACGTCTGCTCTGCTCCTGTGGCCTCCCCTTCTGCGGGGAGCGTGCTCTCTACCCTCATGCTCTGCACCGTGCACAGTGGGAGGGCCTGTCCTCGTCACCTCGGTCCCTCCCTACTCCAGGGAGGGACATGTGCACCCGGAGCCTCAGCGCCTGCGCACAGTGGGTGATGCTGCTCAGTGAGGGCCTCGTGGACGTGGGCGAGGGGGGAAGGGGGCGGCAGCTCAGCAGGGACAGCAGGGCATGGGAGACCGCCCCCAGCACCGCCCCTCCACACCCGCAAGTTCTTGGCCCGGGCATCTGTGGCCTGGTCCTCAGCTGCTTCCATGTGGCCTGTCCTCCTGGGACGGCAGCCCCACAGGGCAGCCCTGGCACCCCCTGCTGTGTCCCCAGCACCCTAGTGACTTGGCTTTGAACTTGCAGATGTTTTTGGAGGCAGGACAGAGCCTCAGTGACAGACGACAGGAGCAGGGCTCACCTGCGGCACTGGGAGCAAAGGGCGTCGAGGCACTGGTGTGGCCAACAACGACCCTCTCTCCTGGGGGGCCACACAGAGGCGGCTCTGCCCTAGGCCACTGCGGGAGCAGAGCGCGCGGGACGCCATGGGGCCTGCGAAGGTGGGCCTGCCCTGCTGGTTCGGGAGATACTCACTGGGCACGGCCGTGGTCTCCCCAGGCGGGCCGCTCGGCGCCACTGGGACGTGCACAGCGGCACTTGGCTCTGAGGGTTGACTGCCCATCCGAGTGACGTTCCGCTGGTTATCCGCATCCTCCGGCTGTTCCTCCGCCTTCTGCACGCAGGTGCTGGGCAGCGCACACACCGGGCCCACACCCATCGTCCCGCCGGCCTCCAGGTCACAGTGTGGCTCCCTGCAACCGAAGGCCCAGAAGAGGTTGGAAAGGAGGAAGGTGGGAGTCAGAAAGACCGAGGCAGGAGGTGCTACACTAACAGCGCTCTCCAGTCCTCTCCTCCCGGCAAGTGGGGAGTCAACATGTTCCAAAGCATCCCCAACAGCTTCCCCCTAAGCCTCTCTTCCTCCCGGACCTTAAAATGACGCCTGCCATTCTGCCTTTCGCAGAGGTGCCCTCCCCGTTTCACAGTCACCTCCACGGGCAGGGCCCGCAGCGCCAGAGGGGGGCGTGGCCCAGGGCAGGGGCGTGGCCAGGCGGCCGAGTGGCCCCGTGTGCGCTCACTCACTGGGGCTGGAGGTCCCGCGGCTCCTTGTCCTTGTCCTCGGCCTCACCCTCCTTCTCCACAGCCTCCTCGTGTGCGGGCGGTGCCCTGTGCCGTGCCCGGTGCCTCCGCGCTGGCTCCTCGCTGCTCTCCGCCTCCCGGGGGCCGACCCGGGGGCCACGGTGCCGGGCTCGCCGCTCGCCCCTGGCGCCGTGCATGGCGCCGTCCTTGCCCGGATCTGCGTGGCGGTGCCCGCGGTGGCGCCGGGGTTCCCGCTCAGCCGCCTCTTCCGGGGAGCCGCGCCGGTGGTGGCGCCGGCCGCCTTCGGGCCCCGGGCCCCGGCCGCGCTCGCTCCGGGCCTCCCGGGTCCCCGCGGTCTCTTTGCTGCGGCTGCGGTGCGGCCGTGCCCGCTCCTCCGGGGCAGCGGGCTCCCCACTCTCGGCCTTGGGGGCGTCCGCCCGGTCCTGCTCCCCCGCCTGGCCCGGGGCCTTGTCCTTATCGCGGTGCCGGTGATGCCTGCGCGGAGGGTCCGCGCCCTCGGCCGCCTCACCGCCCTCGGCCGCCTCCACGCCCTCGGGCCGCACCTTGCCCCCCGCTGGTCCCCGCGTGCCCTCGCGGCCGGGCTCCACCACGAGCGGCCGGTCCAGGTGCGTCTTCATGTCGGGGCGCAGGTGGCGCGCGGTGGCGAAGCGCAGCCGCTCCTCGGGGCCCAGCTCGCTGTACAGCGCCTCGCAGCTGGCGCGCAGGTTCTGCAGGCGCAGCTGGCTGGTCCGCTGCTCCCACACCGAGCGCGCCTTGGCGTTCTGCTGCCTGCGGGGAGAGGGGTGCACACCCTTGCACCCCTTCTCCGCCGGCAGGGGAAGCCACAGATGACACAGCGATGGAGGGATGGCAGAGTGGGTGCGGGGAGCGGGAGGGGAGGGCGCAGGAGCCCGCAGGAGCCCTGGCAGTCGGGGCAGGAGGGCAGGTGGGGGGGCCCAGGGTCAGAGAATTCACCCGGTGGCTCTGACCCATAGACCGTGGGTGCACCAGCCTGGGGAGGGCGGGCTCAAGCCACTCCTGAGCAGGTGGCCATTGGCCTGAGCCCAAGAGGTGAGGGCAGTGGGAATGATGGGCACCAGCATGAGGTGGTGGAGAGGTGTCCGGGACAGGTGGGCCGCTGGCCAGGAGGCTGCATCCGGATGGGCAGGGGGGCACAGGCAGGCGGCTCTGAACACAGCGGAGCTGCCCGGGCAGCACCTCCCCTCCATTCCAGGAGATGCTGGGTGGGGACCAGGACGGGACAGCTCAGTGCAGGAAGCAAGGGCCTGGGGCAGGTGGCCCGCTCAGGAGCAGACGGAGCCACATGTCCCTGAGGCAGTCGCTCCAGCAGGGCGCCCACCGCTCAGCTCAAGACCGGCTGCTCCCAGGAGGCACCACCTGCGTGGCCACCAATGCCCTGCTCCCTCCTGGCTCCACAGAGAGCACCCCTCCCGGGGACTGCCAGAGTGGCCTGTGGTCCCGGCTCAGCCCTCGCTGGACGGGCTGCCCAAGGCCTGACCTCCACCGCCTCGGCCACAGCTGGGGCTCTGAGCCCCAGGCACAGGAGGCCTCTGCAGGCCGCTCTTTGCTGAGTAAACCCCACAAGGCGGCCCAGCCACATGGCCAAGCAGGCCTCTGAGCTCAGTCTCGCTCCTCCTGCCCTGAGGTGGCCCGGCCACCCTGGTGGTGGCACCAGCAGCCTGAGACCGAGGGGGACTGGACGTGTGTGTCGATCAGCAGCCACACTGTGCTCTGGGCTCTGGTGCGCCCCTCAGCCCCCCTCCCAGCTACCTCAGGTCAGGCTACCCCACTCCACCAGTGAGGACCCAGCCAGAGGGCACAACCCACAGGGTCCCACAGCAAGTCGCGGACGGAGCCAGGATCAGACACATGCGAGGATCA
Organism: Ia io; assembly: GCA_025583905.1. NCBI lineage: Eukaryota > Metazoa > Chordata > Mammalia > Chiroptera > Vespertilionidae > Ia > Ia io. The sequence goes on along the minus strand of JAJQQW010000017.1, from coordinate 1,349,367 downwards.
AGAGAACATGGGGGGCCTCGGCCCAACCCCAACCGCACTGACAACACACCTAGGGCCACAGCCTGAGGGGTCCCTGGCCAGCCCACCACAAGCTCGGGGCCCTGGGCACTGCACCACGTGACAGCAGAGGTGGTGGCTGTCCGGACGAAGGTGGAGTCCAGGCCCCGTGCGGGGCCATTTCTGGGGCACAGAGCACAATGCCTGCCCCTCACCTGGGCCTGACGGGAGAGGCGGAGCAATGGGGGGGGAAGCGTTGCCCTCTCTGGCCACCTGTGGACGTACCCTTCACCTGCCGCCCTGCCTGCCCTGCCCTGCCCTCTGACCCGGGAACCAGGCTGCCTGCTCCTGGTCACCTTGTGACCAGCCCACCTTCTCTTTCTGCCTGCTCCTGGTCACCTTGTGACCAGCCCACCTTCTCTTTCTCTCCAACCTTGAGCCACACGGGCCCTGCCCCCCGCCCGCTACACAGAGCTCGGGGGATTCTGAGCAACGCAGACCGGTGATGGAGGGCCGCCATGCGGGGCGTGCCGGCACAGGAGCACTGCCTCAGGCCCCCGGTCGGTCCCGCACCTGAGATGGGCCTTGAGTCTAAGCCATTGGTCGCAGGGTGGCGGCCGCTCAGACGCAGCCCTGGTCCTGAGGCCCAGTTCTCTGCGCACAGACAATGAGACGGGGCCGTGCCTCCTGGCAGGTGGGACTGGCTATGCCCCACTTCTGCGGTCTGTCCCCCAGGATCCAGCTCGAGGTGGACTGTAGGGCACCATGGGGAGCAGGCCCCTCACAGCTACCGGGGGAGCAAGGCCCTGCTCTGCTGGCCTTGTGCCTGTGCTCTCTGCCTCAGCTCCAGGCCACCCACCGTCTGCAGTGCCCACCCTGCAGCCACGCCACCTGCCTCCTCTCGGGCGAGTCTGTGTGCGGCCTCCCCTCCCTCTAGTGCCTGCCAGCAGCTATACCCGCACACCGCACCCCGCACCCATGCTGCCCCTCTCTGCATCCTGCCCGAGTTCACAGGCCACGCAGGAACGTTAAGGCAGGCCCGTGTCGCTGGACTCCAGCCCAGGCTAAGTCCTGCCTAGAAAGGGCTCTTTAGGGGTCACACGGAGGAGCGGCTTCCCAACGTCCTGGTGGGCTTGCAGGCACAGCCCGCCCCAGACGCTGTGGGGGCCTCTGTGCTGGGGGCCCCGCTTTGTGGTTTCTGGGCTGAGTGCACGCGGCGGTCCTGGTGTGCCACCTGCACCCCTGTCCCCATCTCACTGCTCTCCACTGCGAACCAGCCAGTGGGACCCGCTCTCCTACCCGCGGGACATCAGCCCGCAGCTCGCGTGCTCGTGGGAGACAGCCCAGCGGTGCTGGCTGGGCAGGGGGTGGGGCACGGCCCGCAGCAGTTCCTACCGCCGGAGGCGGAGGAGGCACCTGGCCACCTCTGTGTAGGTGGCGTGACTGGACTGACAACTCCAGAGACCCCTCACTGCAGGGCCTGAGCCCACCCTAAGGAGGAGGCCCCGGGGTGACCCCCAGCCCACCGCCCGGGGCTCCATGGCTCTCCCTCGGCTCCGACTGGTCCCAGGTGAGCCTCCCAGCTGGAGGCAGCCCCATTCTTGCTACAAGGACGTCATGAGGGTCGAAGATCCAGCCCCTCCCAGGTGAGGAAGGAGGGGCAGGAGGACCCACGAGTGTCCCCGTGAGCACTGACGGAACTCGACCTCGTGGGACAAGGAGACCCGAGTGACGGCACACAGACAGACAGTAGACAAGAGGACAGACACCAGGAGGGGCGGGGAGGGGCGGGAAGGGGCATCAGGAGGCGTGCCCACTGTCCCGCCAGGCTGCAGGCGGCTGCAGAGCTGCCCCAAAGTGGATGACCGAGGGGAGCAGAGTTAGGGGGCAGGCATTTGCGTGTGGTTATCATGAAGCCGGGCAGGGATCGTGGCAGAGCGACTCACGAGTTTACGCTGGAGACAGATGAGCTGCGAGATACAGCACCCCGCGTGTGCCTTACAAAACTGCACATGCAAAAGACAGAACAGAACAAAGGTGAGGCGACCCGAGAGCCTAAGACACGAACACACGCGTGAGCGCAGCGGTCAGTGCAGGCTGCGGTGCGCATCCAGGCAGGAGGCCAGGCACACTTCCGTCAGAGCGGTCCCCGCGACCTTGGGTAAAAGAGAAGTTGAGAGAGAAAGAGCATCCGGCAGATGCGTGAGGCTGAAGTGCACACCCGTGGTGGCGGGAAGAGGAGAAGCCTTACCCCGGGGCCGCCTGGCACCCCTGCCCCTGGCAGTCCTGCCCGGTAAGGGCAGAGCAGCCGCCCCTCCAGCTGTGGCCGCTGGCAGGGCTGGTGCACCCGTCTTCAGAGGGAGAGGGGGCGGGCGCCCCACCCCAAGGTCCTCAGCCCAGCTCTAAGTCACCCGACCCTTCCCTTCCGGGGCAAACAGCTCCGTCCCAGCCTGCCCCTGGTGTGACTCCAGCCATCCCAGTGCCTTCCTGGAGGCTTTTCCAAGCAGCATCTCCTTCCACCCGTTCCCTTCAGGGCAGCTCCCCAGGAGGCCCGGGACTGCCTCTTCCTGGAGGCCGTATCCACAAACGTGTGTGTGTGAGGAGCTCAGAGCAACTCACCTGCCGCCAGGCCCTGGTGCACACCGGTGTGTGTGCAAAAGTGTGCGAATCCGTGTGACCGCGTGTGTAAGTTTGTGAATGAGCGAGTGGGTGTGAGAGCATGAGGGCGTAAAAGAGTGGTGTGGCCCTAACCGGTTTGGCTCAGTGGATAGAGCATCAGCCTGCAGACTCAAGGGTCCCAGGTTCGATTCTGGTCAAGGGCACGTACCTTGGTTGTGAGCACATACCCAGTGGGGAGTGTGCAGGAGGCAGCTGATCGATGCTTCTCTCTCATCGATGTTTCTAACTCTCTATCCTTCTCCCTTCCTCTGTGAAAAATCAATAAAATATATTTTTTTAAAAAATAAGAGTGGTGTGTGTATGGGGGGTATAAATGTGAGCGTGCGTGTGTGTGAATGAGTCATGTGTGGAAATAAATGTGAATATGTAAGCATGTGGGATGGGAATAAGTGGTGTGCGGGTAAATGTGAGCGTGTGTGTGAGTGTGGGGGTAAATGTGAGCGTGTGTGTGAGTGTGGGGGTAAATGTGAGCGTGTGTATGAGTGTGGGGGTAAATGTGAGCGTGTATGTGAGTGTGGGGGTAAATGTGAGCGTGTGTGTGAGTGTGTGGGTAAATGTGAGCGTGTGTGTGAGTGTGGGGGTAAATGTGAGCGTGTGTGTGAGTGTGGGGGTAAATGTGAGCGTGTGTGTGAGTGTGGGGGTAAATGTGAGCATGTGAGTGAGTGTGTGAGGGTGGGGGTGGGAATGATGGTGAGTGGGGATAAATATGAGTGTGTATGTGTGTGTGAGCGTGGGGGTGGGAATGAGTGGTGAGTATGGGTAAATGTGAGCGAGTGTGAGTGTGTGAGCGTGGGGGTGGGAATGAGTGGTGAGTATGGGTAAATGTGTGTGAGTGTGTGAGCGTGGGGGTGGGAATGATGGTGAGTGTGGGTAAATGTGAGCGTGCGTGTGAGTGAGTGTGTGAGCGTGGGGGTGGGAATGATGGTGAATGTGGGTAAATGTGAGTGTGTGTGAGTGTGTGAGCGTGGGGGTGGGGATGATGGTGAGTGTGGGTAAATGTGAGCAAGTGTGTGTGTGAGCGTGGGGGTGGGAATGATGGTGAGTGTGGGTTAATGTGAGTGTGTGTGTGAGTGTGTGAGCGTGGGGGTGGGAATGATGGTGAGTGTGGGTAAATGTGAGCGAGTGGGAGTGGAACGTGTGCCAGGGCGTGTGGGCAGCGGCACTCAGAGCCCAGGGAGCCAGATCACCTCACCTTCCCATCTCCGTCCTCCTAGGAGATTGAAGTGACATCACTGAGGCCAGACCCTCACAGCCCCAGCCGACCTCTGGGGACACGGGTCCTTCCGAGGGATCCAGCAGAGCCCGTCCCCTCGGCACCGTCCGTGCCCGGCTGCACACGCGCTGAGGGAGCCTCGGGGACACCGACACTGATGGTCCCTCACCAGCAAGTGCCCAGAAAGCAGCTCGCCAGTCCTCCCAGTCAGACCCCACAGCACAGCTGCGGGCGGGGTCCGGGGAGGTCCCTCTGTGCCGGCTCTCACCCACCTAGCAGCTGGCCATGGACACGGCCCTGGGGAGAGCAGGTGCTGCCCATCCAACTCACAGACTCACCTGGAGAACAGGGAACGGGGGGAGGGGCTCTGAGCCAAGGAGCACAGGGCCTCACACGGCCCTCAGCTGCCTGGCGGCCTCACCCAGCCATCACATCGGACCCACTGTGTCCACAGAGGGGGCAGAGGACCTGCCACCCAGGACCGAGCCCAGCTCTGCTCCCAGGACAGCCTGCAGGGCCCCACAGGGTACACAGGGACCCCGGCCTGCCCACGCCCGGCAGCTGTGACAGGTGAGCTCAGGACCCGGGAGGCAGGTCACAGCATTGTTCCTAGCAGCGGGCTCCCCGGGAGGGAGCAGAGGAGGCGGAAGAGCGTCCGCACCTCTTTCTCGGTGGCCTGACCTGAGGCCAGCACCTGCACTCCGAGGTTTTGTCCCCAATGGAGCGGCCCTGCCTCACCTCCAAGGAGGAGGCAGCCTGGCGGGTGGCTGGGCCCCGGGCGGAGCCCTCACCTCCAGCCCCGCAGAGGCACATGCTACACCCCCCTGGGCCCGTGTGAACAAGCAGAAGGCTTGCACTGCCCCTTGACAGCAGACCTCAGCAGCACAGACTCGAGAGGGGCAGGAGGGAGGTCATAGCCACCTCCTCGCAGCAGCCCGGGAGCAAGCAGAGCGAGGGACAGCATCCCGCACCTGAGCGTCTGCCCAGCTCCCAGGGCTGAGCCGCCTCTACCGCCCCCACCGCCTCGTGCACGGTGCCCGGCTCAGACAGGCCCTGCAGACACCCTCCCAGAGAACAGGCCCTCACCCTGGTGACCACCTCGCCAGACGGGCTGCTGTACACCTGCTCCACGTGCACGCACACCCACTCCATATGCACGCACACCCACTCCACGTGCACGCACACCCACTCCACGTGCACGCACACCCACTCCACGTGCACGCACACCCACTCCACGTGCATGCACACCCACTCCACGTGCACGCACACAGCCAGATCCCCCCTGGCCAGCACGCACCTCGGCAGCACAGATGTGCCTGCAGCACAGGCGCCGTGACCACCACATCACAGAAGAGGGGGCACCGGCCACAGAGCGGGGCCCGTGGGTCAGCCAGGAAGTGAGGTGTGTGCTGGGTGTTCATGAGGCTGAACTCTATGCCTGCCTTCCCTTGGCTGATGGCCCGACCACTGCAGCCCCGGGCCCTGGGCTGCACACTGAGCCACCGGGAAGTCCCGAATGCCTCGGCCCGGCCTTCACCTGCTCTCCTCCTGGCCTCCCCCGGGCCTCTGGCCCAGTACCAGCCCTCAAGGACCTTTCTGGAAATGCGTTAAGTCCTGGGGCTGCTGAGGTCCCACTGAGAACCTCTGGTTCACAAAGTACATTTCTGAGACGCGTGCGCAGCACAGAGGGGCTGACGCCTTAGCCCCCGCTCGGGGCTGTGCTCAGGGGAGGCCCTGCAGCCAGGGACGGTCAGGGAGCCAATGCCCCCGGCAGAGCCAACCCGCCACCATGTGGGGTCGGCATGCTGCGGGGTCCGCTCCTGCACAGAAGGGGGAGCTGCAGACGCGTCCCTGGTGAGCCCTCTGCTCCCTGCGGGAGGAGAGCCATTCCCTGCCATCATGGCCCCTGGTGTCCCAACAAGCTCCAGCCGAGGCAGGGGCCTGAGGAAGCCTCTGGAAGGGGTGCCCCGCTGAGGGCCCAGCGTGGACTAGCAGCCCCACCCCCAACCCCTCCCGCTCTCAAGAGCCTTACGTGGCGATGGAGACGTTCGCGGCCGACATGGGGCTGACTTCAGCCACTTCCTTGGCCTTTTGCAGAGCAAGCTTCTGATTGGCGGCCTCCTCCATCTCCTCTTCATCCTGTGAGCGGACAGAGCATGTGCTGTGCTTCAGAGCGCTGTGTCCGCCTCGTCCTCCTGGGGCCGAACCTGGGCCAGGCAGCGGCTCCTGCACTGGCACGATGCCCCTCCACACAGAGGCTGGGTGCCGCCTGCTGATCAAGGTGACGGCCCCAAGTGTCCTGCCTCAGCCGCCCTCCCACGCGCCGTCTCCCGCCCCAGGGACCCCACCGCTACCTGCGCAGGCGTTTGTGCCACAGCTCTTCCGACTTCCTGTCAAAATGCACACTGCACCTGCCACCCCTGGGAGCACCTGCCGCTCTTGAACCCAGCCAGCCTCTGCGCAGAGCTGTGAGGCAGGGCCCGGTTCCCCACCTGAGTCTGAGTCCTCCCAGCAGCTGCCACCGGGAGTGTCAGGCCAGATTCCCTCACAGCCTCTGGGCTTTCCTACCTGTCCACCTGTCCCAGCCCTGTCGCCCCCACACCTGGACAGCCACCTGCGGGGCCTGGCCCTGTGCTCCCGTCCACACCGAGTTCCTGGGAGGACCCCTGGCTCATGTCACAAGCCAATGGACATAGGGACAGACCTCTGGCCCTGGCCCCACGTCACCGGGCAAAGCCCACCTGCTCTGCTCCTGGGCCTACAACCTCCAGGCAGAGCACACGAGCCCAGGGTCTGTGGGCCGCCAGCTTCTTCCCCAGCCCCAGCCCCAGCCCCCGCTCCCCGGGGCTGGCATTCCCAACACGGCCCAGAACACCCTTGAACCTGCTCTGGGTCGCAATGTGGCAACCATGAGGTCCCCCGTTAGCTGCCTGGAGATGTCCCACCACAGAAGACCGCAGGCTCGGGCTGCAGAGAGGACGCCAAGCTCGGCGCCCACAGAGCCGCCCGGGCCTGTCTTCGGCTCTGGACTCGGTGGATTTTGGCCTCGGGGGCGAGGACATCAAACAGTGTTGTCCAAACAGCCTCAGCCTCAAGGAACACATGACTGCTCATGGGGACATGGAGAACGGGTCCCAGCTCTGGGGCCTCGGCCAGTCTGACACACACAGCCCCCCACTCCCAGAGGAAGGGGTTCCTGAGCCGGGCAGCCAGTGTCCGCAGGAGCCAGGGCCCTGACATGGCTTCCCCCGCACGTCCGCACCCACAGCGGTACCTGAACAACTCGGGCTCACCCCCTCGGGATAGAGGTGCAAGCCCAATACTGCTGTACCCCGTCCACGTGGGCCCCAAACTGCTGACACCAAAAGCGCTCGTGGACACACGGGTCCCCCAGCACAGGCAACACCCCAGGGGCTCGGGCCACTCCCACCTACTCCTGGAAGGCGAGGCTCAGCCCTGGCCCCTCCTGACAATAGGCATGGGTGGGCCAGGGGGTCCCCCAAGTCCTCAGAAGCCAGTGGCCAGAGCGGGGAGGAGCCTAGACCCACAGGCAGCACCGGGCTGGGCCGGGCCTGGCGGGGAGGAGACTGAGCAGAAGCAAAGGAAGGAGGTGGTGGGCCGCTCCAACTGCCGCACCTCCCAGGGCCCTGGGGGGCGGGGGGGGGAAAGCGGCCGCTGGCAGCACTGTCAGCCCGGTGGGTGCACTGGCCTCAGCGGAGGGCAGAGACGTCCTGGTTCCTCAGGGAGGCCCGGCCACACCGCCCAGCACTGACGCGTGGAGAGTGGGCATGTGCTGGACTGGGGTGGGCTGGACGGGGCACGCACAGGTGTTCACAGGTGGCATCTAGGGAAACTGGCACGCCAGAAAGGTCACAGCGTCTGTGACAGAGGCAGCACTCTCCAGCCACCGGAGCAGGGGCAGTGGCCTCCGCTCTGCGCTCTGGACTCGCTAAGCACCCCTTGGGGCTGGAACCGTGGGCGGCCAGCAGGCCTGCGGGGCTGCGGTGAAGGGACCAGGCAGGGGGCTGTGTTTGCTGCAGGGACACCGCGTGAGGCGTGTAGAAGCACATGCCCCGCCGGCGGGCGGTGAGTGGAGACGGCACCGAGGGCATCTAGCATTAAAGGGCAGACGCTGTCCTGCTGCGCAGACGTGCTGAGAGGCAGCTCAGCTGCTCTGCCAGGCCCAGCGTCTGAGCAGCACTGCGCCTGCCCCAGCTCACCATCCACCTGCCCCTGGCCACAGGGTCCCCTCACCATGGGGGCACACATGGGGTCCCCCCACCACCCGGGACGAACATGGGGTCCCCTCACCACCCGGGACGAACATGGGGTCCCCTCACTACCCGGAGTCTTCAGAGCTGGGTGCTCCCTGGACCCCAACACGCGGCCCCTCCTGAGGCTAGTGCAGCGGCCGCCACGTCTCGAGTCCTGCCTGGGCCACGCCTCCCTCAGCACCTGCTTCTGCCCTCTGGCCTCTGCTCCCAGGCCGTGGCTCCCCGAGAGCTGCCCTCGTGGGCACCTGCCTTCCTGGCGTGGTGGCTCCTCCTGCTGCCTCAGCGCCGTTCCCCACCCTGAGTGACAGCCTGGCTTCTGCCCACCCGCCTCTTGGACAGGGGTCACACAGGCTCTTGACCCATGACCTGGGCCTCCTCACAGCACTCTGGCCTCATCCAGAGCGACATGGACCAACCCCACCCCTTCCTGCACCTGCTTGCAGGAGGCATCGCTGCCCTCCCCATGTACCTTGGTCAGCTCCTGGGCGTTGGCGAGGTTGTCCACGGCGATGGCCAAGAAGACATTCAGCAAGGTGTCTGGTGGCTCCAGGTAAGGAAAGGAGCCTGTCCCCACACGGGCACCCCACAGCCTCAGGGACACAGGGCCCACCCGACCCTGACCCCGACCCCTCAGCCTCCTCTCCTTGGAGGCTGCCTTCCCTCAGAGCCCGGGCCCTGCAGCCTGGCGTCCTGACAGTGCCCAGAGCAGCTGCAGGGCTGTGGCTCAGCGCCACCCTGTACCGCCCCTCATGCCCACACCCCCAGCCCAGCTCTTCGGGGCTGACTTTTCGGCCAGAAGCTCAGGCTGTGGGATTAACCCACCCTTGCTTCCTGGGAGGGCCCATGGGCCGCCTACTCCTGTGCCCGTCCCCGCTGCCTGGAGGCAAGAAGCACCGGACAAACACCACCTGCTTCTCTGGCTGCACAGGGCTCAACTCTGGGTCCTGTGGGCAGAGACCGCATCTGACAGGACACAGACCTGCAGCCCCCAAGGCAGCACCTCTGGGCCAGGTCCCAGGCCAGGCTCACACCTGCCGCCTCCTTGAGTAGCAGGGACGTCTGAGCCGACCCCACGGCACCCAAGGCCGACCCCAGAGCCACTAGAGCAGGGCAGGCCGCCCGGCTCCTTCCCCTCAGGCCTGCTGCTCGCTTCTAAGGAACGTGTCACAGCCGGGGTGCTCCATAGACGAGGTTCGGGGGGCCTGGTGCTGGGTGCTGACACTGCAGCTGCACCCCCACAAGCCCATCTCCACCCCAGACGGCAGCTGTCTTCGCCTGGGCCTGGGGGCAGCACCCCAGCCCTCCTCGTGCCGGGGCCTGGCTCCTGCAGACCAGGCTGCGGGCCTGTGGCCGCCTCCATCACCTGCCCTGGGCACCGTGGACGCTGGGCCGGCACCCTGTGTCCCGGGGGGGTGAGCAGCACCTCCTCATCGTGACGACCTCTGTCTCAGACACGGCCATGTCCTCGGGGGACAGTCCCACCAGTCAGGTCCCCGTGTGCCAGGTAACCGAGGCCTCTCCCTGCAGGCCTAGACTCACCCCGCCCCGCCCTGCCCCCGGGGGCCAACATCCTGCGGGGCTCTGGCCGGTGCGACTGCGAGGAGCAGTTGCTCTGTGACAGCGATGATGCTGTTGGTCAGGCCCTGCCCGTGTCTTGGCCCCTCCACAGCCACCCCAGCACAGGCACCCTCCGCGGCTGCCCCAGAGGGACACGTAGGGGCAGGAGCAACTCTGACTGGACAGGACGGCGGACGGCGGCCAACACCCAGCCGGTGTGTGCAGGTCAGACCTGCGGCCCCTGCTGTCTGCAACCCGCCCCGCAGGAAGGATACAGTTTCCAAACAGCGTCAGGACGATGAAGTAAAAGGACGAGAACATGCCTTTGCTGACGCCGCCTTGCGACTCGATCCCGTGATACATCACTGCGTTCCAGTCCTCTCCGGTCAGGATCTGCGGAGGGCGAGCACCGAGGACACGCCTCGCCACGCACGCACACACACTCAGGTACACATACCCACATGTCACCCCCTACATGTGCACACACCCCTTGCCCCAACACACTTGCTCCCAGGGCCCCTGGGCACATGTGCACGCACACGCACACGCACACCCGCACGCTTGCAGATGGGGGAGCCCGGGAGGGAAAGGTGGCCACGCCCTCCTGCGTTAATGCTTCCGGAGGGACATGGCTGCCCAGTGGGTGGGGCCTTAACAAGGTTTCCAGCCAAACATGGACAGGGAGCTCCAAGCAGAACACGGTGAGCAGAGCGAGGAGAGGACCGAGCTGTGAGCTGAGAAACGGGGCCGGGGAGCCCGCGGTCACTGCCTCACATTCAGGACACTGCGGCTCCGGGCGGGCCCGCTGCTCAGGCCTCTGCCCCCCGCTTCCCGCCACCCGGGCCAGGGCCAATGCAGTTCTCGCTCCGTGAGGAAGCCTCTCCTCCACTTCCTTTTTGGAAAGCACAAGAGGACAGTGACATGTCCCCGCGAGCGCACTGAGAAGGAAACCTCACACTGCGCATCCGCATCGGGTCCCGCAGCCCTGCACCGGGCCAGGCCCCGTCTGGAGTCAACGCCACGCACTCTAAACACAGCACCCATGTGCTCTCCCACTCCACTCGCGTGTCCACGCAGACAAATCCAAGTTCAACCGCGTCCACACGGACAACCCACCAACTGCGTTAACCACTGGGCACACCCCTCCCTTCCTCGGCCGCTTCCCTCCCGGCAGGCCCCGCCCCGCGGTGGCGGCCAGGGTTTGGCTGCGAGTCTGGAGCTGGACTTGGCGGACAGTCAGTGCTGCATCCTGGGCTTTCCAGGAGCTCCCACAGCGGAGACCCGCTGCACTGTGGCCAGCAGCGGGCCGCTCTCACCGCATGCACCCGGCGTCAGCACCCCGCGGCGGTCCGTCTTGTGTGGGGGGAGGCAAGCTGCTGAGGGCACAGGCTGCAGGATCTCTCCTGTGGCGGGAGGGCAGCCTTCCTCCCGGACGTGTCTCCACGTGTGTTCTGGCGCATGCTAAGCCACTACCTGCAACGTTTTTGGAAAGATCTTCTGGTCTCCTCTTTGCTTTTGCCTAATTTTTGCCTTCCAAAAAAATGCAATATTCTAACATATCTGCCTGCTATGGTTTCTGCATTTTGTATCTTGTCTACGAGATTCCTCTCCATCCCAAGATCATAAAGGTATATTGTTTTCTTTGTAATTTTGTCTGGTTTTCCACAATCAGGTTTCACCTACCACAGGGATTAGTGGTCACAGCTCTGTGAGGGCACCACGTGGTTGGTAGATCTCTGTCCCCCACTTGGTGAGCCAGCTCCCCGACCCACCTTCTAACATCCATCCTCACCCCCTTGAATTCTGCCACCGTCTCAAACAACCAGCCTCCCGCACAGCCCGGGCACTTTTCTGGGCTCTGGAATGTGACAATTTGGTACTTCCCTCTCTAGCTCACACTCTTCATCACTGCAGCTTTTTAAAAACTCCTGGTAGGTGGTGGGCGAACCCCTCCCTCTGGAGGTCCTGGCTGTTCTTGGATGTTCCCTCTTCCACGCAATCCAGAGGCCGAGTTCCCCGTGCAGCGGGCTAGGGCCTGGGTCAGGGCCGCACTGAGTTCACAGGTCAGAGCGGGTCAGGGCCGCACTGACCGCCAAGGCTCCCAGCTGGTAGACACGCCCCGTGTGCTCATGCCCTTTGGCCCGTCGGAGCCCTGCACACTTGGGAGGGCGTTACACTTGGCTACGACGGAGGAAAAGCTGTCGGTGTGGCTGACTTCCGCGGGAATGCTGCTGTCACACGGAAGCTGTGCTTTGCATGTCGACCTTGTAGTCAGCAACGCTGGTGGACGCTCGGATTGCTAACTGACCCTCAGGCTCCTACGTTACAGCCACCTTAGTTACGAGTAACCACCGTGTCGGTTCCTCCCCAGACCCTCCCTGTCTTCTTCAGAGGACCCTCCCTGCTGAGCACCAGGTGCCCTTGCTCTGACCTTGAGTGCAACGCCCTCCAGCGGCACTGCTCCGGATTCTAGAAACGACCAGTGCTGGCGGCCACCAGGAATGGGCACGCGGTTACACAGCAGAGGTCCTGGGTGCAGTCGAGGAGACAGCGGCGCCGGTCCCAGTCGGAGGGACACCCGGCTACAGACAGTCGGGTGGTTCTCCATCCTCCCTGCGGGAGGGGAGGTCGCAGGGGGGACCATCTGCTGTCCTCGGTCTACTAATGCTCGCATCAACCGCGTCCAGACACAGGACACAGGAGACAATGCTGGACCCGGGCACCCTAGGCACAGGTGACACGGTCTCTCTGGGATCTGGCCATAGTCTTCTCATAAGAGCCGTTTTGTCGAGATACAACTCACACGCCATGTAACTCAGTCATTTACAGTGTGCCAGTTGTTTTAGCATTTTCATATTCGCAGCCATGACCAGTCGGTTTTAGAATGTTTTCCTTTCCCGCAAAACAAGAAACCCACGCCTACTGTCCATCACCCACCTTGCTGTGGTTCGTTCTTTAAACCCTGCCAATTCTCACTGAGAGATGTTCACACCACGAGAGCGATGCTTTCTTTTTCCACCTGCCTGCTTACTGCTCTTCTGACCATAGACGGGCAGTCACAAGGGCAAACTCGCATGACTGCACACACACGGCTCGGCCATGGTGGTTTCATACCAGCAGGACTAGACCCTTCACGTTTATTGTACTGTTGTGTCTCCCTTCACTGAGCAAACGTGTCAGGCGCCTCTTGAGTGTCGTTGGTGTCCAGGCGCCCAGGCCAGGTCGGCAGACCAGACAGAGACCTGCTCCTGAGGCCGCCCGGGCTGCAGTCTGCTCTCCCTGCCCGATTGCTGCCTGCTGTGGGCCAGGCTCCTCCTGACTCAGCTTCTGTCCAGATCCGTTCCCCGAGGCTGGAGACCCTCACCTGGCCCAGGCAGGTGGCAGACAGGAAGAGAGCTTTGACCACGGAGTCCGTTTACTTAATAGTCGTAAATGACTCAGGTTTTAAACTTCATCGTGAGCTAATTTAAGTAATTGGTGTTTTCCTATAAAAGTGCATGTTTCATCTGAGTTTTCAAATCTATCATCATAATAAGGTGCCATAACATTCGTTTGGGATTAAAAAATCACCTGTTTTCTGTAGTTAATGCCTTCCTTTTGGGCAATACTTTTTACTTGTGCTTTTTCTTGATCAGTCTTGCTAGAAAGTTATTAGTCTTCTTAAGATTTTTATTATGTTGTTATCTTGGTGTTCTTAGTTTTGTTCCATTAATGTCTGCTCTTATCACACTTTCCTGCTTTCAATTTTCTGTGGTTTACTTGATTCCTTTTGTCTAGACTTCAAGATGCACATAGCTAGTTTATTTCCAGCCTTTCTTTTGAGAATTACATTTAAGATTATAAAATTTCCCTTATTATTTCAGCTTCCTCCCTTAAGTTTGGATATTATTGTTTAGTTCTAAATGTTTTCTAATATTTATTGTACTGTCTTTTAAAAATCTACATATATAAAAGCCTAGGCGACCAGAACACCAGAACAACCAGTCGCTATGATGCACACTGACCACCAGGGGGCAGACGCTCAACGCAGGAGCTGCCCCCTGGTGGTCAGTGTGCTCCCATAGCCAACCTCCCACAGCCGGCCAACCTCCTGTGGTCCCTCTCCCCGTCCGGCAAGCCCCAGTTAGCAGCCAGTGGCAGGCAAGAAGGCCCCAGCCAGCAGCTGGAAGGCCCCGATTGCCAGCCAGATCTAGGGACCACACCTGTGCACGAATTTTGTGCACTGGGCTTCTAGTATATATATATTCTTTAATTGACTTCAGAAAAGAAGGAAGAGGGAGAGACAGAAACATTGATGAGAGAGAATCATTGATCGGCTGCCTCCTGCACACCAATGGGGATCAAACACGCAACCCAGCCATGTGCTCTGACCAGGAATTGAACCGTGACCTCCTGGTTCACAGGCCAATGCTCAACCACTGAGCCAGGTCGGCCGGACTGTGCTGTCTTCTTTAACTCAACCCTTCAGCTTTCAGAGACAGGGGGTGGAGGGATGGGTGTTCCATGACTGTTTCCCAGTGGTTTCTACTTATTTAAATCAGATGAGGACTGTTGTGTAGGACAGCAGCTCTCTACACCTGCAGGGGTTTCCTGGGGTCCTAGGAAGTGATCCCCTCCTGGGACTCCTTATGCCCGGATGGCGGCCGTTTCATTCACTGTCTTCAGGGGCGGAGCTCTGTGTGCCAGACAAGGCCCAATTCGCCTCCCTACCCCTCTCAGCACCACCCTTCAGCCTGGCAGGAACTGTGAGAAAGCTCTTCTGAGACGGTGAGCCCTCGATTCTCCATGGAATTCTCTTGGCTTTTGTACACACACTTCAGGCCATGTGGTGGGCACGTGCAGGCCTGCAGTGTCCTCTTCCCACGAGGTGATGTCCTCGCCTGTTTTCACTAATGGTTTTCCACCTGAACTTCTGTTTGGCTGCTAATATGGCACCAACTTCCTTTGCTGCATGCTCCTTGTTTATCTTTCTGGACCCTTTAATTCCGTAGGATCTTAAGACACTCGGAGAGAGATGATGAGCAGCACCGAGAAGCCCCATGTGCCCACGCCCCAGCTTCAGAAGCCGAGCATCAAAGGTGCTGAGGTCCCCCAGGAGCGGCACCGAGTTTGGTGTTGATCCCCCTGCAGCTCCCCCTTTCACTGCGCATGTGCCCCCAGCAGCTGCCTCCTGTTCAACAGCCTCAGGTGCCGCAGACCAGCCTTTCTCTCCTCGGCACTGTCTGTGAGCCGCCCCGTGTTAACCCCGTTCTCCCTGCTGCCCTGACAGACACACCTCCTACCTGTCGCCTGGCGTGAACGTTTAGGGGACGTCCAGGTTTCACTCAGATGCTGCCGCTGTGGCAGTCGCACAGGTCTGCCAGGGCGGGATCTCCCAGCCCACCTCTCCCCACCGACAGCAGCTGCCTGTGCCAAGCCCCGTGGACCAGATATGGAACTGCCCTCAGGGGGGTCTCAACACAGCAACCACATGAAGGAACCCTCATTCCTCCACATCGTCTCTAAAACCGGGGTCGCTGGGTTTCCACGTCCCAGCTGCGCTGGCCGCTGGAAAGGCTCACTGTGCGCCCCGGCACCGGTGGCAGCCGCAGCCGACAGGTGTGCTATCAGCCCGTCTCCTTTCCTGCAAGGCGCCCGGCGCACCTCTGCCGCTTCCTGCTACAGAAAGGGGAAGCTGTCTCTGATTGGGGAAGCTGCTGAAGAGCATGGACTAATCCTGGTTGCTTGCTGACACTATGGGAACGTCTCCTCCCCTTGACGTTTGTTGTTTTAATCCTCTTATGGTGTCTTTTGATGCACAGAAATCCTTAACAGATTTGTTAATGGTTTCCTCTGTGCTCTGTGCTTTTTAAGCCCTCTTTAGGAAGGCCTTCCCTCCGAGTTCATGGCATTGCAGTCTGTAAGTTCTTCTGCAATTTCAGATTTCTTTTCATGGTTAGGTCCTAATTCATCCGAACTGAAATCCAAGTCTGGTACCAGGTAGGAGTCCAACCTCTAGTTCTCTATGGCTAACCAAACTGCCACGCCCTCCGCAGGGACAGCCTGGGGGCTCTGTGAGCTTCTCACCTGTGAATAGGGGCATCTTTCCTTATTTCTCGTCAACCCGAGAAACTTTGTTCCCTTTCTCTGTGGTTGTTCTGAGGAGCTAGGACCACTGATGCCGGTGGAATCTGCGGAGGCTGCCTTTGGGGTCAGCGTTGGGTTTTATCAGATAAGCACCAGGCAGTGCCCTGAACCCAGTGCCCCCGAGCTGCCAACTGGACAGGTAACGACGCTCACCCATCTCGCTGCGTCTCCCGCTCATGGTGGCTGTGCTTTTGCTGGAGTCCAAATGCTTTTTCTGATCCTACAGGGTTTCCCTTCTTTCATCTGTGAAGAAGCTGAGTTACATTAATAGCCTCCCTCATGTCAAATCCTCTGCGCTGCTAGGATAACTCCAAGCTGATTGTGGAGATCATTTGAAACACCTCCAGATTGGATTAGCCGTTCCCTGCGGGTGCTTGTCTGCGGCGGCCCCTCCATGTTCCCATCAGTTATTCTACCACACAGAGCGAGCGGGCACTCTCCCTGTGGTCTCTGCACAAAATTGGGAGTAACTTTTTTCTTAAACACTCATGCAGCTCACTTGTAAAACTGCTGAACGCGGGCTTAGACAGGCAGGTTTCTAACTGCTCCATTTCTGGAGTAGTTTGGGTTTCCAGTTTCTTCTTGGGTTAATGTACTTGCTTCTTCTAAACCCTCGCTTTACTAAATGTAGAGATAGACGGCTGGTGCTGTTAGCCCTGGGGGGCGGGGTGGTGGCACCCCCACACTGTCTCTGCGTGTGTAGTCCCACCTCCCCTGAAGCACAGCTCTGCTCGGCCCCAGGGTGACAGGGACTGTCCTCCAGGATTTAAAGCTGCTTCTTCTGGGCTCCTGGCATCCTGGCTCACAGCGGCCTCCCGTCAGACTCGCTCTCTCGTAGGAAACCTGGAGTTCCAGGGTGGACTTGAAGATTCTCTCGTCCTCACAGGGGCCTGGGATGCTTTTAGTTCGCGTTTTGTTCACCTGCTTGGCCTCGGAGCACACACACTCTCGGCGCATTCTGGAATGGTGCCGGCGGCCTCGCCCGAGTGGCATCTGCAAGGGCCGCGGCCGTGGCTCCGCAGGTGAACTCGCCGTCCTCCCGGGCCCTGCACAGCGTGCCCTGTTTATCTAAAGAGCTGCCTTTCAGCGCGGCCTGCTCGTGGCACTCGGGGCCCATCTGCCATATTGTGGGACCGACAGTCCTTCCATTCGCCATCCGAGGACCTTGTGCAATACGCATTCTCACCCGCTTGTTCGGTCACCTCCACGTCCCCAGGGCGAGCTCGCCTCAGACTGTGGGTATCCGTGGCCCCCGGAGTGGGGGGGCACCTGCCACATGGTCTGCAGGTTCACCGTGAGCGGGGACTCCAGTCCTGGGTCTCAGGCCTCTGGCCCATTACCATCCTATGGGCCTCCCAGGTACCTGCCCTGTGCTCGTCTCGGTCTCCCGCAGCCAGTCAGCTCTCCTTGGCCTCCTCTGGGCCACCCCCCTGCCCAGCGCAGAGCCGATCGGTGCGTGGACGCCCGCCCACCTGCCTCTTCCTGACCGCGGGGTGCCTGGGCCCCTGTGTCCGCACCGCTGCTGGTCTCCAGCCCACAAGCACTGCTGTCCACGTGGCGAGCCCTTAGTTTCTAACTATTTACCGTCTCACTTCTGTGTCAGCGCACAGGGCCCGGGTCTAACCCTGAGCACCATTCATCAGACCGTCCTTCTCTCACTCCGGCCTCTTCGCCCCCCGGGCCTCCATCACCACCACCACGCCCAGGTCCTTCCTAACAACAAACAGGGCAAAGCAGCTCTGACCGCCAACCACGTCGCCGCCTGCTGGGAACCCCTTGGGCGGAGCCTCTCCGTGTGGCACCAGGCTGGTGCCCCCTTCTGCCATGCCCGCGCTGCTTCCTGCTCTGGCTGGACCCATCCTGCCATCTCCCCTCGCCTGGCAGGCAGCATCCCACTGGCCAGCTGGCCCATGACCTACAGACAGAGGGCGCTCCTGCCTGGCACGGGGCAGTGTCACGCTTGGCAAAGGCCGTGGCCTCCCTCTGCCCGTGGCCCAGCGTGGACACCACTCCTGTGCCCCAGACGCAGGACCCTCCTTCCCCCCAAGTGTTAACCAGCTCGGGGGCCCGGCTGTGGGAGCCAAGGCAGTGAGCATCCGAGGGGAGCGGCGTGGGCGCAGGCATGCCCACATCAGGAAACCGAGGTCAAGACAGTCTCAGAGCGACTGCGGGTGAGGTTAGACTGGAAGCGGAGGGGACAGGCCGGGTCCCAGCTGGCCAGAAGCAGGAGGTCCCCTGGGCGAGGCTGGCTCTACTCGGCTGGGATTGAGAGGCTGTGGGGCTCCCACGGGGACGGGAGACGGGGTCGTCGTGGGAGGCGTGTGGGTGGGCTCCTTGCGTCACCCAGCCTGGCTGGAAGGCCTGTCCCGGCACACGCCGTAGGCTCCAGCTTTGGCTGAGGAGGCCGGCAGCCCCAGGGCCAGGGGCCGCTCAGAGCCCTTCCTGCACGTGCCCTGCCAGGTTCCCCAAAAGTCAGCCCCCCACGCTGCTCGGTCTCAGGCCTGCCGCCCCGAGGTCTATGGGACAGAAATGGTTGGCAGAGACATCTGTGGAGCCGCAGCCCAGTGGGTAAGTGTTCGAGCAGGAGGGTCCCCAGGGGAGCCCTGAGGCGCACGGAGAGGCAGGGGTGGGAGGGGGCGCCTGCAGGCAGGAGAGGACTGACAGCGAGCTTGGGGCACTTTGCTGTTTTATTCTCAAAGGATAAACAGCTGCGGGGTCCCGACTCCTTGGGGCTGAGAGATGACAATGGAGCTCCCGGGCGGCATCACCCGTCACGTGCGCAGAGTTGGCTGGGGTGGGCTGTCTGGGTTGCAGAGGCCTGAGGAGGGACAGGGGCGGCCCTCCCAGCCCCAGGAGAGCCGAGCAGGACAGAGGGGCCTGGGCTGGGGCCTTACCTGGAAGACAGTGAGGATGGCGGCGGGGAAGGTGTCAAAGTTGGTCGTTGGAGTCTCTTCTTTAAAGTTGAACCTGAGAAAAACAAGGAGCCTTGAGTAAGGCAAGTCCATCAGGAGCCAGGACCTGGCCCCGTGGCCCTGGCGCCCTCACAGGCTGCACGTGGGTGATCTTCAGGTGGAGGCGGCTGGGCCAGCACTGCTGCTCTGAGCACCCCCCCGCCTCCCGCACGTACTGTCCCCCGAACAGCTGCATGCCCAGCAGGGCGAAGACCACGATGAACAGGAAGAGCAGGAACAGGAGGCTGATGATCGACTTCATGGAGTTGAGCAGTGACACCACCAGGTTCCGCAAGGAGTTCCAGTACCTGTCGGGGCAGACGGGGGGTCTGAGCACAGGGCTGTACCCGGACCCCCCATTGGCCGGCTCTCAGTGTCACACCTGTGGCTTCGGGACCTTCTGACCCCCAAGGGCCACGCGCCTGGAGGGAGGCGGAGCTCTTCTCCGCAGCCCGACCCACCATCCTTGGCACCAGGCCCAGGGGGATGGCACAGCCGGCGTGTGCAGTGCTGACGGCCCCTCACACCTGCTCCGGTCACTCCGCTCAGCAGAACCACGCCCCTCCTTCAGGCAGCCACACCCAACCCAACCTCAATCCAGGCCCCCTCTTCACCCCAACACCCAACACCCAACACCTCCAGGGCCCCGGGAAGCGCTGGTGAGGACAGCCGCATGGCAGCTGCAGAGGACCTGCGTGAGGACGCAGTCAACTCCACGGCCGTCCCTGCAAAGACCACTGCAACGGGGGGTGAAGCCTGGCCCGAGCCCCCTCAGCACCCTTCACCCTTCACCCCTCACCCCCTCTCTCATCCTCCCGGGCTCTCGAGCACGTGGGCCCCTGAAGTCCCCCACAGCCCGGCTGCTGACCCCCAGGGAGCCTGATCCCCTCACCGCGGCTCCTGCTGTGCCCGGAGCACCCAGCTTCCCCTCCAGGCACGTGATCAGCCCAGACCCGGGGAGACAGGCCGAGTGCCCCTGGAGGGACCTGGAGCCGGGGCCCGCCGAGGCGCACTGACAGCTGTGCTCCTGGTCCCGCAGCGGTGGGCCCAGGCCGAGGCAGCTGCACAAAGACCGCACTGGGGCATCGTAGGCCCACACCCAGCCGCTCACGTGGAGGGGCCTCCTGCCCACGGGCAGCCGGGGCCCAGGCTGCTGTCTCCTGGCCCCGTCACCACAGCTCCAGCCGTGAAGGTGCGATCCAGCCCAGCTGTCCTCACTCCCTGCACCACCTCTGCCCACCTCAGCCTCCTTGTGGGCAAAACAGAGCAACTCGCTGCTCCAGTGACATAGCAACCCAGGGGGTAAGTGGGAGCCGTCAGACAGCGGCCAGGCACAGGGCGGCACAGCCTGGGGCCAGGGGCCAGGCGGGCTCCGGTCAGCCAGTCAGAGCCTGGCGAGGAGGGACTGATGGATGGGCGCGCTAATGTGAACTAGAGAGGCCGCCAGCGACACCGAGGCTGTCAGGACGATCCCGAGAATGGACGTGCCCCTGACGAGGCCGAGACGAAGTCATGTGGGCTGCTGGCCTGGCCTGTGTGATCACTTTCTGTATTTATACAATTACGAGCCACAGAAAGAGCTTCCAGACAGCTGAGAGCAAAACCAGCCCCATGAGTTCCCGGGACAACCCCTCCCCCCATGCTGCCTGCACCCCACCACCACCCAGGAGCACGCAGGGGCGTACTTTGTGACTTTGAAGATCCTCAGCAGCCGGAGAGCCCGCAGCACGCTGATCCCAAAGGAGGTTCCCGGCTTGATGGCCGCCCAGACCACTTCAAAGATGCTCCCCACGATGACCTGCAGGGGAGGAGGGTCAGGCTCTGGGCACACTCGGCCCCACGTGTGCATGGCGCCCCTACAGCCCCTGCCCTGCTGCCTCCGCGGCAGCTCAAGCACACGCCTCGCACCGAGCTGCAGGCCCACAGGCCCGGGCCCGTCCTCCCTGCCAGGAGGACATGGATGGAGTGACAGACAGGGAAGGGAAGGAGGAAGTCCCACAGGCGGGCAGCCTGCGGAAGCGCCCCACCCATCAGGGCCTGGCCAGGACAGGCCCCCTGTCCCCTGCACCTGCCATCCACAGGCAGCCTTGCTGACCACAGGGTCACAGTCCTGCAGCCCAGAGTCCCCCTGGCTGGGGCAGTGGGCGGGGCTGTTGCACCTTCCAGCAAAGTCCAGCTTGACCCGCCTGGACCCCAGCGCTGACCCTGCCCAGGCTTCTCACTCACCCCGAAGTCGAAGCAGTTGAAGGAGGACCGGAAGTAGCTCCTGGGCCCCAGGCCATACATCTTCAGGGACATCTCTGTGAGGAAGAGACCCAGGAAAACAAACTCTGCAAAGTCTAGGAGAAGCCGGAGAAGAGGGGGGTTAGCTCGCAGCCTCCTCCCTCCGGCTCCAGCCCAGCCCAAAGGACACCAGGCCCGGCATTTCAGGGGAGCCTTCCAGCCTGGCCTGCAGCCCCCGAGCCCTGACACCTCAGGCCAGGGCAGGGACAACTGAGGACGAGGGTGAGGAGCGATGCTCACTCCAGTCCCCATGGTGGGGCATGCCCAGTGCCGTGGGCATGAGAAAGGCTCAGCGGGGAGCTCCCGGATGGGACTGGGGTACCCAGAGCAGGGCAGACGGCGGGGCGGCCTGGACCCACCCCACTGCCTAGTCCCACCCCCACGCCACGCTCTGATGGACGCCCCCAGCACCAGGCTGGGTTTGAACTTTGTTCACAGTTCACCCCTACACCCTGAGCACCCCCAGTCCCGGCTGGCACGCTGCTCGCTCTGTGAGTCACACAGCGGCTGCACTGGCCGCTGCCTCCACGGGCTGAGGGACCCTCCAGAGCTGCAGGACGCAGGGAGGACAGGCTGAGCTGGGAGCCATGTGGGGATTCCAGGCACAGACACGGGCCCAGCCTGGGGGGAGGAGGCGGTCAGAGCAAGAAAGCCCAGCCAGAGTTGATCGAGGCCCCAGACAGCAGACCCGCCGGCCTGGCCATGGCCACACCAGGAATTCCAGGTGTCGGATGAGTCAGCCTGAGCCTCCTCCCCAAGCAATGAGTTGGAATCGGCTACTTGTTTCATACAGCAGGCCAATGGCTTGGTGCCCTCTGACCCCAGCTCTGAACCCACGGCCCCGCCCGCACGGAGACCAAGGCCGTGCGAAGGGTCAGCTGGCAGCCACCGGCCAGGCTTCCAGCCTCTGGACCTCCAGCTGGCCCTGAAACAGACAGTGACGAGGGCCCCACACCCCTACCACTGCGCACCGGACCACCACGCTCCCGCGCTCACCGTGCTCACTGCAGCCTCCGCGGCACCATCGGGGCAGGTCTGCAGCTGCCTGCACCCCGGCGAGCGGGACACCAACTCCACTGCCCCCTGGGCCAGCCTCAGACAGACACACGACCATCTGTACGGCCCAAGGGCTCAGGGAGGGGACCCTCCGTCCATGGTCTAAGGACGTGGACAACCAGCCCAGGAGCAAGCCAACTGAAGCGTCACCAGGGCACCCAGGCCGGGCGAGGAGGCCAAAGCCTCCTGCAGAAGCCGAGGGCTAAGGTCAGAAGCAAGGACGCCCACTGACCCTCACACAGGAACAGCTCAGGGCAGAGGGACCCTCCCAGCTGCCCCCAGGCTCCCTGAATGACTGCCCACAGGGGTGGGGGCGGGGCTGGGGAAGCTGGGCCGGCCCCGAAGGGCAGCTCACAAGGCCTCAGCAACCTGGAGGCCCGAGGCTCCTGGCCACAGAGCCCCGATGTGCGATCACAAAGGCACCCCACCCCTCCCAGGTCACCACAGAGCTCAGGTCCTGGGCAGGAGGCCCCAGGGATGGGCCTTCCAGCCACCAACACAGCCTCGAAGCTGACGCTGCCCAGACACTCCTCCTGCTCCGGGAGACTGGCGAGAGCGGCTGCAGGGGCACGGACAGGAGGGCGAGGCGGCCGAGGAAGGGCAGCCCCTGCCTGCCTACCTGTGCCTGAGAAAGACCCGCCCTGTGTTTCATGCTCAGCCTCCTCTGAGGCCAAGGGAGGGGACCACGCACTCATTCATTCATTCCGAAGGCTCATGCACTACAGGGAGGCCGGAGCGGCCGTTCGGTGACACCGAGTGCTCTTCAGCCCCCACGGTCTGGAGCCTGAGCCCAAGCCGCTGCCTGCCGGCCGCTCCTGGAAGCTCCCGGGCCCTCAGGCCTGCTGCCTCTGCCCTGCCCCGCCGTCCACGTGACCACTTCGACACGGACGTGGGGAACTAGGCTGGAGTCCTACCCACATTGCCCAGGGCCTGGGAACCGCCAGTGTCCACGGCTCCTTCGGCCTCAGGAGCTGCCCGGGCTGTGTCCCCGGAGGCGTGGCTGGCCTGCGGGGCCAGGACTGGACAAAGGCTCTTGGGCTCAGTGGCTTCAGGCGCACAGAGCTCCCTGGGGGGAGCCAGGACGGAAGGCACGGCCCCCCAGTGGCCTGTCTCCACAGCTCTGGGAGCTCTTTCAGCTTCTAGCTCCCTGGCCTGCAGAGCCTGGGGGTCACCCTGGCCTGGAAGGGCAAGGAGCCCCGCCCCAGCTACCTTCCTCTACCTCCTGGAACTGCCACCGAGGCCAAGACCACTCCGGACTCAGATTCCCAAGGCCTGGTCGAGGCTCACGGACACAGGTTGTAAGTCAGCCCTGGTTATGGACACACCCAGGCCCAGCCAATCAAAAAGAGGATGGGAACAGCCAGGGGAGCCCCGGGAGCCCGACTCCCCCTCCTGAGGCGGGGGGGGGGGGGGGGGGGGTGGGGGGAGCCTGGCGGGAGCGCCACCTTGTGGCAAATGAAGCAAGCAGCTCTGTGCCTGGCCCACAGGTCTGAAGCCCCACTGGGAGGACCCAGGTCTGCCTGGGCTGGCTGGTGCCTGGCCATCCAACCCACTCCCCCATGCCCAGACCCTCCCTCGTTTCACTCCCCAAAAGGTAAGGTTGAGCCAATCAGCTCGGCTTCCTGGTACCAGGGCCCAGGTCCGAGGCCTGGGCAGCCCTGGCATGGGCCTAAGCAGCCTGTGGGGGCACTGGGGTCAGGGCGTCCCAAGGTCATGGGAGATGGCCCAGGAGTTCCAGGCTGCAACCTGGAGGCGGCTGGGGGGCGGGCCCATTACGTACACAGCGCGGTGGTGAGCCGCTGGGGCTGGTTGTAGTGCACCATGGCCACGCACAGCGTGTTCAGGGCCACCACACACAGCACCACCCAGTAGAAGCTCTGCGCCTTCACCATGCGCCGCACGAAGAACCGGAACATCTTCTCCTTCCTGCGGAAGTAGGACGAGCCCTCTGTCTTCCCGCTCTTGAGGCTGGCGCGGGCGAAGGGAGACCCTGGGGAGAGGGGGCTCGCTGAGGACGTGCAGGGGCAGTGGCCCCAGGACACATCCCCTCCTCCAGAGGTGCCCTCACCCCCATAAAACCACCTTCAAGGACACGGGCCCTTGGCCCTGCCCCGTTCCACCAAGGACAGCAGCACCTCCTGGGGGGATGGGGGATGGGGGGATGAGCGACATGGTCTGTCTCCAGCCCCTTGGCCACCTTCCAGGAGTACAGCCTTGCATTCCAGGCCACCCTGCTCCTCCCCGTGGCCTGGGGGTCCTGCTGTATCCGACCCTCCTCCTTCTTTAACTGGGGTCAGCAGGGCAGGGTCTGGCTGTGAGCCGCACGCCCTGCCTGCCTCGGGATTTCTCCAGCTTCTGCACTAAAGGCTGGCGTGTGAGTACCGCTCAAGGCCCTTGGGCGTGGGCATCGGGTCCCAGGAGGAGGGTGGGGAATGTGGGCATATGCATTACGTAATGTCGAGCGCACCTGCACGTGTGTGTGTGTGTGTGTGTGTGTGTGTGTGTGTGTGTGTGCATGTGTGTGTGCATGCTAAGAGCACCATCAGGCTGGTGTTTCCTGGGTTCACTGAGATGAAAACAGGCTGAGGCCTTGGAGAGTCGCGTCTGTGTGGAGCAGCCGCCTCAGGCATCAGCCACCACCCTGTCAGCCCGCACCGCCCGGCAGCTCGGCCTGGGAGCCCTTCCCGGAACCCTGACGGCAGCTTCCTGGCAGGCACTCCACATGCCACGCCCATCCCACCCGAGGAAGACACTGTTCCACCCCAGCCTCCCCGGCTGAGCCAGGACACGGCCTCCAGCCCCGTCCAGACACAGCCACAGCCACCCCGGAGGAGCCGGAGCTGCTCAGGCCACGAGCCCTCCCGGCGGCCCTGCTGAGGGCTGCACAGCACCGACACCTGCTCCCTCCTCACAGGCAGCGGGGCCCAGAGAGCCGCAGGGCAGACGAGGGGAGACACACAGCAGCGCTGTGCAGACTGGCCCGTGAAACCACACTCAGACCCCACCCCTTTCTCGGTCATTCCCACACACACCCACACACCCCTCCAGGACACACACTCACAGACCCACACAGGACACACCTAGAAGCACGGCCACCCTGGAAGGAGGGCAAGAGGACATGTGACTCATGGAGATGCTGTGAGCACACGTAGCCGGTGAGCCAACCCCGTGGACTGGTCTCCGAATGGATCAGAACCCAACCACTCACCACTCTTTGGCGGCCCAGCACCTCCTCCAGCTGACCATGCCGGGAGAACACTCCGCTCTGCCGGGCCGGCCCCCAGGAACACTGCCGCCTCCCCCCCCCCCGGCTTCCCCACACCCCGTGCCCACAGGAGACAGCCACACACTCCCCCACTCAGCAAAGGCACAACCACGCAGGGGCATCCACGGCCATGTTTGCACCAAGCCCCACGCTCCACGTGGCCCCTCTCTTCAGCACCCAGTCCACGGGGCCAGGACAGCAGGAACTGTAACGCCTTCCCCAGCAACAGCGCCCCCTTTCTGTCTCCACCGGGAACCCAGGCCTCCCGCACGCGCACCGGCTCTCCCAGGCGCCCCCAGCACGGCCCCCGCTCTCCACCCCACATGGCCAACTCGCGTGTCCCAAAGCAAAGGCTGGGTACGAGTCCCCACAAACACTGCCCGCAGTCCTACGTGGGCTGGCTTCTCTGTCCTGTGGAGCCACCCTGATGTCTCTCTCACGCCCACGTCCAGGTGGTCAGCCAACCCCATGGGCTGGTCTCCAAATATATCTGAATCCAACCACTCAGCACCCTTGGCGGCGGTCCACATCCAGGCCACCATCTGTGGGCTCCAGCAGCGGCCGGGGGACGGCAGAGCCCGGAGCAGCCCGCAGCCAGCGAGTGCGCTCAACCAGCGAGCTCAGGCCTGGACACAGGCGGCCTCCAGGAGCTGCCCACAGCCTGCCTGGGGGCACACACGGGCCCGCGGTGAGCACGGACTAGCTTACTTGGGAGGGGCAGGCAGTGGGGAAGGAGGGGCCCGGAGAGCTGGGCAGCCCCGATGACGTGCCAGGCAGGAAGCTGGATCCCAGGCCCCGCCCACGGAGCCAGGAGGGCCCGACTCACCCACAGCACAGAGGTCGGCAAAGCGGTCCTCGCCCTCCTCGGCATGGATCAGGTCGCTGCGGCTCTTCCTGGTGGCCGCCCGCTTCAGCACTGCTTTAAGCAAAGGGCAGCGGTGGGACGCATGAGCCGTGCAGGCGGCCAGCCTCAGCCCCCACGGAGGACCGCCTCCTCCTGGCCTGGGCCTTTCCCAGGTCCTGCCTGAGGCAGAGGCAGTGGGGGCACGGGATGACTCCGGTGCTCAAGCAAAGGGACCAGAGGTATGAGGGTGGCTCCTGCCGTCCCTTCTCTCCCTGGGAATGCCTTGCCCCAGGTGACCAGGCCACGTCGGCTAGAGCAAGGCCCGGCCTGCGCAGCCCCAAGCCCGCACGGCTGGCCAGGTGAGGCCAGAGGTCAGGCCGGCTCTGCAGACCTGCTCACAGCCTGGGTGGGGCCCTTCGAACATGCACAGCCTGCCCAGGAGGTCCGCCCCGTCCTGGCGGGGAGGGGTGTGTGGGCGGCAGCCATCCTGCCCCTGGGCTGTGACCCAGCCGGGCTGGCCCCGCCCTGCCCCGTGGCTCCAGGCGGTGTGTGTGTGTGGGGGGGGGGGTGCGGCCTTCCTGGGCCCAGACAGATGCAGCTGGTTTGCCCTGCAGGTTTAAAGGCCCAGCATTGGCCTGTCCCACAGAGCGCTCTACGGTGACGGAAATGCTCAGGTCTTCGTGGGCCAATACAGAAGCGCTAGCCTGGCTGCTACTGGGCACCTGAGATGTGGGCAGCGGGGCCAAGCCACTGCGGTTTCGCCTCCACTTCACTGCGAGGCACCTGCCTGGGAGCTTAGTTGCTGTGAGCACAGGTGCCCGCGATGCCCAGGCTGAGATCCCGTGGGCATGGCTGTGCGGTGTGGGCCCACTCCAGCGACGGCCACTCTGGCCCACGGCACAAGGCTCACCAGGAGCATGCGCTGACCATCGCAGGGCCTCCCCGGAAAGGGTTCTGCCAGGTGTGCGCACGTGACGACGCGCAGGGGCCTGGCCTGGCAGACAGCTTCCTGCCCCACCACGCACGGGTGCACGCGTCGCCACCCGCTGGGAGGAAGTGCTACAAGGGGTGACCTACCATCCAGGGGGGACTTCTCCTCCGCGTTCTTGTCCTCCTCGGCCAGCATGACTTCCTCTGCAAGAGACACAGCCACAGCCTCAGGGTGAGCCTACCTGTCCCACCCCACGCAGCACCCACGCAGCACCCACGCAGCACCCATGCAGCACGCCTCTGCTTCCCAGAGCCCCGTGGGCCCCCCGAGCCTCCTCCACCGGAACAGACACCGTGTCCCCCAGGCCAGGGCGACAGGAAGCCAGCAGGCCAGGCGCAGGCAGCGCTCACCGGCCTTGAAGATCCACTCCAGGTAGCCGTTGAGCTCCCGCTCGATCTGCTGCTGCCGCCGCAACTTCAGGAAGGCCCGGCGGTTCTCCACCCGCTCGCGCTCCTTGGCGAACTCCCTGCGACGCGGGCGACAGAGCACAGCTCAGGTCCCCGTGGGCAGGGACCAGGGAGGGGCTGCGACAGGAAATCCACCGCCTGGTCTCTGACCTGAGCACACAGAGGCACAGCCGGCCCTCCTGCCCAGACACCTACACACACGGGCAACAGCATCTCGGTCCCTAGAGGGGGCTCTGGGGGGCAGGGACCAGCCACATCCCCCTGCTTAGGGCCGGCCTGCCCTCCCTCCACCAGCCAGGCCCCGTCGTCTGTCACCCAGGACAGCTCCGGAACAGGATTCCCCAGAGACGCCCTGGTTCCTCTGCTGTTCAGACCCAGCACCGCTGCTTAAGAGGAGGGAGGAGGAGTTGGGTCAGGACAGGCCAGAGACAGGGACGAAAGGAAGCATTCGAGTCCATCAGCCAACACGGAGGCTTAGAGCGAGTGGGGAGCTCACCTGCCTCCCCAGGCCCCAGCCAAGCTTTCATGCTCACAGTACTGGAAGGAGGCCATACACTCTCACACACACACACACACATACACACATACTCATACACACACACTCATACACACTCATACACACACACACACTCTCACACACTCAGTCTCTCACACACACACGAACGCACACACTCACACACACTCATACACACACACACACACACACTCATACACACACACTCTCACTCTCACACTCATACTCACACACACTCTCACACACACTTACACACACACATACACACACACACACACACACACACACACAAGTGCACACACCCATCCAGTCTGGCCACGCTTTCTCAGCTCAGTCTCAGGGCAGGATCCAGGTCCACAAAGTGTGGGCAGGCACCCCCACAGCAAAGAGCATGCTGTCCTCAGCTGGGAGGCTGTCTCTCTTCCAGGAAAGCGGTTCTGGGCGCAGTGACGTCTGGCAGGCCTGGCTCCTGGCACCCAGCCACAGAGAGGGAGGCTTGGCTCTCCCCAGGCCAACCTCTTGCCTGGGACCCACACCCGCCAGGGCCTGAGCTGCGCATCCAGCAGGAGAGGAAAGAGCTCCTGCCTGAGCTCCCCCCAAGTTCTGAGTCCACAGAACACAGGGTCCCCAGGGCAGGAGGGCCTGGGGCAGGGCCAGGGCCATGACAGTACTGCAGACTCAGCCGACAGCACCAGCAGGGACCTGCTGCGCCACCAGGCCTGCCCTCCTCCAGCTCCAATTCTCGGCGGAGGAATCACCAACTGCTTCGCTTGGTGCAGGGCAGGCACCCGGGCGGAGGAGGAACAGCCTGAACGGGCCCCAGGCCAGCCGTCCCTCCGGCAGCTCCCCCCCGTCAGGCGCGCTGCAGCTGCACCAGGTCCTGCAGGCCGAGCCCCTCCCCCAGTCCAGGCTGCAGGTGCCATCTGATGCCGCTGCCTTGGAGAGCACCCTGTGAGGGAACCACACGCCATGCGCTGGCTGCTGGCTTCAGGGGCCCCACCGCGGGGCTGGAAGAAAACTCGGGGTCCCCTGGCTGGACCTGGACACCGGAGGGAGGGCTCAGCCACAATGAGGACAATCATCGAGGCCAGGATGCTCCCAGGGCATGAGGGCAGCTCCGTCCACCTCCCTCCTGCACATTCTCCACCAGGGCTGCTCGCAGCCGCCACCCAGCGCGACCAGGACTTCTACCCCGTGCCCAGCGCTCTGGGCCTGCTGGTCCCTGTGCAGGGGCCTGCACACACGTGCCAGTGCCAAGCATGCCCCTCACAGGAGACAGGTCCGAGCCGGAGCACACAGGCCTTGGCCACCACGGTCCCCCAGTGGCGGTTCCTCTCCAGGCCAGAATGACAGCTGCCCCTTGAGCCCACGAGGCTCCTCCCCACCCACCTCAGGCCCTGGGCCTGAATGGAGCCCTCCGGGTGGGCAGGAGAGAGACCTCCAACCGCATGGAGGGACTGACGCCACAGTGGGGACAGGGAGGCAGGCCAGGCCCACGCCGCGCAGGAGGGCCCTGTGTGCCCCAGGCGTGCTCCCGCTCACTCCCACGTGAGTCAGGAAGCACCTTCCCCAAGGAAGGACCAGCCTCGTGCCTCCCTTGTCCTCCCCTGGGCGCAATGGAGAGGCGACGGGTCAGGGCCGGGCCGGAGAGCCCAGTAGTCACTGTGACCGACACTCAGGGCCGCTCCATTCTCTGGTCACCGCTGTTGCCCCAAACTCCCCAGGGACCCCGGTCAGAGGCAGCAGCAGCCCCTCCCCACAGTCAGGGGCCAGGGCGATGGCCAGAGACAGGACGGTCAGGGAGCGGTCAGGATGGCAGCACAGAGAGAAGCTGGCCAGCGCTCAGGACGCTGGGAGTGCCCGCCCGCATGGAGGGCAGCCCTGTGGCCAGGCCAGGCCTCCCCCGCTCACCCGCCGGGTCACACAGGCCTGTGTCCACACCACCCGAGCACACACAGGGGCAGCGCCAGCCATCACGGCTCTTACCCCGAGAGCACGCCCAGCACCAGGTTGAGCATAAAGAAGGAGCCGATGATGATGAGAGGGATGAAGTACAGCCAGTTCCACGTGTTGCCGGCAGCATCATTTGTCTGGAAGCGAGAGGAGATGAGGAAGGACAGGGGACAAGACAGAGCCCTCGCCATGGAGGTGGCCTGGCCCCTTCTCAAGCACCCGGCACGGTCCAGGCAGGGAGAGTCCAGGCGGGGGGTGAGGGGCCCAGGCAGGACTCGGGAAGCCCTCCTGCCGCTGCCCTGCCCCACGGAACTCTCCCGGCCACGGCTCCCAGAGCACCAGGCCTCAGCTCTCGCGGCCACGGCCCAGCAATGCTGCAACTGCAATGCCGAGGAGCCGGCCCAGGGCAAGGCCCCCAGGGCACCGAGGGTGGCCTGCCGGCCTCTGCCTGGACACCTCCTCTCTCCCCAGGCTGCTCCTGTGGGCAGCCACAGCCCCAAGGCCCATGTCTGACCATCTGTCTGCAGCAGCCTCCTCACCTCAGAGGCGGGAGCCCCGGCACAC
This sequence comes from Ia io, assembly GCA_025583905.1. Taxonomy (NCBI): domain Eukaryota; kingdom Metazoa; phylum Chordata; class Mammalia; order Chiroptera; family Vespertilionidae; genus Ia; species Ia io. Next base: position 1,318,693 of record JAJQQW010000017.1, on the reverse strand, counting down.
AGTCCCCAGATCAACAGCAAGCCCCGAAGTCCCCAGAGAACGTTCCGGCACACAGGCATGGCCTCCACAACCGAATGCAAAGAAGGGCACCTCCCGGGCCGAGGGTGCTCACAGCACAGCCCACAGAAGGCGCGGTCCCCTGGAGCCAGTTAATTTCCGACTGCTGTTTTGTTTGTACGGGTCCTCAGTGGACGTGCTGGGCCCAGTGCTGGGTGTGACCGATGGGGCGGGGTGCTGCAGGCGGGCGGGCCACCACCGGCCCTGTGCTCCCCTCTAGAGGCAGCTCCAGTCAAGGCCAGCGCCCTGGGCAGGCAGAGGCAGGAGCGCCCTGGGGATTCCCAGCCTCCAGCATGTGGCCTGGGCGGGACGTACAGACTCGCACCGAGCTCCCGGGGCCCCGGGACCGACGCCAACTTGGGCTTCTGACTCCTGGACACTGAGCCGGGAAAGACACTCCGACTCCAACTCCAAGCGCCATCCGCACCTGACCTCACCTTGCAGGCCCTCCCGCCACGCCTGGGGGCTATGGGCCCCCATGGAGCAGGAGCAGCGCGTGCAGCCGGGCCCCCCACTACTCAGACTTGGCTCCTGCAACCTCCTCTAATGGATCGTTCCCAGCAGCAGCCAAGCCACTCTTAAACAAAACAAAACAAACGGGACGTGTGCTTCTGGGAAGACGGAGTAGACACGCGCTCCTGCTGTTCCCACTCAGGACAACCAGTGCCCGGCGTCAGCTAGAGAGCAGACCCGGGAAGACCCTGCGAAGGTGGCGGAGGCAAAGGAAGCCGACCCGCTGGGACCAGGCCGTGGCGAGTGTCCTGGGTGTTTACTGGTTTGCTCCTTGCCTCATGTAGGCAGACTTGTCGCTGAAGAAGCCTGCGGCCTGGAAATGCCAACAGGCACAGACGAACATTCAGCACAAAGCCAGCTCTCTCTAACCAAAGGGCCAGGGGCAGCCTCGCAAGACACCACTCTAGCCAGACGGTGCTGCCACCTCTGTCCCTGCCAGCAGCAGCCCAGCAGGGAGCCCAGACTGTAATGAGGGCACCGACCTAGCCGCACCCCAAACCAGAGAACAAGCAGGGAGGTGGGACAGTCCTCCTTAGCAAGTGGAGAGCAAGGCCTCTCCTGTCCCACGCCCCCTGTGGGAGCCTGGATTCCACTTCCATGTGGCAGGAAGGAGACAGCCCACCCCTCACCCTGGTGAGGTGCTGTCAGTGGAGCCTCGTGGAGAGTCAGGGCTTCCATCTGCACCCCGCAGTACAAGGCGCCACACCCACCCACAGTACAGACCATGGGGAGAGCAGAGGCTCCCCGACCCTCCCAACCCAGGGAGCATCCTGCAGGCACATTGCGGAGCAGACTACCCTCCCTCGGCCCCCTCCACCCCCGCCACAAGCAGGAACAAGGAGCCTGAAGGGAATTTTTAACTGAATGAACGAAATGAAAATGAGAACGCAATACAGCAAACATGAAGGACAAAGCTACAGCAGTACCAAGAGGTAAACTGACAGCATCGCAAGAGAGGAAAAGAGCAGATCAACAATCAAACCTTAGCCCTCAAGCAGCTGGGAAAAGAAGAGCAACACAGACCTGGTCAGGGTGCGTGTGGGAAGCAACCAGTCGATGTGTCTCTCTCGCCTCAATGCTTCTCTCTCTCTCCCTTCCCTTCCACGCTCTCTAAAGATCAATAGAAAACATCCTCCAGTGAGGATTGACTAAAAGATTTTTCAAAATAAATAAAATCACAAATAACCCAACTTTTAAAAATATATATTTTTTATTGATTTCAGAGAGGAAAGAAGGAGGAGAGATAGAAACACCAGTGATGAGAGAGAACCATGGATCGGCTGCCTCCTGCACGCCCCCCACTGGGGATCGAGCCCACACCCGGGGCATGTGCCCTGACCGGGAATCAAACCGTGACCTCCTGGCTCATAGGTCGACCCTCACCCACAGCCAGGCTGGCCGGGCGACAAATAACCCAACTTGTAAATGGGCACAGGACCTGAGTACACACTTCCCCAAAGAACACGCACACGCACAGGCGCTCGTCGCACACGCCATGAGCACTGCAGACCTCGAAGCCAACATGAAGCACCACTCCAGCCATGAAGACGGTCTCCAACTAGAAAAACTCCCAGGAAAAGAACAACCGACAGACCGCGGGCAGGAGACATCGGGCGCTGTGTCACGGGAGAGGACACACCCGTGGCAAATAAGCATGAGAAGAGCGTCCCGCCACGACCGTGAGGAACTGAAATCCCACGCGGGCTGCGTCCCTGCATGCGTCTCTGAAGGGCTCGAGTCAAAACAGCGACAGCACCAGGAACGCGATCATCCCACGCTGCTGGAGGATGTGCAAGAACATGGCCTCCTGTAGAGTTTTACTGCTTAAGACACTAACCGTGCAACGACAGAACCGGGAACGGCACGCGGGCATTGCCCGAGGAGCAAAGACTTACGTCTGCACAGAAACTGCGCTCAGGCGTGCAGAGCCACGTTATTCCCAGCGGCCCCAACCTGGGCGGCCCGAGGCCCTCCCACGGGTGAGCGCCAATGAGGCACACGCTCCGCCGAGACCAGCAGCCAGCACATCTGGGTGAACCCCCAGAGAACAATGTGGAGTGAACCGGCCAGGACCACAGCTACAGACATGATGCTCTTGAAATGGCAAAAGGACAGAGTCGGCACCGCGGGCAGTGGCTGCCAGGGCTGGGACAGCCTCCCAGCTGCTGGTGACACAGCCAGTTCTGCAGGCTGTGACCCTGCGGGAACAGGGCAAGGACCGCGGATCCGCGCTGTTTCCGGCCACCGTCCTCGGAAAGCCTTCCACTTCAGAGTCAGTCCCCGGATCTCCCTGCACCACCTCCCAGCGCCGGCTCCAGGTCCCAGAGAAAGCCCTTCCAAGTTGACTTTATGTGCCGTCCTTACCTAGTACTGCCTTCCACCTTTAACCTTTAACCTTTAACCTGACTTCCAGGGTTTGTGCCGGTCCTGCTCCGGTCACGTTTACCTGCCCCTTCCTGGAACTCTCATGCCACCTGACCTGGCTCCTGACGCCCACCCGGGCGCTCTTTGCTCTGCTGGCTCCCGAGTTCCTCCCACCCCAGCCAGGCCCAGGCAGGAGCCCGGCTCTGCTGCATGCTGGAGTCACCCGCCACAGGCGTGGAGCCGGCTCAGCGCTGGGCATTCGCTTCTCCATCTGCGCTCATTACCCAGGCGATCTCACCCCCCTCGTAATTTTAACCACCACCCATGACTTCACACGTGCACCCGGCAGCCCTGCGCCCCTGTATGCCCACTGCACACGCAGCACCCCACTGCGACATAATGGCTCAAAGCAGAATGCAGGCTCCACCCCCACTCCTCAGGAGCCAAACTGAGCAGAGACCCCGTTCCCCACGTTCCCGCCCCCCCCGCCCCGCGGCTCAGCTCACACCTCTGATTCTTCCTCTCCTGGTCCCCGATCCAGGCAACAGCAGAGCACACAGCCTATGGGTGTGCACACGCACATGCCTTCCCCAGGTCGCTCGCGCCGAGTACAGTGAATGTGCCAGAACCACGTGCATGTAACCCACAGTGTGTCTCCCACTGGCCCTGGAGGAAAGCGTGGAGCCGTCCCCAGTGATAGGAAGTCCCACAATCACTCCCAGTAGAAAGCAGTCTGGGTTCAGAGAGTGTCCAGTCCCGGCTGCTAACAAACTGGTCAACATGCTCTGCATGTTGCCTAGGGCACAGCTGGCCTCCGTCAGCGGGAGGGACGTGTGGAGCGACGTGTGGAGGGACGTGTGGAGGGACATGGGGCCCCTGTGCCCCGGGCGGCACCCTCCCTCCCACAGCTGCTGGGCTGGCTGGCAGCCAACACAGGAACGGGAGGGCGGGGGACAGGCAAGACCCTCCTTCGCCCCTCTCGGGGCCCACAGGAACTGACTGCGACTCCGCTTACTCTTCTCCTCCAGCGGGGGAGCCCCCACCGCCAGGTTTTCAGTGGTCCACGCTGAGCCATGTTCTCTGCTGCGACCCCATCACCCTGAGTCGGAATTTAAAGGGGCTCCTGGCTGCCCACCGTCCCCCAGCCACAGCTGGCCCACGAGAGGCCCCTGCCTGGCACGGAGCGCCCTCCAGCGGGGGAGCCGCGTCTGCGGGAACCAGAAAGCCCTCCCTGGGCTGGTGAGAAGCCTCCCCACACCGCCTGCCTGGCCTTCCGCACCCGCCCTGCTATCCCTCTCCGTGGGGACAGTGGCCACCTGCTCAGCGCATCACCATCAGCACGTCCGGGTGCCCCGCCACACTTCCAAGTCACGTCCCGCAGCGACTGCGCGGCTGGTTCCAGACCTCCCGCCCACATCCCCGTGTTTCTTCAGAGCGCTGGCCCTCTCAAGCCCTTTCTTCCTGACGTCTCCTGCTCACCCCCCACAAGCAGCTGCTCAGGGAGCGCCCAGCACCAGGGGTCCCCTGGGTGTGTCGATGAAGCCCCCATGGCCCTTTCTTGACGGGGCCTCCTGCCCACGGTCTGGTTCCTGCCCCGCCCCCCAGGGGCGCAGACCCATGAGGAGTCGCACGGCCACTGGCCAGGCCCTGGGAGCCCTGGGCGGCGAGGACCGCTCTGCAGCTGTGCACTCGGGTGGGGCTGGCGAGGATGTGGCCGGCTCAGAGCTATTTTTAGGGTCTCTCTTTGTGAAAAGTGTTCCTTGATCGGCTAAGGGAGAGAACAGCCAAGCCCATCATCCCTGCCTTTGTCCCTCGCTCAGACAGAGCTGTCATCAGACACACTTCCACTCCAGAAAGGAATCTAGTTCATTAGACCCAGGGCCAGCACCCCGAGTTCCTCATCCCTCTGCCCGCTAGTGAGCACTGACCAAGCCTCTGCTGGGTGTCCAGCCCCAAGACTCACCCGGGGTCCCCACGAGCCCCGGAAGCCGGGGCACAGGCTCTAGGGGCCGCAGCCCGAGGCCCCCCCCCCCCCCCCCCGCCACAATTGCAGGAGCAGAACACACCTTCTACCCACGCAAAACCTAGCAACCCCGGGCTACCCCTCCCGGGGCCAGATTCCTGGCTCCCAGGCACCTCCCTGCCCGCCTCCCAAAGCCAATCCTTCAATTGCTCCCCTGCCTGCTGGCTCCCAGGGCTCGAGGGGGGCGGAGGCAGCTGGGGGAGGGGAGGCTACACATTAAAGAAGACAGGTCTGCTCAGAAGTGTCGGGCAGGGAAGGTGGGAGTGACAGGGCACCAGGCTCCCCGAGGGCTACACCAGCTTGTCACAGGCGCCAAACCCGACTGCCCGGCACTGCCCAGCGGGCTGCCACGCTGTCAGGGGCGAAGACCAGAGAGAAAACAAAGGGACAAGGCACAGGCTCACCCAGGCACCCGGCGTGATGACAGTGTCTCCCTGGGCCCGGCTCAGCTCAGCCCAACTGTACCCGCCCCTCCAGCAGCCCCGTCTTTCTCCACAGGAGACCCCGCAGGGAGCACAGCATGAGGCGAACAGCAAGCAGCCCCAGCCTTCCGGCCTGAGGCGGCTCGGGAGCTTTGCCTGCCTCCTCCTTGCAGTGGGTTCACACACGACTTTTGGTTCAGGGACAAGACTCCTCCTGGCCTGACGTGGAGAAGTGACTACGAACAGGACGCCAGGGGCTGCCGCGGCCTCGCCCGCCGTGGGCAGCAGGAGACGGCTCTGCACCTGTCCTTTCTGACCTCCACCACCTCCCTCAATCTGCTTTCCTAGCAGAAGCTGCAGGCCCAGGTAAGGGTCTGAGCTGTGCCTGGCCGGTGTGGCTCCGTGGTTGAGCAACGGCCTATGAACCAGGAGGTCACGGTGTAATTCCCTATCAGGACTCGTGCCCAGATTGCGGGCTCGATCCCCAGTAGGATGTATGCAGGAGGCAGCTGATCCATGATTCTCTCTCATCACTGACGTTTCCGTCTCTCTCCCTCTCCTTTCCTCTCTGAAATCAATAAAAATATATTTTAAAAAATATTTATTTAAAAAAAAAAAAGCTGAGACAGCCCCCCGTGGGCCCCTGGTGGGTGTGAAGGCAGAGCGGGCGGGCCCAGGTCCTCAGGTCAGATGGACGCGGGCCCGGGGGCTGCGGGCTGAGAGGCCACTCACGTTGTAGAGGATGTCGGTCCAGCCCTCCATGGTGATGCACTGGAACACCGTCAGGATGGCGAACAGGATGTTGTCGAAGTTGGTGATGCCGAAGTTGGGTCCCTGCCAGTATTCCCGGCACTCGGTGTCGCCCTCGCACAGCCGGGCGGGCGCCTCCTTGCCGCAGGGGAAGTCGCCCACTGGCTTGGCTTCTGCGTGGAAAAGAAGGGAGCGCAGACCCTGAACTCGGCAGCACCGCGTTCTCAACCCTCCTGGCCTGGACACCCCGCACGCACAGAGGTGGAAACCCCCTCACCTTCGCGCCACCCCTCTGCCCCTGCCCAGCTGCTCCCTCTTGTGGGCAGCCTGCCCCTAGGCTCAGCCTGCCCTCTCCCTCAGCTGGAACCCCACTCACGCTCCGACTCATCCATCTTAAAACCAGACACAGCACACTCCTCGCCCCGCCCAGGACGCTGACTCCCCTCCCTCCAGCCGAGCTGCCGCACGGTTCTCCCGACACGCACACCGGCCTGTCACGCGGAGCCACCGCAGTCCCCGTGCTCGCCAGGCAGGGGGCCCAGAGTCGGCCCATCCTGTGCCCAGGGCACAGCTGGCAGCCAGGGACCAGGCAGAGGGACGCGGAGGAAACACCAGGACCCCGTGCTGACCTCTGGGGCCAGGCGCGAGCAGCAGGTGCTGACCCCTCCCTGCCCCAAGCCCGGCCACAGGAGCAAAGGACGACTTTCGGTGCGGAAACCCCGCCTGTCGGCACGGAGGGCCTCTGGGCAACGCCAGGAGGAAACCGGCAGTCCCGGGTGCGGGCAGAGCCGACCACACGCTCTCCTCCGTGCGGACAGCCGCGTCCCCTTCAGAGACGTTCACTTCGGCTCTGAAACCCGGGAGACGCCTTTCCCCGCTCGCCTCCGTTCGGTCCACGCCTTCGAGGAAGAGCTCCCGACTTACAACCAAGGCGGTGTTTGCAGGAGGTGAGGCGGCGAGGAAAAGCCCTTCGTTCCTCAAGTCCCGGTGGCTCAGGTTTCCGCACCTCCCGAGGCCCCGCGGGTCCCCGAGCACGCGTCCGCGGCTTGTCCCCCGGTCGGCCAACCCCGGGCCCCGCAGCCCCCACTGGGCTCTCCCTCCCGCAGGATTCCGCTCCCGGAGCGGCTGGGCCGCCTCTTCCCTCTGCGCCAGGCGCGGCGGCTCCTCCGGCCCCCAGGGAAGGGCGGCCTCACCTGTGGTGTTGGGGAAGCAGGCCTTGTGGAACTTGCCCATGTAGAACTCGAGGCCAATGATGGCGAACATGAGGATGGCGAAGAAGAGGAGCAGCCCGATCTGCAGCAGCGGGACCATGGCCTTCATGATGGACTTGAGCACCACCTGCAGGCCTGGGGCGGCGGGCCAGGGGGCGGCGGGTCAGAGGGCAGCGGGTCAGAGGGCGGCGGGGCAGGGGGCAGAGGGCGGCGGGGCAGAGGGCAGCAGGTCAGGGGCCGCGGGTCAGGGGGCCGTGGGTCAGAGGGCAGCGGGTCAGGGAGCAGCGGGTCAGGGGGCGGCAGGTCAGGGGGCAGCGGGCCAGGGGGCAGCGGGTCAGAGGGCGGCGGGGCAGAGGGCAGAGGGCAGCGGGGCAGAGGGCAGCGGGGCAGAGGGCGGCGGGCCAGGGGGCAGCGGGTTAGGGGGCAGCAGGTCAGAGGGCGGCAGGTCAGGGGGCAGCAGGTCAGAGGGCGGCGTGTCAGAAGGCAGCGGGTCAGGGGGCAGCGGGTTAGGGGGCCATGGGTCAGAGGGCGGCAGGTCAGGGGGCCGTGGGTCAGAGGGCAGCGGGTCAGGGAGCAGCGGGTCAGGGAGCAGCGGGTCAGGGGGCAGCAGGTCAGGGGGGGGCAGCGGGCCAATGGGGGCAGCGGGTCAGAGGGCGGCGGGGCAGAGGGCAGGGGGCAGAGGGCGGCGGGTCAGAGGGCAGCAGGTCAGGGGGCCGTGGGTCAGAGGGCAGCGGGTCAGGGAGCAGCGGCGGGGCAGGGGGCAGCGGGCCAGGGGGGGGCGGCGGGGCAGAGAGGGCGGCAGGGGGGGCAGAGAGGGCGGCGGGGCAGAAGGCAGCGGGCAGGGCAGGTCAGGGCCGCGGGTCAGGGGGCCGTGGGTCAGAGGGCAGCGGGTCAGGGAGCAGCGGGTCAGGGGGCGGCAGGTCAGGGGGCGGCAGGCCAGGGGGCAGCGGGTCAGGGGGCAGCGGGTCAGGGGGCAGCGGGCCAAGGGGCAGAGGGCGGCGGGGCAGAGGGCAGCGGGGCAGAGGGCGGCAGGTCAGGGGCAGCGGGTCAGGGGGCAGCGGGGCAGGGGGCGGCGGGGCAGGGGGCGGCGGGTTAGGGGGCCATGGGTCAGAGGGCGGCAGGTCAGGGGGGGGGGCGGGGGGCAGACGTCAGCGGTGAAGGCCGGTGGGCGTGTGGGCTGAGGGATCTGAGGAGGCTCGGGTGCAGAGAGCAGGATCCTGGGAGGGGAGGGGAAGACTCTGGAAGCTCAGAGCAGAGGCTCCTGGGAGGGACGCGCAGGGAATGCTGGGAGAGAACAGCAGGCGATCCTGAGGGAAGACGAGGGCGTCCTGAGAGGGAACCCAGAAGATTCTGAAAGCGCAGAGCAGAGGCTCATGGGAAGGAAGAGCAGGGAATGCTGGGAACTGAGGGCAGGGGGGCCTGGGACGGAAGAGCCGGGAATGGCGGGAAGGAAGAGCCGGGAATGGGAACTGGGTGCCGGGGGTTCTGGGAAGGAAGAGCCGGGAATGCTGGGAACTGGGAGCCGGGGGTTCTGGGAAGGAAGAGCCGGGAATGCTGGGAACTGGGAGCCGGGGGTTCTGGGAAGGAAGAGCCGGGAATGCTGGGAACTGGGAGCCGGGGGTTCTGGGAAGGAAGAGCCGGGAATGCTGGGAACTGGGAGCCGGGGGTTCTGGGAAGGAAGAGCCGGGGGTCCGGACAGACCCAGCCCCACAGGGAAGGCGCCGCGGAGGACCTGCCCTTCGGGGTTCGCCGCCGACGAGGACCAGCCGGGCGGCCTCGGCGGAACGGGAGCCAGCACCCGTCTCCCGGCAGCGGGGTCCGGGGCCGCGGCAGCCTGGAGCTCCCGCACCTGCCTCAGGCCCCGGACAGGGCCCGGCAGCGCTGAGTCCGCCCGCGGGCGCAGCCCCATGGCGTCCCCTGCTCGGCCCTCAACCCGAGGAGGGGCAGGCCTGGGGCACAGCAGAGCCTCCCTGCGGAGCCAGGCCCTGGGCCCCGGTGCAGGAGGGGCCCCTGGGAAGGCCAGCCCCCTTCCCCCGGGTCCCGGGTCCCGGGTCCGAGCAGCCAGCGCAGAGGCCGGGCCGGGGGCCGGGCCGGGCCGGGCCGGAGGAGGCAGGTCCCCGCAGGCCTGAGCCCGGCGGGCTTGGCAGACTCACTCGGAATCCCCGACACCAGCTTGAGCGGCCTCAGCACCCGCACCGCCCGCAGCGTCCGCAGGTCGAAGTCGGTGCCCGCCGTGGCGAGGATCCTGCAACAGACAGGGAGGTGAGGGCTCCGCACACCGTGCCCCCCCGCCCCCCACAGGCTGGCCCAGGGCGCTCAGAGGCTCCTCCGGGAGCACTGCTCGCCCGGCCTTTGGTCTGAGTCCCAGCCCGAACCAGGTCCCCAGACCAACCCAACTGCAGCCCAAGCGGCCCGTGAGCGGCGGTGCCGAGAGGGAGCGGGAGAGAATGGAGGCTGAGGGGCTCCTGCGCGCACGGCCCTCTCGTGCCTCTCGGGGTGAGTGGGAACCGGGCTGGGGAGGGGGGCCAGAGGGCTCCCACGGCTCGGAAAGCCATTCCGATCCGCTCCATTCCGACGTAAAACCGACACGGAAGCTCCCCATTCCCACCTCTGCCCACGGCACTCCCTCTGCTCCCTTCCCCCCAAACTCACGTCCAGTGTCCACCTTGCCCTCTGCACGCCTGGCCTTCCCTCCCGTCACCTTCGTCCGCACAGGCCCGCCCCCACTGTCCACGGAAAAGCTGTGACGAGCCTCCTCCCCTTGCCCTTGGGTGGACCCTCACCAGCTCCAACACCAGCACCCGGAGTGTTGGTCCCTTTTGCCAGTTTTATCTCCCCCTCCCCCTCCCCCTCCCTCAGAAAGTGGACACCCAGGGCTCTCCATTTGGGATCCACCCCACCGTGTGCTTATTATGCCCAACCTGGCACCTTTAACTCAAATCTGGAATTCTGGGCTCAGGTAGCCAAGTGCATGTTACACATTCCCACTTGGATTTTTTAAAAAGCGTATCAAACATGATAGACCTGAGGGGCTCTGTTTCAAACCTCAGGTAATAAAAATACCCTTTTTTTAAAGTTCAGAGTTGTTACATCCTGGTGACTAAAGAGCATTTATTCTTACTCCCAGGCTTGCTCATTCCAGTGAACCCCCCCCCTGCCCCCACATCTCAGCAACTAGTCAACTGTTATTTAAGCCAAAATCAAGGCTTCACCCAGATTTCTTTCTCTCGTACATTCCACCACATCCAAGTCACAATTTAAAATGCACCTTACAATCCTGGTGAAGGAGGCTTTATGCCCCTAAATGCACTGCAGTGAGGGGAGGACTGGTATCAAAGAGAAGGTAAAAGTCCCAGGAGAAGAGAAGGGAAACAGGAAAATCTTTCAAACCAAAATCCCATGAGGCATGAGGGAGTCCATTCAACTGCTGGGACTAACTGTTGGAAGATGAACCCCGTTCAGACAAAATCAGCAAATCATGAAAAACGGGCAGGTGTTTTAAAAGCTGGAAGTCTAGCAATAAATAGTTACTGAAATAATAGCAATAACCATCAGGAATCATACTCTGGGCAGGAGACGTGGTTTGACAGTATTAGTGGTTTAGGACTGTGGTCGGCAAACTGGCTCACGAGCCACATGCGGCTCTTTGGCCCCTTGAGTGTGGCTCTTCCACAAAATACCACGGCCTGGGCGAGTCTATTTTGAAGAAGTGGCGTTAGAAGAAGTTTAAGAAATTTGGCTCTCAAAAGAAATTTCAATCGTTGTACTGTTGATACTTGGCTCTGTCGACTAATGAGTTTGCCGACCACTGGTTTAAGAAATAGTGTGGAGGAATCCACGCACAGCTGTCAGAGAACAAGAGAGAGAAGCTAAGCGACGTGGAGGCTAGACCCCTCCTCAAACACACGTCCAGGGTACGTTCCGGGAAAGAACAGAGTGAATGGTGAAGAAGCCACATTTGGAGAGAGAAGGAGGAATTACCAGAATTAAACACTTGAGTTAAGTTCAAAAAGTTCATTACAAGAAACAAATATAACATCACTGAGATGTCCCTTTTCCCCAAATGAACCTACAAATTCGATGCGATTCCAGTAAAAGTCTCAACATTTCTTATACGAAGAAAACCTTAAATTTGTAGAAAACTCACAAAAAATTACCATAACTAATGAATTCAACAAAGTTTCAGGATATACCGTCAGCACACAAAACAGGTTGTATTTCTATGCACTTGCAACGAACACTCAAAAGAGGACATTTTAAAAAATCCATTTCCAATAGCATTCCAAAGAATGAAATCCTTGCGAGTAAAATTAGCCAAGGAGGCAAAAGACCTACTGGACACCGAGGACAACAGAACACTGCTGATGGAGAGCCAACACGGGAAAGATCAGTTAGAAGACTTCGCATTGCTATCTGTCCGCACCACCCAAAGCGCCCTGTCGAGGCCGCGCGATCCCCACCAAAAGCCCAGCCATTCCTTTGCGGAAATAGAATAACGCACCCCAAAATTCACGTGGGATCTCAAGGGCGAGTGGCCAAAACCATTGTGAGAAAGGATGAAGCTGGAGGAGTCACATTCTCCGATTTAAAAAATCACGCCTGTTCTCAGCGTGCAGGTTCTTCCCGTCCTTCCAGGTTACTCCTAGGTGTTTCATTCTTTCTGTTGCATTTGCACATGAACTTGTTTTCTTCGCTTCTTTTTCTGGAACTTCATTGTCCGCGTAGAATGCAGCGGGTTTCCGTGCATGGATTCGGATCCTGCTACTCGACTGCACTTGGTTCGTGTTTGGGATCGTCTTCTGGTGGAGACTGGTTTTCTGTGTATGGAGTCTTGCCGTCAGCAAAAAGTGCTGGTGTCACTTCTTCCTGCCCAGTCTGGTGCCGTCCATGTCTCTCTTGCCGAGTGCTCTGGCTGGAGCGCCAGTGCTGTGCTGATTAAGGGGTGAGAGGGGACACCCTTGTGTTGCTCCTGATCTTAGAGGAAAAACTTGCAGTCTTCACGGCTGAGCATGGTATGAGCTGAGGGCTTGTCGTATGTCACTGTTATGTTGAGGTACTTCCCTTGTATGTCCATCTTACGGAGTCTTTTCATCAAATAGTTGTTGTGTTTGTCTTTCTGACTTACTTCATTTAATTAGCATAATCCCTTCAAGGTCCATCCACATTGTTGCAGATTTAATCCAAATACCTTTAAAGAATTATATTTTTCGATTTGTAACTTTCATAAATAGAATACTAATTTTTTTTTTTTTTTTAGAAAGTACAATCTTTTCTGATAATCTCTGCAATGCACAGAACCCACTCTGAAGGCACCAACAAGCACACTGATCATAAAGGATTCCCTTTAAAATCAGGTAGTAAGCCTGGCTGCCGTGGCTCAGGGCTTGAGCATGGACCTATGAACCATGGGTCACGGTTCGATTCCCGGTCAGGGCACATGCCCAGTTGCAGACTCGATCCCCAGTGTGGGGCGTGCAGGAGGCAGCCAATCAATGGTTCTCTCTCATCACTGATGTTTCTCTCTCTCCCTCTCCCTTCCTCTCTCTCTCTGAAATCAATTTTTTTAAAAAGAAATAGGAAAAGAACAGACACCATGACAATTCCTGAAGACGACAAACCTCCCAGGACCTCCGTCAGGAGCGTGCAGTCCAGGGCAGCGTCGGCCTTGCCTGAGCCATCACGTTCAGGGTGGACTCTGGCAGCCCTTCCGGCCAGCCCCCTTGGACACGTGTCCCGTCAGAATCACAGCATTAAGGAGCCGCTATTACAGCGACGACTGGCACAGCGGCCACTTCTGGGGTCAGCGGGAGAGAAGCGCACTGCGTAGTCATGACAAATAATGACGGACAGAGACGCTGGTGTGTGTGAAGTGACGGTGAAGGGCCGACATGATCCGCTTCACGTACACATGGATGAGCCTGAGGACATGGCAATCGGTGGGAGGCGGACACAGAGGCCTCTTCGTGCGACGACAGCGCTTGTGAGCATCCAGCCAGGAGCAGAGCAGGCGGGGCCGGGGCTGCTCGCGGGCTGCTTTTGGAGGAGGAGGGAAATGTTCTAGAATGACGTTGTGGGGCCCGGCCAGCACGGCTCAGTGGGTGAGCGTCGACCCATGGAACGAGTTCACGGTTCAATTCCCGGTCAAGGACACATGCCCAGGTTGTGGGCTTGACCTCGAGTATGCGGCCTGCAGGAGACAGCCGATCCATGATCCTCTCTCATCACTGATGCTTCTATCCCTCCCTCTCCCTTCCTCTCTGAAAGCAATAAAATTATGTTTTAAATAAATAAAATGAGGTTGCGGTGACAGTGGTACAACTAACCGGGAACGCACTGAAACCCTGAACTGTTGGCTGAAGAAGGAGGATACGATGGAACTGAGTTCCACCTCCACGTGCTGCTCCACCAAAAGAAGGCGAGATACAAGTTTATGTGGCTCGTGATTACAACCTCATGAAGCAGCAGGAACTCGGGCCCAGAGCACACACGCCCGGCTGTGACTACTGGCGGCCCAGGCCCGGCTGCCCAACCCACGGGGCATGGGTACACGGATACAAGGCACAGGCACATGAGCACATGTGTGGATGAGAACAGGAGCCGTGCACACAGCCTGAACCCAAACACGGCTCAGACAGACGAGCGGCAGACACACCGACATGGCATACCGCTCATCAGCACCCACAGCTGGGGGAGGGGGACCCCAGTGCAGCCCTGGCAGGTCCCCTAACCCTGACCCAGGCCCTCACCCACAGCCCCAGACTCAGGGTGCCAGCTGGTCTCTGAGGCCGCAGGTTCCCAGCTGTCTGTGCAGGACCCTGGGTCACCCCCAGCCTTCCAGCCGCTCTCCAACCCCCTACTCAGCCAGGCCACCCCCAGGCCATCCCTGTCTGAAAGGCCAGAGCTGACCAGGGGCCCACGGCTGTTGTCTGTGAGGAGGTGACAAGACAGAGGAACCCCAGACCGCCAGCCCTAACCCTGACCCCACCCCCACCCTGGTGGGCACCCGCCTGCCCACTCCCCCTCCTGCTCCCTGCTCCTCCTCCTGCGGGGGGCAGGGCCCTTCCACCCTGACCGTTCCCGCAGGGGTCCCTGCTGAGCCTGGGGGACGGCACGGACCACGTGCGCCCAGCATCCCCGAGCCCATTTGTTCTGGAACTACCTGGGGACAGTCAGGATCACACCAGCAGCCGCGATCACAGCCTGGGAGGTCCCTGCCCGCCAGGTGCACACGCTCACAGTCCTCGCCCTGGTCCCTGGGGAGGGGCCGCTTCACCTGTTTCCCGATGGGAGGGGCCCTCTCGCCCCCAGGCCCAGCCAGCGCTCGGTGTCCCCCCTGGAGCAGGTGTCAGGGGGACCACACAGCGCCAGCCGCCCGGACAGCCCTCACGGTGCCCTGGCCCAGCACACACAGCCACGGTGTCCCTGACTCCCAGAGACACCCCAAGTAGACAGCACCCACCAGAGGGTCTGCAGGGGTGCCCTTCCCGCCCAAGGTGCTGTCACCCGGCAGCCGTGGCTCATCCAGGCAGGGCCAGAGGCGGCACCCAGCCCCTTGGGGAGACGGACACCAGCACCCAGACTTCTCGGAGGAACCCGCCCCAGAGCAGGACACTAGCTTCGACGCTGGGCCTCAGCCTGAGCCTGTCTTCCCGGCCACTGGGCTCCGGGCAGCGGCACTGTCCACAGCACAGCCCCTCCTCGGGGGCCCTGGGCTGGCGAGGTGCCCGGAGATGTGCGCCCGGCTCAGTGAGGCGCACCGCGTCCTCCGGACGTCACTGCTGTCACTGGAGAGGGTGGGAGGCCTCGCGCCTGCACACCCGCCCCTCACGCTGGGCAGGTGAGGGGTCTTCAGGTCGGGGCGGGAACAGGGGTGCAGAGCCAGCCAGGCGCCCCCCCACCCCCCACCCTGCAGGAGCCGGAGCCCCAGAGCCGAGCAGGCAGAGCCACCTCCACCTCCAGGAACTGCTTTGTCACGGACTTTCCAGGTGCAGCTCTGGCCCAGGAGGCTGCTGGCGGTTGCCAAGGAGACAGCCTGTGGGTCTCAGCCTCCCGCCCCCGCCCCAGGGGCTGAGCTGAGCAAAGGCCTGCATCTCATTCAAACCAACCCCCGCGGCTCCGCGGCCTTCCAGGCCTCCGGGGGTCAGCATGCCCCGTCTCACGGGGGAGAAACTGGGATCCGGGGGCACCCCCAGTGCCCAGGCTCCCAACCTGGAGGAGGCGCCCCAGTGACTCACCCAGCAGAAGTGTCACGGCCGCTGGCCACCACCCACCGCTCGGGAAAGGGGGGCTGTGGGGGCCCCTCCCCGCCCCTCCTCCCACAAGGGCTGCAGGCCCCAAACTCCAACAGCAGACAGCCGCCATGCTGACCCCTGACCCTCGCCACCCCGCCCTGCGAGGGAACATGGAATCCTTGGCTGAATGCTCTGTCCAGCTCGAGGGGCGGCGACTGGTCAGTGCAGCACGGCTCTGACTCGAGGCCGCGGAGGAGACGCCTCCAGGTGTGTCCACCAGCACCCCATTTCAGGGGCAGCTGACTCCTCCCGCATGGCCTGCGGGCCAGGGCAGCGGGCGGTCAGGCGTGGGCCCGGCGCCGACTCACTCAACGCCCGCTTCGGGACAGATTTCTGAGCCTCCGTTTCCAGTCTGTAGAGTGGGGTGACCCTCCGGCCGGAACCTGGACACCTGAAACACCCCCCGGAACCTGGACACCCCCCGACAACTGAAGTTACAAGGCAGCCCCTAGTCCCCTTAAACATCAGGACCAGAGAACCAACTAAAACCGGTCTAAGTAGCATCCCGCGTCCCAGAAAATGATGGGAAAGGTCCAGGTTTCACCAGAACCAGGAGGATCGGAGGCCACAGGAAGAGAGACAGACCACAGGCGCGTCAGTCACCCAGCGACGACGCGGAAGCCGCTGCCGGCAAAGCACAGTCGTCAGAGACGTCGAAGGTACGCGGAGGCACCCACGACAAAGTGTAACCGGAACCAGAATAACCGAGATGGAAGCGAAGGGGATGGGCTCCCGGCAGGAGAAAGAACAGAGGGCTCGGTGCCGGCACCGCGGAAGCAGCGCCTGGCGTGAGCCGGGGGACATGAGGCTGCCGGAAAGGGCATCGGCCCAGGTCAGCACTCAGCGCCCGGCGGACGAGGCAGAGCTGAAAAACACTCAACTCCGTCCTGGCTGAAAACTCCCCAGATTTGGCTCAAACCTACAGATTCAAGATGCCGAGCGACCAGGGTCAGAAGTAGGGCGAGGAGGGAGGACAGTTCCCCGGGGCCCACGGCATGGCAGCCACGCAGACGGGCCGGACCTGGACCGAGTCACGTCACCACCCTGTGCCCTGGGGCCACCGCGGGCTCCGCCGTCCCAACCGATTTCACCGCAGAGGTTGAGCACGGGCGGCACGGGGGAGGCGGGGGTGAGGGGGTGCAGGGACGGCACAGAGATGACGGGCCAGACAGAAGAGCCCACAGCCCGAGTCCCGCCCTCCACCCCGTGTGACTCCACCTGGAGACAGCACCCAGAGGAGGTCCTCAGGGTGAACCCCATCCGCCAGGGCTGGCACCCACAGGAGCAGGAGGCACCCAGAGCTGGGGCTGCATGCGCGAGGAGGCCTGTGACGCACGGCGGGCAGGCCTGGGGCCTGGGGCCTCGGCCGCCAGGACTGACCGCGTGCCTGTGTGCAAGCCTCGTGTCCCTGCACACGCACTTTCACGCAAAAGCTCCTCCTCCAGGATCGGCAGCTGGCCCTGGCGGGCGTCATCCCGGCTCGGAAAGGTGCCAGCTGATTTCCGGGGCTCATACCCGGTTGTGGGCTTGATCCCTGGTGTGGGGCGCGCAGGAGGCAGCCGATAGATGGCAAGCATGTTCCACAGGTGTTCCTCTCTCTTTCTAAAAACCCATTTTAAAAAATATCTTTAAATGTTGGCAACTAATCTAGAGCCCATCTGGCCTTGTCCCTTCAGCCCGCCAGCCACAGGCCCAGGGCCGGGAGTGGCCCGGGACGCCAGCGCACCTGCAGACCACAGCCCGGGAGCAGGCACCTGTCCCGGCCGCCACCCCTCCCCGCCCCCTCCCCATGGAACCGGGGGCCTGGGCTGAGCTGCCCCGAGCCTGGCTGCAGACGCCAAGGCTCACGCAGAATGACGCTGGCCACGGTGGCCTGGCTGAGCCCCCGACCCCACCCCACCCCCACCCTCAGATGTCAGGGCTCACGACCCAGGCCTCATGGGATCCCTGGAGACAATCCCAGTCCCCCTGGGCCCTGGGGCGCTGGAGACCTCGGCTGTCAGCTCAAACGGGCCCCCCAGCAAGCCCCAGGCAGACAGTGCATGGAGGACAGATCATGCAGCGCAGATCCTGTGAGTGACAGATGTCCCCCGGCCCACGGAGCCCCCTCCCTTCCCCGTGTGTCCCTGAGTCCCCGTTCCCGGGAGCCTGCCGTGCCCTGGGCTCTGAGGCAGCAGCGTTCAGCGAGAGGGGCAGGTGCTCCCGAGGGCGGCAGGAGCAGGCGCAGGGGCCCCGCGCGGCTGAGCCTGGACACCGCCCTCCCAGCGGAGCCCGCAGCACCCCCCCCCCAGGAGGCCCTGCATCTCTAATTACAGGTCCTGGAGAGAAACCGGTTTAATTTGGAGTAAAACGAGAAGCTGTGGCTGGAATGTCCCCGTGGGAGCCACCTGCCTGAGTGGGACACACTCCCGCCATCCCGCCACCAGGGAACGAGCCGAGGCGAGGCCAGCAGGGCGGGCACGGGGTCCTGCAATCAGCCCCTCGGCCCGACGCCCGGCGGGGGCTCTGGGGACCTGGAGGGCAGGTGGGGCCGAGGGGACAGCCCACGAGTGGGCAGCCTGAACGGGCTGGGAGGGGCGCACCGTCCCTCCGTTCTCAGCTGCCAGCCCAGCTCACAGGCCGCGCCCCCTCCCCCCGCTGCTGTCACAGACACCAGGCCACCGGGCTGGGTCCCAGGCCCCTCGTCCAGCCCGGGCTTCCTGTCTGTCACCCGATGGCCTCGCCTTGGGGAGAGCCCAAGAGCACCTGGCGGGAGCCCCACTGACTAAACCCTCCAGTCCTTCCCCTGCCCCCAGCGCCCAGGCCCCGTCTCCGCCCTGCGTGGCTACAAGCACAGAGAGCGGCCTCAGGTGCACCACGTGCTCCCTCCCCACCTGCCCGAGTGGCGGCCTCACCATCCCCTCCTCTCCTCTCCCCTCCCCTCCTCTCCTCTCCCCCCCCCGCTCCCCTCCTCCCCCCCCGCTCCCCTCCTCTCCCCCCCCCGCTCCCCTCCCCTTCCCTCCTCTCCCCTCCCCTCCTCTCCTCTCCCCCCCCCCGCTCCCCTCCTCTCCCCCCCCCCCCCTCCTCCTCCCCCCCCCCCCCCCCCCTCCCCTCCCCCCCTCCCCCTCCCCTCCCCCTCCTCCCTCCCCCCCCTCCTCTCCCCTCCCCTCCTCTCCCCCCCCGCTCCCCTCCCCTCCTCTCCTCTCCCCTCCTCTCCTCCCTCCCCTCTCCCCTCCCTCCTCTCCTCTCCCCTCCCCTCCTCTCCTCTCCCCTCCTCTCCCTCCCTCTCCCCTCTCCTCTCCTCTCCCCTCCTCTCCTCTCCCTCTCCCTCCTCTCCTCTCCTCTCCTCTCCCCCTCCTCTCCCCTCCCCTCCCTCCCCTCCCCCCCCTCCCTCTCCCCTCCCCCTCCCCTCCTCTCCTCTCCCCTCCTCTCCCTCCTCTCCCTCCCCTCCTCTCCCTCCTCTCCCCTCCCCTCCTCTCCTCCCTCCCCCTCCTCTCCCTCCTCCTCTCCTCTCCCCTCCTCCTCCTCCCCTCCCCCTCCCCCTCCCCTCCTCTCCCCCTCCCCCCCCCCCGGCTCCTATCCCCTCCTCTCCTCTCCCCTCCTCCTCCTCTCCCCGCTTCTCTCCTCTCTCCCCTCCCCTCTCCCTCCTCTCCCCTCCCCTCTCCCCCCCCCGCTCCCCTCCTCTCCCCTCCCTCCTCTCCTCCTCCTCTCCCCTCCCCTCCTCTCCCCTCCCCTCCCCCCCCCTCCTCCCCTCCTCTCCTCTCCCCCTCCTCTCCCCTCCTCTCCCCCTCCTCTCCTCTCTCTCCTCTCCTCTCCTCTCCTCTCCTCTCTCTCCTCTCCTCCCTCCTCTCCTCTCCCCTCCTCTCCTCTCCTCTCCCCTCCTCTCCCCCGCTCCCCTCCCCTCCCCCCCTCCTCTCCCCCCACCCCGCTCCTCTCCTCTCTTCTCCTCTCCTCCCCCCCCGCAGCTCCCCGCCCCACGCCTGCCCTTCAGTAAACTCCCTGTCTCCACCCCCCGGCCCCCCCCCCTGCCACCAGCCTGCACCCCCCTCGCTGCCACCAGCCTGCACCCCCCTCGCCACCACCAGCCTGCACCCCCCTCGCTGCCACCAGTCTGCACCCCCCTCGCTGCCACTAGCCTGCACCCTCTGGTCCCGGGCTCAGCCCCACAGCACCCACTCACACCCCATCCCTGGCGCCTGCTCGTCTCTGGCTCTGACCCCCATTGATACACCCATGACCTCTCGGCCATTGCCTCTCCCCAAACACCTCGCTCCACCCTCCGTGTCCTTCTGAAGTCACGGGGCAACTGAGGGCTCCCTGACACCTAGAGCCCCCTCCAGGCCCCCCTCCAGCCTGCCTTGCCCTCCACACCCCCTTCTGGGTGACGGAGCCTTGGGGAGCACGGGTCGGCGGGCGGCACTGGTGCGGTCAGAAGCCCACACGCACTGAGGGTCACAGTGTCCCCTCAACCCCATCCATCCCAGGGGGCAGCTGCTCACCCTGCGCTCACCCCGCGGAAGCTCAGCCAATCCCGAATGAACGAATGACGGCTGCGGGCACCTCGAGCGGCTGGACGGGTGCATGGACAGGAGAGCGGACGGCAGGACGGCCCCTCGGCTCACTCCCCTGCAGCCAGGGCCAGAGGCTGTGGCAGCCCAGGCCCAGGTGCCCCCAGCCTGTCCCAGGTGCACAGCGGGCTGAGGGCTCCCCAGGGGGGCGGGGGCGGGGCCAGCCAGGCCCTCCAGGACCAGCCTCAGCTCAGAGCAGGAGGCCCTGCTGGCCTCTGGGAGGAGCTGGGCTTCCAGGCAACAGGCCTCCCCCACCAGAGACCCGCCCCACCAGGCCCCCAGCCCCTGAGCACCCATTACGTGAGTGAACCCTAATTACAAACAAGAGCGTGCGGAGAGTAACCCCACGGCTGCCCACAGGGACCTCGGTTCAGGAGGGCTGAGAGTTAGGGTTCTTCCCTGACTTCCCACAGGCCAGCACTCACCCCGAAAAACACTCAGGGCCTCCCTCTACACCCCCCACACATACACACACGTGCACACACCGGCGTCGCGAGTCCTATGTGCTGCACGCAGGAGGGAGCGGCTCCCCCAGGACCCTGGCCAGCGTGTGATCCCCCACAGGACACAGGTCACCCTCCCCGCCTGGGGGTTCCCCTCCCAACCCAGCACCCCCCTGGGGATGAGGTGCAGAGCCAGGAGCCTGGGGACCGACTGGCAGCACCCGCCCCTCCTGAGGACAGAGCGCAGGGACTCAGGGACTCAGACGGGGGCCAAAGAAGAGAAAGGGACAGTGAGACCAAGAGAAAAATAAGAAAGGTGAAATGGGCAGAGAGAGAGAGAGAGAGAGAGAGAGAGAGAGGGAGGGAGGGAGGACGAGGAGGGGGAGGAGGGGGGGAGGGGGAGGGAGGGAGCGAGGGAGGGAGGCAGAGACCTGGAGAAGGAGGGCGGCACATGCAGAAAGAGCTGAGCGGGAGAAAGAGGTGGAGGAACCGAGAAGAGAGGACGGAGGGAGGGGTCTCCAAGGTGGAGTTGGGGGTCCCTGGGACCCGCTGGCTGGGGCTCCCAGGAAGGCGAGCCCATCTACCCTCTCTGTGACCAGGAGTGTGGGCATCGGCCCGGAGCCGGTGCGCCCCCCTCTCCCAGCCCCAGGAGGCACCCGGCTCCCTGGCCTGAGGCCCTCCACCTCCAGCCCCGCCCAGCAGCACACGCAGCACCACCACCTCCCTCCCCCCACCCCGCAGCACAACCACTCCCAGGCCCGGAGCCCCGAGCCAAGAGCTCCAGCTCCCCGTTAATGTGCAGACAGCCCTGACCCCTCCTGGGAGCCCGCCCGAGCCAGGCCCTGGGGACACCCTGAAAGACGAGGGGCCCCTCCTCAGGGACTCTGGTCCTGAGGGAGGGAGAGAGGGTAGTCAACAGTGCGGCTCCCTGGTCCCAGCGCTGCCTCCCGGGCCCCTCCCCACCAGCCGGGCCTCAGGCAGAGTCTGCACAGGGCGGGGCCCAGGTCCCAACAGAAGGCTCCCCCTCCCTCCCTCCTCGGTCGTTGGGAAAAATGGGGCAGAAGTCAGTTTCCCAGAAAACCTACTAATCCCAGGTTCAGAGGCTCCCCCCATCGGGGCTGGGGACAGGCTGGGCCACCGGCCCGAGGACCCAGGGGCCTGTCCAGGGGACTGTCCCAAAGGCCACCTCCTCCACGCAGGCCTCAGCCCTGAGCTCCCGGGAGCCTCAGGCTCGGGAAGAACAGACCACAGTCCCGGGCACAGTGGGGCCCTGGGATGTGGGCAGTGCAAACAGGTCTGTGGGGCAAACTCCCCCAGCTCCCCCCACCCCCCGAGCTGAAGCCAAGAGAGTGGGGCCTTGGCTGGCTGGGCAGACACGGGCAGGGCCCTAGGCACCCACCAGGCAGATGGGGAAACGGAGGCCCGAAGGGCAGGCACTCAGCGAGGAAGAGCAAGGTGCTCGGCTCTCACTCCTGCCCCAGCCCACACCCACGTCCACTTCCTGGGCCCTGGGCTGCTGTGGGTCCTTGTCAGGGTCCATCCGAGGAGAAACGTGGGGTGCGGGGGGTGGGGATTGATACCTTCCAGGTCGCAGCTCAGACACCAGGACACCGCTCCCCCTCGGTGACCGACCACCGCACCCTCGGCCCCACCCCTGCAGCTGGGTCAGCACGCTCCGCCCGCCCGAGGGCAGGTCCCGCGAGTCGGGCGGCAGCTTGGGCACGCTGGGCCCCACGTGGTTGGCAAGCAGAGCTTTCCCACGCGGCCCCCTGCAGCCACGCCGACCGTCTCGGGTGAGGCCAGGAGGGCCCAGCCCCTCGCAGGGCGCGCGGCCACCTACCCCGTGAGAACCACCACGAAGTCCATGACGTTCCAGCCGTTGCGCAGGTAGGAGCCCTTGTGCAGCACGAAGCCCAGGGCGATGATCTTGATCCCCGCCTCGAAGCAAAAGATGCCGATGAAATACGGCTCCGTGTCGTCCTGAGGAGAACACGGCACAGGGTCGCCGCCGCCCCCCGCGGGGCTGAGACCCGCACCCATGGCCCAGCTCCCCGCCCACTGGAGGGGCCAGGCCCCACCCTCCAGGCGGGCAGCGGGGGTGCGATGACCACTGGTGGGCTTCCCCTGCAGTGACGAGGGTCCCCTGTCAACGCCCCATCCCCAGTCCCGTCGTCCCCCCATCCCGAAGGGCACGGAAGCAGAGGCCACGGCCCCGGCAAAGACCAGCTGCCAAGGCCGCGGGGGCTCTGCCCCTGCCCCGGGGCGGTGCCCCAACTCCCGGGAGCGCAGCACGGGACCCACTGGCTGGTTAACGCACATTCCCAGACGCTTGCTCCCTTGCTCGAAACCTGCAGGTCTGGGAGCAAATGTGGCCGGGCCTCAGGGGGCCTCTGGGGGGGGCGTCCTGCCCACCGGCCACAGGCAGGGCCTTGCTGGCGAGGGGAGCAGTGCGGGCGGGTGCCGGAGAGGAGCCAGCGATGCAAGCACCCCCTCCACCGCCGCTGCACCTCGTCCCTCCGCCCAGCGAGGCCCGCCCTGCACAGCTGAGCACACGGGGCGCCGGTGGAGACAGCAGAGGCTGTGGCTGTGGCCAGGGCAGCCGGCAGGGAGGGCCTCAGCGCCGGTGAGCGGGGAGCCAGGCCGTGGGGGTTGGGGGCAGACACATAGGGGGTCATTGCGGGGAAACGGCCGGCCGCAGTGCACCCCACAGACGCCTACATGCCAGGCCACTGCTCGGTGCTGACAGAGGGGTGGTGAGGAAGGGGCCCTGTGCCTGGGGAGCGCTCTGCCCAGCCAGCCAGAGCCAGCGGGGGCGGGGACGCAGGCCTGGGGACTGGCCGCCTCGGGCACAGGGGGCGGGGCCGGTGGCCCGGGTTTGCCAGCTCCCACTCAGGACAGCAGCCGGCGCCTTCGTCTCCAGAGAGCCCTGGCCCCAAGGGCCCTCCTGTGGAGCCCACAGCCCGGCCTCCCCTGCCCATGGCGGATGGGCAGCCCCGTGTGGAGCGGCCCTCGTGGTCCAGCTCCCCCGACCCCCGATGCTGACTCATGACAGGGCCCCCCAGGCTTCTGGCTGGATGGCCCCTCTCCCCTTGGCCCCAGGGGAGCCACCGGCCCCCCACACACAGAAGGCCTCTGGATGGACAGAAAGGCAAGCCTGGAGCCCGGGTGGGTGGGGCCCATGCTAACCCTGGCCTCAGCCCTGCCCCCAGCTCCACCCAGACCACAGGGCTGAGCGAGGGCGTGGGGGAGGCATGGGCCCGCCAGCCAGGACTCCAGCTAAAGGCCCTGGAAGGTGTGGGTGGGCAGGAAGCAGACCCCCAAGGCAGAGACCCGCCGAGGCCCTGCCCCCTGGACCAGGCTGCCCGCCCCCCTGCTCCCCAGGCAGTGGCACCAGCCTCAGAGCCTAGCCTTTGGTCCCTCCCAAGGGACTGGGGTCAGCCCAGGGGCCTCAGGCCTCGGCGCTGGCCCAGGTGGACCCCATTCTGCTCCTTTTCCCAGTAGCCCGCCCCCTTCCCCACAAACCCAACCCCCTCACCCAGGAGGCAGGAGCTGGCCCACCCGAGCCTGCCCCCCAACGGGCACAGGCTGAGCCCCCTGCGCCCAGCCCGCTTCTCTCCAGCCCTACCCCAGACACCCTTCCATGGGGCTACGACGGGGTCCCGGGGGCTGGCCTCAAGGCTCCCTGCCTGAGTCCCCAGCTCCCTCTGACTTTCGCCCTCATCTGCCCTCCAGAGTGCATGCTGGCACAGGGCCCACGATGCCAGCGGAGCTGGGCCCAGAAGGCAAGTGGCCCTGCCCAGCCACGCCGGGGCAAGAGTCACACGGGACACATCCCACTCCGTGTGGCAGGGCTGCGCTGACCCTCCCCCCACCCCCCGCCTTCCCCATGCTGAAGAAATGCATGCCCCCCGAAACCTCCATCCCTGGCTCTCCCCCCTGGCTGCCCACCTCCTTGCCTTCTCCCAGTGCCCTGCCAATGGTCAGCCCCCCGGGGCAGGCTCATTGTCCCCCCCCCCGCCGAACCCCCAATAGGCCCAGGATGGTGGGAGGAGGGAAGTCCAGGGCCCACGCCAGGCACCAAGCAGGCCATGCGCGTCCTCGCTGCTCATCTCCACGGAAGTGAGCGGGAGGCTGGGGGGCAGTCACGTGCCCCGTGCGGCAGAGCTCCAGCAGCTGCCTGCCTGGACCTCCCGGCTCTGCCTTCTCTCCGCTCCGGCTCAGCCTCCCGGCCTCGGGGCCCACCTCAAGCCCAGGCAAAAGGCCCAGCAGCAGGGCAGACCCCACCCTCCCGCTGCACCCCCCTCCAGAGACCCCGCCCTGGCACCCTGCCTGTCTCAGGCCCGGGGCCTCAGTGGGGGTGGCACAGGGTCTGCGAGCTGTGGGAGCTGTGGCAGGACGGGTGGGAACAGCTCAGGGTGCTCAGGAAGAAAGCCGGGGGGAGGAAGGCTGCCAGGGGACGGGGTGGCCCCACGGGGAAGAGATGCCAAGCCAGGGAGACAATTCTGAGGCAGAGACTGGCAGACCCAGGGGGCACCCGGGGCAGAGGCCACGCAGGGCAGAGGCCACCACGGCCCTGCCGCCAGCCGCCCTCCCCGGAGCCTGCGTTCCTGACGCCGAGCCGTCAATCAGCACCACACACCCAGGCTCAGCGCTCCGTTCTCAGACCAAGAAGCCTAAGGCCTCGGCACTGGGGTGCAGGGGTGGCTCGTGGCGCTGGACAGAGCAGCCACCCGCCCTCCCCATCAGGGCTGCGCTGGCTGCCCCAGTCCTGACCCTGAGGGACGGGCCGCTGCCCGCTCCGGTCGGGCCCCCCGCACTCACCAGCCGCTCGGACATGGGCGTTTTGTCGCCGTCGGGGAGGTGCTGCTCCAGGGCCAGCACGATGCAGTTGGCGATGATGGTGGCCAGGATCAGGTACTCGAAGGGAGTGCGGGGGTTAAGGACCGGCCGCGAGGCGCCAGGGGGGCGGGGAGGGGAGGCGGGCGGCTCGCAGTGCAGCAGCCGGCCAGGCGGCCAGGCGGCCTCCAGGGGGCCTGAGAGCGACCCCTGCAGTGCCCCCCACTCCCTCCGCCTTTATCTTGGGGGCTGCCGCGAGGCCAGGCCTTTGCAGTCACTGCCGCCAGCCCTTCGGCCCGTCGCGGCGGCCGTCAGCACCGCGGACAGCGCCGTCCGGCTCGGCGCCCCCGAAGGGAGGGGGCGGTGCGCCCCGCGCTCCGGCTGGAGAGGGACCCCGCGCAGGCGCACTCCTGCCCAACGACACACGTAGCCACATGCACCGGCACGGGCACGTGAACATGCATGTCCCGAGAGTCCCGCACGCACGCGCAGCGCCGGGATCATGCTCTGCCCGCACACACGCCGCACCTGCTGCCAGGCGCGCGCGACCCGCGGCCACCCGGGGGGCTCGCACCTCCAGACTCGGGTTCAGCCTCGGTGCCCTCCAGGCGGGCCGTGCGCTCGGCATCCGGACCGGGAGCGAAGGGACGTGTCCGGGGGCAGGGGGCTCCGCCCAGCGTCCACCCCGCTCCGGCCGCCGCCGCCACCGCGACCCACACGCGCGCGCGCGCACACGCACCCGCGGCGGGCGGAGAGGGGCCCCGCACCCCGCCCCGCCCCCTCCACGCCGAGTCCTCCCGGGGTGCCTCTCCCCAGATCGCACCCTCCTCCGGGCCCCGGAAAGATGGCCACTGGGCGCCGCACTCAACCCGCCCGGTCCCGGCCCAGCCGCCCCTCCCACACCCGGCGGGGTGCGGACGCCGGACCCAGCGCCCGGTCCCTGTGCCCGCGCCCGCGGGCAGCCCCCGCCCGGCCCGGCCCGGCCCAGCCCCGACAGGATATGGCCACTCAGTGATGCGCTTGGCGTATTTGCGGACGACGTTGTCCTCGCTGAAGATGAAGAGCGAGCGGTTGACGGTGAAGCAGTTTTGCTTGACCGGGATGGGGTTGTACATCGCCATGGTGCGCGCGCGCTGCGCGATCGATTGCTTGTAGAGGACCCGCTGGCCCGGCTGCAGCCCCCCGGGGCCCGGGCCGCCCGCGCCGCCGGCTCCGCCGCCCCGGGCCCGCTCCCCGCCGCCGGTGCCCCCATAGCGGCCGCCTAGCTCGTCCCCAAAGCGGACCATGGCTCCCGGGCGCCGCGCGCATCCCCCGCTCGGCGGCCCCAGCAGGGAAACCGCGGGGCGCGCCAGGCGCTCGGAGCGGAGCAGTCACGGAGCCGCCGGACCAGCACCGGACCTCGCCCGGCCCGGCAGGCGCCGCACCCGACTCCGCCGCCCCGCACCACGCCCTATAAGGGGCCGATCACGTGGCGGTGCCCGGCCAATCCACGCCGCTCCGCCCGCCCTTACTCCGCCCGCCCCGCCCCCAGCCGGCCGCCCCCGCCCAGTCCCCGCCGCGGGGTCCCGCCGCCAGCCCTCGGGGATGCGCCTCGGCGCCCGGGTTCTCCCTGGCTGCGCCCCAAGCCAGGGCCGGCGCGGTGAGCGTGCGCCCTCCGTGCGTCCGGCCTTGCTCCGGGCTGGGCGCTGGCCAGGAGCTGGGCGGGGCCCGGAGCCCTCGACGGCCAAGCTGAGCTGCCCGAGAGGACCCCTCTTCCCCCGCTGGAGGCATCACCAGTCGCTTAAGGCTCCAGCCCAACGGGGGGCGGGGGGCAGGCTCCTGGTTCCCCACGTTTCTTCCCACACGTCCCTCTCCCCAGGCCTCTGCCAGGAAGCTGGCGGCTCGGGCCCTGCCTGGCCGTCCTTTCGGCACCTTCGACATCTAGATGCTTCCAACGCCCTGGTCTCGGTTGGCCGGATGCACAACCCCGGCCTGGGGGCCTCCCTCTGTCCCATCCTAGACCTTCCCTTCAACGACCCGCATCAGCTTCCAGACCCCCACTCGGACTTCTGGCCTTCCACCATTCACTCAATAATTTTTTAAAATGTGTTTTTGTGTGTGTTTGTGTGTTTTGGGGGGAGGGGGGAGGAGAGGGACAGAGAGAGAGAGAAACATCAACCGCAGAGGAACATCACTGATGGGCTGCCTCTTGCACGCCCCCTTCTGGGGATGGAGCCCACAGCCCCGCATGTGCCCTGACTGGGGATCTCGGTTCCTGGGCCCACGCTGAGCCCCGCCAGCCGGGCTCGTTCACTGATAATTTCACGGGAGGCTGTTGTGTGCTCCGTGTCCATCCATCGCTGTGTCTCCACGAGCACCTGACATGTCTGCACGAGGCTCGGGGGGGCTGCGCTCTGCCATAAGCAGCAGCCGTGCACATGTGCTGGCTGGTGCCAGGCGTGCTCACTCCACACAACGTGCACTTCCCCGAGTCGCTCCTGCTCGGGGACACGGGGGTCGGGCACGTGTCAGACACTGTCCCCTTCACAGCCAATGGAGAGCGAAATCCACACCAGTGGGAGCACGACCGACCAGAGGAGGCTTTTCCAGCCGGAGTCACATGGGACACAGAAAGTGACCCCAGGGTGTAGAGAAGTGAGATGGGCGCTGTGCAGAGGCCCGGGGGGACCTCGGCCCGAGTGCCACCCTGTGGGCTCTGCCTGCTGTTCTGAGTGTGATGAAGTGGCAGGAGATTCTCAGCAGAGCAGTCAGCTGACTCCTGTTCCAAAAGGCTCCCTCTGGCCGCTGCCTGGGGGGTAGGCCGGTCAGGCTGCCTCTAACCTAGGCTGCATTCGGACGTCAGTAGCCCAGTTCCCAGCTACCGTGCTTACCAACACTCTTAACCTCAGTACAAAGCAATGGCCCAGCCCTGGCCGGCTTGGCTCAGTGGATAGAGCATCGGCCTGTGGACTGAAGGGTCCCAGGTTCGATTCCGGTCAAGGACACATGCCTGGATTGCGGGCTCGATCCCCACTGGGGGGCGTGCAGGAGGCAGCCAACCAATGATTCCCTCTCATCATTGATGTTTCTCTCTCTCCTCTCCCTCTCTCAAATCAATGAAAACATATATATTTTTAAAAAGTGATGGCCCAGCCGGCGTGGCTCAGTGGTTGAGCGTCCACCTATGAACCAGGAGGTCACGGTTCAATCCCCAGTGTGGGGTGTACAGGAGGCAGCCAATCAATGATTTTCTCTTCTCATTGATGTTTCTATCTCTCTCTCCCTCTCCATTCCTCTCTGAAATCAATAAAAATATATTTTAAAAAGAAAAATAAAAAGTGATGAAGTATTCCATTTTAGGAGTGTAGACTCCCCATCTCTCCTCTCGGCCAAGGTCACCTCCTATTGCTGCCTCATGGCCAGACGTGGCTGCCACGGCATGAGGTGTCCTATCTCTACGCCACCTTCTCAAACAGGAAGGCAGAGGCAGGCAGGAAAAGGACAGCCATCTTTTAAAATAAATGTCTAACCCTAGCTGGTTTGGCTCAGTGGATAGAGTGTCAGCCTGTGGACTGAAGGGTCCCAGGTTCGATTCCGGTCAGGGCACAGGCCGGGGTTGGGTGCTCGATCCCCAGTGTGGGGAGTGCAGGAGGCAGCCGATCAATGATTCTCTCTCATCATTGATGTTCCTATCTCTCTCTCCCTACCTCTACCTTCGTCTCTGAAATCAATAAAAATATTTTCTTAAAATAAGTGTCTGATATCCTTTAGTAAGAGGCTCCCCGCAAATTGCTCCCTAAACCCCTTTGGGCATCCCTGAGCTCCAAGAAGGTGGGAGTGAGTACGGCGGAGAGGACCAGACCTGCCTCTCCCAAAATCAGGGTTCACTGGGGTGGGAAGTGGGGGGTGCAGGCTGTGGGGAGGCTACCAACAGGCGTGTCTCAGGAACAGAATCCGAGAGGGTGTGGGGAAGGGACAGCAGGCACGGCGCCTGCTGCAGGGCTGGCCAAGCTGCTCAGGAGGCGGCGGTGACGGGCGACGGAAAGAAAACTGGCCGCTGCCCGTTCCTGGCCTCAGCAGCCGTGGGCGGTGCTCTTTACTGGGACCGGAAGAGGAGGGAACCGCCTGCTGGTCACGGGGTTGCACGCTAAGAAGGTTGTATTCGACACACAAGTGGGGGTGTCGGGTAGGCAGCTGAGGGCCCAAGGGATGCTCAGAGCTGGGTGCAGGAGCTGTGCCGGGCACCCGCACCTGCCTTCCCACCGGCCCAACCCCTGCAGGCCCCGCCCACCGCCCCACACGGACCCCGCCCACGGTCTGGCCCCGCCCACCTCCGGCCCCGCCCACCGCCCCACACGGATCCCGCCCACGGTCTGATCCCGCCCACCTCCGGCCCCGCCCACCGCCCCACACGGATCCCGCCCACGGTCTGGCCCCGCCCACCGCAGGCCCCGCCCACCCCTTTGCCTTGGCTCTGCACCCACACCAGCTCTTGGTCGTGCTTGGCCCTGGAGAGCACACATCAGGTTGTGTAATTTTTTATTTTTATTGATTATATTTTAAATATATATTTTTATTGATTCCAGAGAGGAAGGGAGGGGGAGAGAGAGAAACATCAATGAGGAGAGAGAATCATTGATCAGCTGCCTCCTGCACACCCCACATTGGGGCGAGCCCACAACCTGGTCATGTGCCCAGACCGGGAATCAAACCCTGACCTCCTGGTTCGTAGGTCGACTCTGAACCACAGAGCCACGCCGGCCGGGCCACGTTGTGCATTTACGTACACACTGCACAATGACACCTCATCCCCTCACGTGGTCCCCTCATGTTCTGCAGGGAGACGGCTGAACACCCGCTCTTAGCGCCTTCTAAGCTGACGGCACGGGATTGAGCATGGTCACCAGCTCAGGACGGATCAGCCTGTACTGGAAGTCTGTCCCCCTGCCCAGCACCTCCCCAGGTCCCCGCCCCAGCCCAGGAACCACACTCCACTCTGCTTCTGAGTCCTGTCCTTTCAGAGTCCACGCAGGAGTGAGAGTGTCAGCAGGGTCCTGCCGTCTGGGAGCACCTCACCCGCACAACGCCCGAGGCCCATCCACATGTCAAGACGGCAGGACTCATGCCTTCTCCACGGCTGTGCTCACGGACTCCTCTCATACAGGTGCCACATCTGGTGCCACTCCTGTGCTGGCAGGCACGTAGGCCGTTTCCTTGTCTTGGTCACTGTGGGGGACGCCGCAGTGAACACGGGCGCAGGCCTCTCTCCAAGACCCTGGTTTCATTTCCTCCAAATAACTACGCTGAACTGAGACTGCTGGGCCATAGGTCGTTCTAATGATGCTTTTTTAAAAATTATATTTCTATTGATTTCAGAGAGGGAGAGGGAGAGAAAGAAACATCAACGATGAGAGAGAATCACTGCTCGGCTGCCTCCTGCACGCCCCACACTGGGATCGAGCCTGCTTCCCGGGCCTGTGCCCTGACCAGGAATTGAACTGTGACCTCCTGGTTCATAGGTCGATGCTCAACCACGGAGCCACGGCCGGGCTGGTTATCACTTTGTGAGGCCCCTCCGTACAGTCTCCCACGGGGGCTGCTCTCGCCTGCATTCCCGACAACAGTGCCGGGGCTCCCTCTCCACGCCCACGGGCGCCCTCCCAGGGCAAGGTGCATGCTCACTGGGTCGGTCTGCACGGCCCGAGTGATGGAGCTTTTGAAATTACATGATGGTGATGACTGCGAACGTTGGGGGTGTATTAAAAGCCACTGTGCTGTGCATTTCAAAATAGTTAAAATGGTTACTTTTGTTATGTGAATTTCACCTCCGTAAAAAAAATCTTGAATAAAAAATGTAATTTCACAAACCCTCTCTCCATTAGCATGCCACCCTCCTCTGTTCCCACTCCTGTTCCGCCCGGGCTGCCGAGCAGCTGAGCAGAGAAAACGGGACCGCACTGCCCTTCCGCGGGTTCTCAGGGCTCCGACCCACCTGCCTCTCCGGCCGCCTCGCTCGGGACATCAGCACCAGCACTACAGGCCCACAGGTCCCTCCCAGGTGCCACGGGCCGTCCCTGTGCCTGGACAGCTCGGGTCACTGCCCGATCTCAGAGCGGCATCTGCGTCCCACACAGCACCCTGATGTCCGGGGCTGGACTGATGCCACCACCAGAAAGGAAGCCGTGGGGGGAGCGAGGTCCGTGCGCTCCCCTCTGCTCAGCCTGCACACTGGGGGGGCTGTGCCCTGACCAGCCAGCTCGGCTCCACTTGCCCTGGTCCCTTGTCCCTCCACCCTGCCCGGCCCATCACGGCCGCTCTCCGTCTTCTCCGCAGGGTCCAGAACGGTCCTCCAGCACACAGGCTGCCCACACAGCCCTTCCCGCACGCACGCACGCACCACCCTGGGAAGCGGACTCCGCGTGTACTCGGACTGAAAGGTGTGACTGGCACAGAAATAACGGCAACCCTGGGCCCTGCCCGCATCCCAGGCCCGTCTGGCGGCTGCCCGTGGGAGGCCTGTCAGCGGGTGTCACCTGCCCTGCGCGCCCGGAGCGGGTGTCCTGCTGGGGCAGAGACCCCCGAGGACTCTGCTCACACGTCCGGTTAGGATCATCCATGGTGGCTGCAGGTGGTCACCGCCAGCCTCCTGGGGACTTGTTTAAAATGCTCGGAATCTGACGTGACCCCTATTTGGGGGGTCCCTTCACTCGACAGGCCACCCTGACACCCCAAAGGTCTCAACTGAACGAGGGCATCGCCTGTCAGACCTGTCACACCTGCACACTCGGTCGCGGCCGCTCCGCACACTGGGCCGGGCCACGTGACCCGCACACTGGGGTCACGTGACCGGGGCGGCGAGGGGAGGCCCTGCGTGGACTCTTGGCCGTCAGGACAGCGTGGGCTACAGCCACTTCCTGCAGAGCTCACAGGCTCGCTGGTGGAGGCCCGCCCCGCACGGGGAAACACGGACACGGGAACGCGGGAACAGAGGCGTGGACCCTGCACGGTGGCAGCCCAGCAGGAGGCTCCCACAGCTGGATCACGTTCACGCACAGATCGGATTCCAATTTGGGGACTTACCTGGCACTGCCACCCGCGTCCGTTTCTGTGCAGTGTGTCGTTCCCACATTTCTCGTTTCCCCTTGGTGCCTGCGCTGGACCTGCCGCCCCGCCGACGTACACACGCACACGCCGCCACGTGCGCCCGCGGCAGCGCAGGTGCTCTGAGACACCAGCTGGAACAGGGTCTCGTAATGAAAACCTCCTTTAAGTTTTCCTTTTTTTATTGATTTCATTGAAAACAGAACAAGA
This sequence comes from Ia io, assembly GCA_025583905.1. Lineage (NCBI taxonomy): Eukaryota > Metazoa > Chordata > Mammalia > Chiroptera > Vespertilionidae > Ia > Ia io. Next base: position 1,285,946 of record JAJQQW010000017.1, on the reverse strand, counting down.
AATGGTCTGAGCCAAAAGACTGCTCTTAAAACTGTCAAAAACATTTAACAGAAAAAAATAAACATGACGGCGTATGAATGTTTCGAGTCGCACAAAACCCCCACGGTTACTGCACTAGTTACAGTTTTTAAAAAAGTATCTGCCAACAAAAAGGTGTGACCTGCAGGCCACCACGCAGAAGGCGGCGGCGAGTTTATTCACCACAAGACTAACGCTTTAAAAAAGTTTCCCCATTTTATTCTAAAACCACTTTGTTCTTTGTACAGTTGATATTTTTCACGTGGTGCGTGGGAACCACACCAGGATCAGCACCGTTGTCTGTTGTGTTGTCTTTGTTGTCCTCACGTTCAGTGATGGTAGAAAATAAATCAGTTTATCCGTCATCAGAGCATGTGGCTTAACAGCCCACAGAAGGGCGGCGTCGCGCAGGGCAGCGGGTCCGTGGTGGGGCCGGACCCACCGAGCCCCTGGAGGAGCAGCGTGGCAGCTTGGACACAGGACCGGGCGCGCACGGACCGGGCAGTTTCTTTAAAAAGCAAACACTTTCTCCAAAGTCCAAGGCGCTCGTCCGACCTCAGACGGGTGGGGACGGTGTCTGCGCGGCCAGGACCTTGCGGGGTGGGTCTAATGGAGCAGCGGGGTGACGAGGCGGGGCCCCGCGGAGGAGTCTGGACCAGCAGGATGCTGCTCCCCAGCCCACGGGCGGGAGGGCCTCGGGGAGGAGGGGAAAGGAGAAACGTGGAAAGGACCAACCGCCAGAGAACTCAGGCTCTGCCAGTGGCCCAGCGCCCAGCGCGGCTCCTGCACAGCGTCGGCCCCGAGGCCCTCGGCGCCAGGGCACCCTCTCCCCCTCCGCTGCAGCGTGACCAGCGCCACCGGAGTTTCATCGGGAGCCGGCGCTGCAGGAGCTGGTGTCGGGTAGGCCGTCCTCCCCGGCCTCCCGGGCGCTGGCCTGCCGCTGGGCCAGGGCCGCGCTCGAGTGCCGGCACTTGGGGGACCCGCAGCGGCAGCTGAACAGCTTGCCTTTGATGTCCCAGAAGCGCTGCCCGTAGTCAAACCTGGGAAGAGAGGAGAGCGAGGCTGAGGCAGGAGCTGGGGCACAGCCACCCCGGCGCCCCGCGTCAGGGAACAGAGCCCGTTGTGAGGACAGGCGTGCCTACCCCAGCTGCTCGCCGGCCTCGATGAGGCGGGTGCTGAAGAAGGCGATCCGGGGGAAGCGCAGGTCCTGGTGCGACATGAACACCCGCACGGGCACCAGGTTGGGCTCGCAATGGTGGTTGATGAAGCGGCTCACATTCCCGTAGAAGCGCGCGTCGATGCAGTACAGCTCTCCGTCCTGCGGGCGAGAGCGGGCGTGGGGCACCAGCCAGGCAGGGAGGCCCAGGACTGGGCACAGGGCTCCTGGGACACCCCCCCGCCACTCCCCGGGGCTGGGGCTGAGGAGCCCAGGGGAGCTGCACCATCTGGGCTCCATCAGGTGGAGAGCACCCACCACTCAAGACCCTCCCCCCATCTCTGATTCTGTCAGCCGGGGGCTGGGGGTCAGGGAGGCGGAGACCACCGAGCCATGGCTTCTCACACTCAGTGACGCCAGGAGGGAGGGGCTGAAGACACGGAGCAGCCGGGCAGGTGGGACGGGCAGAGGGACAGAGGGAGGGAAGCTGCAGGCCGCAGACATCAGAGCGGTGGTGACGACCGACCGAGAAACAGGAATCCCATGACCTCCGCTGCCCCGCGGGTGCAGACAGGACCCAGGTCCCCAAACCCTGTGCCCACATCCCTCCCACGAGAAGGGACACGGAGCGGACTGTGAGGAAAGCAGACGAAGAGGGCCTGGTCTAACCACACGGCCCTTGACCAGCACTTTCTCTGGGAAGATCCAGAGTGTGGGAGCTGAGCCCCGCACCCCCCCGGGGCTGCCGGCAGGCTCCCCAGAGCGCGGCATCACTGGGGCCAGAGCAGAGAGCCCGCCACTCGGAGGCACCCAGAGGGAGGAGCCGGGACAGAGGTGACGTCCCTGCCACCCCAGCCAGCGGCCTAGTCTGCAACTCGCTTCTGGTAGGAAAGCTCCTACGGCTTTGCCCTGACTGATGGGGGCCCCTGAGCAGAGGACCCCACTTCCCCAGCCCTGCCTGAGCGCTGCAGCCACTGCAAGTTCTCCAACAGGCACCTGATGAGTGAAGGGGCCGCACGAGAACCAAGATGGGGGTGCGGTGGCCTCAGAAGCATCTGGAACCTGGAACCAGGCTGGACGCCAGGCAGGCCAGCTCCTCCCCGGGTCCCAGGAAGGCAACAGGGAGTCACACCGTTCACATGGCCCCGACCCCTCGCACGAGGCTCACGACTGCTCTGCAGGTCTGTCCACGCGGCCCCTCCTGGAGGCTGTGTCAGCGCAGGCTGGCCCCGGGGACCACAGGCTGGGGTCTAGGGCGAGGCTCACCGCCTGCCCCTCCCCCGGGTCGGGGTCCCTCAGCCCTGAGCACAGGAGGCCAGCGCTGGGTGGTGGGGCAGACACGCCCATGCTGCGTTCAGCTGAGCTCTATGCCAGCCCTCGGGATGCAGTACCTTGTTGTCGAGGTCGAAGAGGTAAGAGTCTTCCTCCCGAACGTCGGCCTCCGAGTCGGAGATGAGCTCGCCCACGTACCTGCGGGATGGACAGCACGTCACCCGCCGTGACCATAGCCACGGAGACTGCGGGACGGAGCCGGGCTTTCACTGGGGCACGAAGCCCTCTGCTGAGCAGGGAGGAGGAGGGAGAAAACGGAAGAGGGGAGGCGGGGGGGGAGGGAGAGGCTGGTGCTCGGGGCAGCCCCTCTGGAACACCAGGTCCGCCAGCAGGCGCCCCCCGGGCCTGACCCCACACCGCACGCCCAGACGCGCCCTCACTCACTCGCAGACGAAGGTGCCCACGGGGATGTCCTGCAGGGTCCGCACGCCCCAGCCCATGTTCTGGGTGCGGTAGAGCTGCAGCCTCGCCCTGCAAAACAGGGTCTGTGCTCATGGCCACGGCCAGGGCCCCAGCTCCTGGCGCACGACAGGCGTCACCTTCAGAAACGCTTCCCAACGTGACAGGCAGAGGAGTGACTCCCGGGGTGGCCGATAACAAGGAGCCACACGCTGGGAATTCACGCTCAGCCTGCCCGTAACGGTCCTTCCCGACCCAGAGGGACTCCCGGTCACCCCTCGGCACACACAGGAGGGAGGGTTCTGACCAGAACCCAGGGCCTGGCTCTGGGCGGCCAGGGGACACGGGGAAAGGACCCCAGCCTGGCCAGGGGCCGGGGCGGCCACACTCAGGGCCGTGGGCCCTGAGCGACTGGGGAGTCTGTGCGGAGACAGGGGCCTGGTGCTCGGGAGACACTCCCGGCAGCATCCGTGTGAGCTGCAGGCGAGGCCGTTCGGGGTCAGGCTGTTCGCTGCTTTGGGCTCTTTTGACCAAGATGGTCTGGTCCTCTCGGCCTTAGAGCCACGTCTGAGCCGAGAGGAAGCAAGACTTGTTACTTCCGCCAACGTGGGACCCTGACGGAGGACAAGGGCTCAGACACACATGTGCCCTAAACACGCCCTGTACAAAGCGCACGAAACACAGGATGCCTCGCGACTCTCCAGCCGGTCTCATGCCGCCAGAGCAGCTGAGGTGCGGCCCGGAGCGCGGGTGCAGCGCACTCACCGGAGGCCGTTCTGCACGACGCGGTTGCGGCAGTTCCGCCAGCAGGCGCAGGCATGGTTGCACTCGAACAGCAGGGGCGGCTCCGCCATGTTGAACTCAGGCAGCAGCCGGCCATCCTGGGGACAGACATGCAGTCAGGACCAGCCAACACAGACACGACACACTTCTACACACAGAGCACTGGCCGACCGGAGGGCTCCGTCAAACTGGCCCTGGGGGAGCAGAGGGTGGGAACCTGGCCACCCGTGGCCACCCCACCTCCAGGTGCCACCACGCACGGCTGAAGGACACTGGCTCGTCCCCAGGGCTCTCCACCCCTGCCCCCTGCCCCCTGCCCCCGAGCTGCTGGAACAGCCTGGATGGAGGGTGCTGACAGCAGGGCCGTCTGCGGTGCTCACCTTGTCGTACCAGCAGCGCATGCTGAGCTGGCCGCACATGCAGTTGCTGGAGGAGCAGTCGTCGATGCAGACGCAGTACTGGTGGGGGTGGGGGGACAGGGTCACGCTCGGCTCCCTCCCGCCCACAGCCCCCACCGTGCAGACGGCTCTGGTCTGCTGTGAGCTTCTGCAAGCCACGCTCACTGAGGGGAGGGCAGGACCTTGGGGCCTGGTTCTCAAGGCACCAAAGGAGTGCAGGCTCTTGGGAAGGAGAGTGGGGCAGAATGCCCAGTCGCCGAGGCTGGGCACAGGCTCCGTGGGGTGAGCGGGCGGGGCACAGCTGCCCTGGAGATGCTCTGTGGGACAGGCCAGGCTGGAGCAGGAGCCCTGCCTGAGGCACGCGCCTGGCTTCCGCCTGCAGGAAGGCACAGGCTGTGGGCACAGCGTGGAGGCGGGACCTCAGCTCGCTGCGCAGGCCCTTTTTGTCCCGCGGTGCCTGGAACCACCACTCACGGGGGCGCTGGGCTCTGCTTTGGGGGCCGGACCCAGCGTGGTACACGGATGTGTTTTCTGGGGGACCTGTGTCTGCTCCCAGCTCTCAGTGGAGGCAGCCCCGAGAGCAGGGTCCTCCTGGGAACCCCCGGCCACCCCACGAAGGTCCCTGGTCCCGGGACGCTGACCTGCAGGTGGGTGATGTTCCTGTCGATGTTCATGGGGGACGTCACGCAGCTCTGGGAGACGTACTTGTAGTTGCTGGGGCTGGGCTCGCCATCCACGGCGTTGACGCAGGGAATGGGGATGCGCTCGTAGCCGCGAGCGATGTCTCTGCCAGAGAAGGGGCGTTACTCTTGCTGTGACAGGTGCGGCCCCCGTGGGACTGACGAGGACAGACGGCCGCCGCCTGCGCCCACCATCACGACCCTCGGTAGGACTGCCCTGGTCTCGGGACATGCCTCACCTGCTCACCGTCTTCTCCACGGGGACGGGCCTGTCCGGGGCCGAGTCCCGCAGCGCCTTGCTCATCTGCAGGGCGTCCCACACCTGGGAGTGGAGGCTGGCGCACTGCAGGGGCGTCTCCCCCTCCTTGTTCTTCAGGTTGACGTCTGAATCCCGAGAGAGAAAGAGGCTAAAAGGGAAAATGCAAGCCAACAAGACATTCAGATCTCCGTTTAAAAGACAGGAAGACGAGACTTACGAAACGACTAAATCGGCAGAAACACTGAGAACACACCGTTGGCTGTGACATTTACGAGCTGGCGGACTGGTGCTGGGAGGACTGGGGACTCACCAGAGCAGCCCACACCTCGCCCACGCCTCGGCCATGCTCCCCTCCGGCAGAGCGCGAGCGGGAGGCGCTGGGAGAGCATGTCCGCTCAGTGCTCCCTCAACGCCGGAAGGCCGCAGCGACAGCATAAGCAGGCCCCACGCCGTGTACCCGGCGGCGACCCCAGGCCTGACCTGGGTCAGAACCAGACGTGGGCCGCACAGGACGCCGTGAGCTCCCCTGCCCAGGGCCTCCCACCAACACGCCCACCGTGCGGAGCTGCTGCCGCATCCCACGAGGGTGCGAGCCCTGCAGGGCCTCCCTCACGCCCAGGGGAGGCAGGTCACCTGGGGTCACGGGTCAGGCGGGTCCTGCTGATGAGAACGGGGTCGCGCCCAGAGTGAGCACTGGGAGACGCAGGCCTTGGGCAGCCAAGGGCTCCAAGTGGCCAGCACCAGGGGACGCTGCCCCCACAGGGCGCCCCCACAGGCTGTCCCCTAGGCCTCGCTCAACCGAGCACTTGGGGCTTTTTCACAGCGACCCCCCTGAGCCAGGCTGTCACCGCTGACCTCCGACCTGGGACACCCAGGCACTCCCCGGGGAGCCTTGCAGGCACTCACACGACGCAGGCGTAGCGGTCCTCCCGGGCGGCGATGTGCAGCGGCGAGTCGCCGTGGATGTTCACGGCGTGCAGGTCGCACCTGGCGGCCAGCAGGATCTCGGCTATGTCCACGCAGCCCGAGAAGGCCGCCCAGTGCAGGCAGATGTTCTCCTCCTGCGGGCGGGGCGGGGCGTGAGGGCGGGGCGCGGTCGGAGAGGGAATGGGTCCTCAAATCAAAATGACCCAGGACCCAGCACAGCGCCTGCAGGGACCTGATCTGAGTCGCACCCGGTGGGACCGGCCTCACTCACAGGCAGGTGGCGCTGTGTGAGCCGGAAGCCAGGCGCGTGCGGCTCATTAAAATCATGCTTCCCAGAAGCCTCTGAGAAGTAGTTTTAAGTGGAAGGAGACCAGGGAACGCCGTGTGCTGTGCAAACAGGTCCTGTGAGGACCCAGCAGCTTCTCTTTTTTAAAATATATTTTATTGATTTTTTACAGGGAGGAAGGGAGAGGAATAGAGAGTTAGAAACATCTATCAGCTGCCTCCTGCACACCCCCTACTGGGAATGTGCCCGCAACCAAGGTACGTGCCCTTGACTGGAATCGAACCCGGGACCTTCAGTCGGCAGGCCGAGGCTCCATCCACTGAGCCAAATCGGTCAGGGCCCAGCAGCTTCTTAGGACCCGACAGTCCTGAGGATCAGCGTGCAGAAGGGCATGTGGTACAGCAGCCCATGTGACAGGGGAGAGGAAGCACACCCCGGAGGTCTGACCTTGGCGGGGACTGAGCAGGGACACAGCACTCCCCCGTGCCGTCGGGAGAAGACAAGACGGGGACGGACACCCCTCTCCTGGCTGGCCTGGTGCTGTCCCCGCCCCCCCGCCCCCCAGGCCAAGGGCCTTGCAGGCGGGCGGCCCTGAGCCTCCATGGACCCCGAGGCGGCGGGCAGCTCAGCTCGCCCACAGTGGGGCTGCCGCTCAGGCAGACTCCTCACTGCCCAGAACCGCTCTCCGCTCCACTGGCCGGCGACGTGAGCCTGGCCCCTCAGGAGCTGCAGGAGGCGGGGCGCCCAGGGCTCCCCGGCCCGGATGGCAGACAGAGTCAGTGGCATGCCCTGGAGGTACAGCCAGCAATCGGCTGACAGGCATATTAACCGAAACTGGGCTGACTCGAGGGCGGGCCCCCAGCCGGCCGCCCGCCCTGCGGCGACACTCACGTTGTCCCGGATGTTGATGTCCGAGCCCTTGGACAGCAGCAGCTTCACCAAGTCCACGTGCTTGTACTCAGTAGCCCAAATCATGGGCGTCCAGCCGCCATCGTCCTAATTCCAAAAGAAAGAGTCCAGCGCTGGCGCAGAGGGCGGTCTCCCTCGGCCTGCAGGCCGCCGTCGTGTCGTGTCATGCCGACAAGGAAACCGAGGCTCAGCGCGCTGCTCCAGGCATCCTGGAGACAGGACTGACCCAAGCCCCTGTACACGCCCGCGACCGAGTCGCAGGAGAAAGGAACAGCCATGCTGTGGCCAGCCCCGCCCAGGACCAGGGTCGGCTGGAGGGGCCACTGCAGGGTCGGTGTCCGCTCCTCCCTCGGTCCCAGTGGCCCGGACACTGAGCACGCAGCACATGGAGACCCTGGACGCAGCGGGAGAGGGGGTGTTGGGGAGGGGAGGGAAAGGTGTGGCTTACCTGGCAGTTGACATCCATCTGCCCGTTGGAAAGCAGGTACTGCACCACCTCGTAGTGGCCTTTCTTGGCAGCCAGGTGCAGGCAGGTGGAGCCCTCTGCGTCCTGCAACACAAAGGCACGGGTCCGACACCCTGGGAAGCGCAGGCGCCCACGACATGGGGGCGGAGGCGTTAGAATGGGAAACCTGGCGGGGGTGGGGCCTTGCTCAAGGTCACAGGGCTGGGACCTCAGCCCCGCCCATGGCCCGACCGGCTCCTGACAGCTCTGAGTCTCCCAGCTCCTCGGTGAAGCGTGTCCTAAGCGTGGCGCGCTCTTTTCCGCTGTTGTACATGGAAGTGTTTTCTGAACTTCCTTTCTGGACGGTCCGTCAACAAGTGAAGAAACACACCTGCCTGTGTCTGCACGGACCTTGTCCTGTTGCTGTTACTCTTCACCCGAGGATAGTTTTCCATTTACTTTTAGAGAGTGGGGGGCACTGGGGAGGGAGGGTGGGAGACACATCGATGGGTCGCTTCCCGCACGTGTTACGACCAGGGTCGGGGATCGAACCTGCAACCCTTGACTGGGAATCGAACCCGAGACCCTTCAGTTCCAGAGCCAATGCTCTAAGCACTGAGCCACCGGCCAGAGCTGGGTACTGACTTTGTATCACTAACTCCCCTGCACACGTTCGTTAGTTCTGACAGCTTGCTCTTGGGCTCTCTGGGGTTTTCTGCACGTAAGGTCAGGTCTCCGGGAGCATCGCTTTGCTTCTTCCTTTCCAGTTGGAGTCCTTTTCTGTCTCTTTCCCCCTCACGGCAGTGGAAGGCAGCAGGAAAGTGTGTCCCGGGAAGGCAGCTGCCCGCCCTGCACGCAGCCCTGACCAGCGCTCTGTCTGCTGCCAGGCGCAGGGACCCGGCGGGCAGCCGCCCTCGCTATCCCAAACGCTCCTCAAACCTGGACCCCGGGAAACACGAACGGGACCGGGACAGGGCTCTGAGTGGTGCACGCACCTTGGGGTCCACGAGGGCCCCGGCCTTGATGAGGTATTTCACTGCGTCCAGGTGGTTGTTCTCGGCCGCCTCCATCAGCGGGGTCCTCTGGTCCTCCGAGCAGGTGTCGATGTTGGCTCCCGCCTGGGGGAAGGGACCGTGGTGAGTGGGAAGCGGCTCCTGCAGCCACACCCGGGGAGGACGGGGCGCCTCGCACGCTTCATTCTCGAAACGGAAAGGTCTCCCAGCTGCGCTAGTCCTTCCCACCACGCAGCCTCGTCGCGCTTTTCCATCGAACGCGAAGACTTAACTGTCACCCTCCCGGCTCTGGCTCACGAAGAGCGTTCACTTCTAAGTGAGCTTGACAGAAATGTCCCAGCACAGCCAGGGCAGCACCTTCAGAAATGAGGAGGAAGGTGACAGCCCCTAAAGCCGCAAAGGGGCGCAGAGGGGCCCCTGCGAGGCCGCAAGAGGTGCCGATGCGACCTGCATGACCGCAGGACCCCTGCTCAGCATCGCCACCCCGTCCTCTGGGGAATGCTCGCCAAAACACACAGGACCTCCGTGTACAGTGCAGCGATTCCTAATTTTTCCTAAAGTGTGTGAACCTGAGGAACCACGGAGCGGTGCCCAGGCCACGCTGTGTCTGACACGCGGGCAGCCGACCCTGCGCTGGTCCCGAGCGAGAAGAAAGGGCGTGTGGCCGCTGAAACCTCCCCCGGGAGGAAGCGTCACCTCCCCAACTGGCGGACACAGAACTCACACTTGGTCTTGAAGTCAGTGTGTGCTGTGGGAAAGGCTGAAAGGAGCCGTTTTCACGTTCTGCCGTTAGAAAGCCAACGGACCTGGAATGGCTCACATGGCAACAGCGACTCTGAGAGACTCGCTCCTTTCCCGAGGTCAGAGGTCAAAGATGCCGGAGTCGCAGGTGAGACACAGGGCACGGGCACAGAAGCTCAAAGCCGAGGAGGGTGCCCCGTCGGAGGGCCCCGTCGGCGGGCCCAGAGCCCTCAGCAGCTCATTTTAACGATGAGCGCGTGCAATAGGAGAGCGTGGCAGCGCAGCTCCCGAGGCCCGGGCTGCACGGGGTGCCCTCTGCGGGGCGAAGCCAGGCGCTGTCCGCACACTGGCCGCGTGGACTTGGCAGCACTCCTCCGTGCGCCCAACTCCGTGCGGACACGGCCGGCTGAAGGCAGGAGCTGCCCGTGACGTGACCCTCTGGGCAGGGCTGTGTCTGGGCGTCTGGAAGGGCAGAGGGGGCTGATGACCCAGAGCTGAGCTCGAGGGGGCACGGCCTGAAGGCTGGGGGTTAGAGGCCAGGCCTTCACTGAGACTCTGGGTCCAGGTTTGAGGAGTGGTTTGAATGGACCAAAAAACCAGCTCTTGGGGTGCTCACCCGAAACCAGAGCAGACCAGCCCCACACACCACCAAGGCCTCCTAGGGACACCAGCAACCACGACAGACACCAGGACGCCAGCCCCGCGGAGCAGTCACCACCAGCGCAGCAAGGGCGGCCAGGAGAGAAGCCGAACACTCCGAGAACGACACAGGAGAGTGAGGCCAGCAGGTGCCCGACTGCCGGGCTCCACCCAGAGGGAACAGAGCCTCCAGGACAGACGCCCATGGCAACAGCACCAGACCCTGAGCAGGCCCGGCCCCCATGTGTCCCCCAAATCCTCCGCAGACCCCTGTGCGAGAGCACCCAGCCCTCGGCAGCTCCCTGGCTGGGGCCTCTTCTCTGAGAAAACCTCAGGCTCATGCGCGTGCTCAGAGCTGGAGCCGAGGATGGAAATCCCAGACGGCGTGACGCCCAATGCAACCGGGACGGAGCAGGGAGCAGGCAGAGGTGTGGACGCAGACGGAGCCGTGGCAAGGCCGCTGCGGTGGCCTACCCGTGGTCCAGGACAGGGTGCGCAGCCAGGGGTGTCCCCAGTGCTGGCCCAAGGCTGGGGCCGGATGCTGTCCCCGAGCCACCCGCACGGCCACCCAACCATGCCCCGAGCCGAGAAGCGCACCTCCTTTCGCTCAGTGTTGTCGCCTGTATTCAAACAGCACGCACGCAGCAGAGGCCGGGCAAAACCACACGCCTCCACAGCCTGCGATGCTGGGACGGAGCAGGCGCCCACCCATCAGGCAGGGGCCCGGGTGTTCCTTCTCAGAGCTGCCTCGGGGCTGAGGGGGCGCACAAGGCCAGAGCCGACCCAGGGGAGATCACCCCCACACAAAAGCTGAACCTCCAAAATCAGCACCCTTGGGTTCCTGGCAAAACAGGACTAAACCTGCCCACGTCTCTCCTCGGGAACCTCAGGAAAGCTGCCTGGATTCTGGAAGGAAATACAGAGCATGGCCCTGGCGCCATCACACTCACCCCCAGGCCGAGTGCCCTCGGAGGGGCCGGGCCGGGGCTCCAACCACAATGAAAGGCGTTGGAGATAAACGGGGTGTCAGAAACTACAGCATTTACCAGACCCCAGGCTCCTCACACACAGACTGCGAGGCAGAGCTCTTGAACATCTCGCCATGTGCTACCCACACAGCCACGCCCAAACAGAGGCTCTTCGCCCGCGACAGGCCTGGGGAGGCCGAGGAGCTTGGCTGGGGCCGGACATCCAGCCCACAAGTGTGTCTCCTCTAAGGCGTGTCTCCTCTAAGGCGGCTCCAGGTGCAGGGCACTGGATCCTGCTTGGTGCTCGCACCTGCTGCCTCTGGGGACCAGGGAGAAGAGGTGCCAAGGGCATCCCCGGAGAACGTGACATGGCCGTGTGACAGGCACACGGGAGGGAAGGAGAGCAGGCGAGTCCTGCCCCGTCAGCGCCTCGCAGCTCCCATAGAGCATGCACTGGTGACAGCAATGTTTGGGGCCCAACGGGAACAGCGGTCCCCACGGGTCTCGGATAGACGAGGCTCCCTAGAGCCCACCAGCAGCATTTGCGCTTTCCTTGAAATATAAAGAGCAACCAACAGGCATTTGAGGAAAGCCTCTAGATAAAAAAGAGCAAACAAATGCATACAATGCAAAGTGACCGTCATTGATGTGGTCAGAGGACAAGGACGGACAGTGGCTCCGGAGAGAGGCTCGGGCCAGGACGCAGACCAACAGTACCCTGCAGGAGCAGAGGGAGGCGGGACGAGGCCTGGCCGCAGACCGGGAAGGGGAGAAAGGCCCGCAGGAGCCGTGGGACCGGAGTGTCGGCGTAAACCAAGGAGCTATGGGCAGGGCTGGGGACCGCCGGAGACCAGCAGACACCAGGCCCGGAAGCTGCGGCGCTTCGGGCGCAGACTCGGGAGCCCTGGCCCTGCAGGGTTCCCTGAAGCCTGGGCAGAGGACGGGAAGCACAGGAGGGTCAGGCACAACAGCGGGGCTCCAGGACGCAGGCCCCAGCCCGGCCGTGGCAGGTCCCAAGGGAGGGCGCGGGGACAGCGTCAGTCTGCAGCCAGGAGGGAATTGGCAGGTACAGACGCCTCAGCCCTCGGAGACGCCGGATGAGTGTTTACATGGCCTCCCCGTCACTCACACGGCTGATTGAAACCGTGGGCGACACACTCCAGTGAGGACCGGGAAGGGGGGTGAGCCCGCCGGGGCCCGACCCCCCGCACACACACACACGGGTCAGTCATTATCTCAGAGCCCACCACCAGGCAGAGGCGCAGAGCAGCCTGCGGTTCGGGGACAGCAGGGGCAGCCCACACGCACCTGGATCAGCATGTGGCAGATGTCCACGTGGCCGGCCTCTGCCGCCGCATGCAGGGGGGACCGCTTGCCCTGGTGCTCCATCTTGAAGTTGGGGTCAATTCCATCAACTGTAAAAAACAGGTTTGGCTGCTTATTTCGGAGCCGGCACGAATTCCCGGCAACAGGCTGTCGCTGGCACCTGAACCACCTCCTGGGCCGCGGCTGCGGGGCAGCAGCACCTGGGTCTGGTGGACACCGGCTGGAAGGGAGCCGTACGGAGTTCTCTACGTCAGCAGAGGGGGGGCTGTCAGAAGCCTCCTGTCCATACCAATCTTCTCTCTTTGCCCTTGTCTAACCTGGGCCCCAGTAACTGCCACAGGTGAACATTGAAAAAACTTTTACTTTTTTATATATTTTTATTGACTTCAGAGAGGAAGGGAGAAGGAGAGAGAGAAAAACATCCATGATAAGAGAGAATCACAGATCAGCTGCCTCCTGCACGCCCACACTGGGGATCGAGCCCACAGCCCGGGCCTGTGCCCCGACCGGGAATAGAGCTGTGACCTCCTGGTTCATAGGTTGATGCTCCACCACTGAGCCACCCGGCCGGGCTCAATAAACTTTTGGAGCAAACTGTGAAGTTTCTCTCCTGATTTACTACAAAATGAAGGGAGTTCTAATCCCCTTCTCAGCCCAGAGAAAGCAGGCCCAGAGCTGGGAGCTCGGAATGCAGCCGCGAGGAGGCGGAGACCCTGATGTCCACCCCACAGGGCATCCCCACAGACGCAGGTGCAGGGTGGCTCCACGTTCAAGGTGGGGCGTCCCTGCCGCTCCCAGCTCCGCCCAGCACTGCGGCCAGCTCACCGGGCTGGCTGCGAGTCTGCACTTCCTCTTAATTGAATAGCCATGCACTCAATTCCTTGTTAAAGTGAGAGATTCAGAGAGGACTCCCAGTCCTACGGACAGCTGCGTGTGACCAGCGTCAACAGGCTCTGAGCTCATGAGGAAGGAGGTGACTGGTGTCTGCTCCCTGAGGCCTGGGGCCGGCGGGGCTGGTGGGCCGGGGAATGTGGGGAAACGGGGGGGGAGGCCAGGACATGGGGGAGTTTGGGGGGGGGCCTGCGGAGTGCCGGGCACTCACCCAGCATGAGGAGCACCTTCTGCAGCTCCCCTTGCCGGGCGGAGAAGTACAGCTGCTTGGGGTGGAAGCGCAGCTTCTTGGGTCTGTGGGGAGAGCACAGGGTGTCAGCACCGCCCACCTGCTGCCACTCACGACGTCTGCCCGTCGATTCCTCCAGGTCGAGGGCCCCAAACCCTCCAGGCTCGCGGCACTGCACACCACAAACAAAACACAAGCCACTGCCTTCTCCATCCACAGCAGGACAGGGCTCCCGTGCACGGGGAGGACAGGATCGCCGGGCACAGAGCGCCCCTTGGCCGCTGAGGCCGGGCGCTGACGAGGCCTGACTCCGAGTGGCTGTGCGCCGGCCCCTCGTGCAGTCTCTCCAGCGTTTAACTCCCGGAGGCAGCCAGGCCCAGGGCCAGGGTCACGAAGCCAAGGGTGACACCATGACCTAAGCTGTGTGTCCACTCCTGAGCCCCAGAGAGGACCCTGGCCACGTCCCCACCAGACTGAGGGAGGCGCAGCTGACCTCAGCCCCGACACTGTGACTCCCTGCCCACACGACTCCGGACCAATCCCTTTCACCAAGGGCCCCAGCGCCTCACTCGTGACGATGAACAATGTTCGCTCTAGGAGCCCCGTCGCGCTGTCAGGGACACTGCGGCCCCTGCAGGGCCAGAAGCGGGCTGCACCCCGAGAGCCGGCGCCAGGCCCCGGGGGCAGCGCAGCAGGCCAGCAGCACGCCGGGGAATACGTGGCTCACAGCCAAGACTGCGCTGAGTGTAACGGGGTCACTCGCAATCCCTTCCTGAAATAGGTGGCAGTGCGGGCACTGTCCTACTGGACAACCAACGCCAGTGACCGCCCGGGAGCCCGCAGCCCAGGCGGGCAGACACCCGGGAAGACGGATCGTGGCGAGAACTGGAAGCGGTGGGGACATGAGGGCCCAGCGTGCACACAGCCTGGAGGCGGCGCCGCAGGTGTGGGGAGAGCACGGAGGGCGGCGGCTCTGGGAGGGGAGGTGGGCGCGGGGTGTGGGTGGACCCTGAACGAGCCGAAAGCGCAGCCTTACTTCTCCGAGTCCAGAGCGATGAGCGCACTCTCCAGGGTCTCCTTCCCGGGTCCCGACTTGGCCAGTCCGGCCGGCCCCGTGGGGTCGAAGCTCTCGGGCGCCTGGGCAGCCACGCTCTGCGGCTTGTCGTCCTCGGAGAGCGGAGGGCCCGCAGCGCTTCAGGGAAAAGGGGCGTGTGAGAGGCTGAGTTGTGGGGAGACCTGAAAACCGCCCTTCACGTGGAGGCCAATGAAAACACGGACTTGGTTCCCGGGACCCCGAAGCACGCTGCTCTTCTGAGGGCGAGGCCCTCTCAGGGGGAGCCGGGCTCACAATCAAGTCCTGGCAACAGGACGCTTCCCGGGCGTCTGGGCCCTGTCCACCTCTGCTTCTGGGCACGAGCTCCGGGCTGCACCCACGAGCCCACTGCGCCAGGAGACGGGCCGGACAACCGTTCCTCAGTGCCCGAGGGTCACAGTAGGCGTGAAGGAGCGGACCTGCCCAGTGCTGATGTGTCTGCACGCAGGTCTCTCGAAGTGGCCTCAGTGGAGTCGGGCCGCTCTCTGCACCAGCGTGGGGCACCAAGGGCCCTGGGCGCTCAGCGGCCCTGCAGGTCTGAGGGCGCTCACTCCCTTTCCAGCTGGATTCTGCTGGCAGGGAACACGGCAACCGATTTCCGATATTTCTACCTCATCTCACTCTCAGTGACTCCTTGTCTTCCAGCTGATTTTTTTTAACCCTCAACCAAGAATATGTTTTCATTGACTTTAGAGAGAGAGGGAGAGAGAAATATCCATGTGAGAGAGAAATATTGACCAGCTGCCTCCCATAGGTGCCCTGACCAGGAATCGAACTTGCACCTTTTGGTGTCCGGGATGATGTTATAGCTGAGCCGCCCGGCCAGGGCTTCTATTGAATTATCTTAGAAAGGAATGTATATGCTTCCATACAAAGCCTTGTCTTTTACATTATTTCTTTCCTGTGTTCAGCTAGGGCCTTCCAAACATAAAGCTGTGACAGAGATAGCATCAGCTGACTCTAATGCTCCACATTACACGTATACACATACACATACACGCATACAGACATGTACAGTGATATAAAAGTACACATATGCATAGAGGTACAAATGCACATAAACATGCACACATATATAGATGTGCACATGTACATATGTGCACGAACACACACATGGATGTGTAGACATACAGAAACATAGATGTGTACGAACATGTAAAAACAGATGTTACGAACATGCCTACAAGTATAGACATGTACATGCATGTATATGTGCACAGGCATGTATAAATGTGTACTGACATGTACACATCTAAAGGTGTTTCCAATGTACACAGCTACCCACAGAGAACTATGCTACCCCCAGAAGACACGATGATGTCACATCAGTGTGGACAGTGGGGTACTGGCTCAGCCCCGGAGGAGCCTCCGTGCCAGGGCGACAGCCGTGCATCGCGCGCGTCTGGGATGTCAGGTGCCAGAGTGGTCAGTGGGAGCCAGGACAAGCAGCGGCACCCACCACAGGACAGACGGACGCGTCTCCGGTGCACCACCTGCTCAGCGGGACGGCACCTACCTGCCGGTGGTAGTGTCGGCCCGGCCCTCCCCGGCGGAGCTCTTCTCCTGCCCCGGGGCCAGGGTCACGGTGGAGGTCGTGTCCGCCTTGGCGATGGTCACCTCCCGGGCCTTGGAGGTCTCCTCCCCGCAGTGGGGGCAGAAGCTGGCGTTGCTGACACGGGAGGCGCAGTCCTTGTGAAAGCGGTGCGAGATGCTGCTCTCGGGCTGGCACTCCATGAAGCTGCCCTGCGGGAAAGCGGGGGGTCGTGCTTAAAGTGGGGCGAGTGCGCAGAAAAGCAGACAACGTGTGCCGGAGCCGGAGGGAGGCCAGCGAGGGGAGGCCCTGCAATCCAGCCTGCGTGCGGCCTTCACCGGGCCCACCCCGCGCCCCAAGCCATGGCCGGGTTCTCTGCTGTCCAAACAGGGGAGAGGCCACCTCGGCCAGGCCCACGAAGGACCATGGGGACAGACAGAACGCACACGTCAGCCGAGCGCCAGGAGGAGGGCGCCACGGACACTGATCTGCGAGGTCGCCGTCAGCATCTGGCACGCAGTGGCCTCGGGGCCGGCCTCCGGGTGGTACAGGGTGAGCTGGACCGAGAGCACACAGAGAGGCTTCCCCCTCCGTTGGAAGCAGAGCGCACGGTGCAGACGGGAGGCAGGGGGCGACATCCACAGCGGCCCGCGGGACGCGGGAGGCCCTGAGCACTGCAGGCGCAGGTGTTTGTGGGAGAAGTGACTGCGCCCAGGAGGAGCAGGAGGCGAGGGCAGCGCAGAAGGCAGAGCGTGCCCTTCCCAGGGCGGGGGCTGTGCCCTCACACGGGCACCCAGAGCCTGCCGCCCAGTCCCCGTTGCTCCTGGAGGCCAAGGCCACAGGCAGGAGGAAGGGGGCGTGCTGCATGTGCGTGTGCGAGAGCGTGTGTGCACGCACAGAGCTCAGATGACCCCAGACTCAGAAGCTATAGGGCCGCGCCTGCCGCGCCTGCCCTGGGAGCAGACGTGTGCCGGCCGAGGCCCTGGCTGCGGGCGAGCGGGCGCTTACCGCCGTGCAGAAGTAGCCGCAGCCGGGGCAGCACTGGTGCTTCACCATCCGGCCCCGGTGGTCTTCACACAGCACCAGGAGTGGCGCCTTGCTGGACGGGCGCATCAGCTCGTGCTTGACCACGCTGTTGGTGCACCTGCCCAGCTGCAATCAGACAACACAGGTCAGCGACAGCCACCAGGCAGCTCGGCGGATGCGAGTCCAGAGCGGACCTCGAGCACCCGTGTGGGGTTGAGAACACACGTGCCCCAGAGAAGACGACCATGTGACGGGTAGCCCCGCACAGTGTCAGAGCAGCCGCTGGTTAACTCAGCACAATTGAAGAGAACATCCTGAGCAAGTCGGGGTCTAGGCTGAGTGAAAAGATGGATGCATGCCAGGCAGGCAGGCCAGGCTGGAGCATGAAGTTAGGGGCCAGCAGCAGGGAGCAGAGAGACTCCCTGAAACCTGCATGTGTCGGGACAGCAGAGCAAAGGCCACAGCCGGGCTGCAGACGATGGGTGACCAGTTAGCTACAGACGAGGGGCCTGGGACGCAGCCCAACAGGTGGGGGGCAGCCCAGTGCCTACCAACAGCAGCCCACCTGAGGCCTGACCAGGACCTCACTTCCTGCCCAGCCCCCCTCACCTCCACCAAGCACATCTGGATAAGAGAAAGCCAGTGAGTCATGGGCCTCACGCCCGAGCCCCATCTTCCTTCTCGATGGCCCCCTCTCCGGGTGGCTGCCCAGGGCGCTGAGACGGGGCAGAGAGCAGGGCACCCCGGGTCAGAGGAGCGCAGAGACGGGCAGAGCGGGAGAAACTGTCACCAGCCCTTGGAGAGCAGGCCCGGCGGCTCTGCAGCGGGAACCGGAGGCCACGGGAAGACACCGGGACAAGCACGAGCTCCAGGACTGGAAACCGGGCAGAGACGAGATTTCCATGGAAGTGCATTTCTCACCGTCGAGTAACAAGTCAAAAAAGTACAAGAGGAAGCACAGCTTCAGACGGAGGGACAGGCAGCCCTGCCCCGAGACGATCCACCATGGCCCCACAGCCAAGATGCCCCAAGCATCCAGGACCCCGCTACCAGGGACGAAGACAGGCTGAGGACCGGCAGAAGACAAAGCAGGGGCCACACCACCAAACCGGAGGAGATGGTCTCGGTGTTCCACAGGGAACACGTCAGCCCTGGACGGTGCTGCTCAGTGCTTAGAGCATCGGCCCGGGCGCAAGGCCTGAATTCGATTCCGGCCAAGAGCACAGGCCTGGGTTGCAGGCTCATCCTGGCCCTGGTCAGGGCACATACGATGAGGAAACCCACCCACGTGTCTCTCAGCGATGTTTCTCTTACTCGCTCTCTCTGCTCCCTCACTTTCCTCCCTCCCTGCCTCCAGGGGAGGGGAGGGGAGGACGAACAAACAAGAGACATCTAGCCTGGAGTCCCTCGGGTAAGAGACACAGTGAAGCAGGCGCCGGGCTCAGGAGCTGGGCATGGAGGGGTTTGGGTTTGGACCCGCCGCCAGCAGATGCGGGAGCAACAGAAAAACACCTGGACGGCCCAGGTTGCTCACCATCAGCCGAGACAGGAAGAAATGCACATGGAAACGCAGAATAGAACATGCTCACACGCACACTCTACAAGGAGGAAGAAACCACCGAGTCTGAAACGGTGAAGAGAAATGAGCTCACCCTAAGGCACAAAGGAAAGGAGAGGAGCAGCTGTCAGCTGTGAGACAAGGTCGCACCCAACACGCGGCGCCCGAGCCCAGAGCCCAAGAGAGAACAGGCTGAAAAGCAAATTGCTACCGGCAAGAGTTTTCTAGGGATGAGCAGCTCGCAGAACTCTCACGAGGATAAACACCAAGAGAAAAACAAAAGAGCGACACCCCCGCCCCCCGGCCAAGACCGGGGACCCTGGCAGCGGCCAGAGCCTTCCCACACGCAGGAACCAGGTCAGACAGGCCCGCGTGTCACCAGAAGCCCCGGAGTCACCTGGCCAACACCGCAAGTGCTGACAGCTCTCCCACGAACACACCTTCCAGAAATGAAGGCAAATGGACTTGTCAAGCACACCGAAGGGAGAATCCATGATGAGCAGGCTGTGCCACCAGGAAAAAAAAAAAATACAGACGCAGGGTCTTCGGACACAAGGAGGACGACCCAGAGGGAGACGGGACTGCCGAGGCATGCAGCTGCAGGTGACAGAAGGCTGCGCGTCTGCCCCATCGAAAGCCAGAGGGCGAACGAAAGCAACAGCAGCCGTGGGCTCGGGGACTGCAGCAACACGAAGCTAAGAAATGCACAGACAGGAGGGAGAGCTCAGCCGCACTAAGATGGCACGTGAAGCGGTACAGCATCCATGGGAGGGAAACGGATACATTAAGATATATTGTAATCTCAGGGCAACCACTAAAGACGTTACGAACAGATCTAAATGATAGAGCCAACCATGGAATAAATTACCATCACAGACATCCCAATGCACAAGGCTTACACGAAGAAAAAGGAGTAGCAGATGGCTACGTCTTAACTCCAGTAAAATTTTAACTGTGATTCGACGACATCCATGATCACATGAAGTGGGGATGGCCACAGACCATTAAGCAACAGAGACCCACATCGCACATAAGAGTAACCCAACGTGCTATGCAGAGTCGCTGCCAACGTGAGGGCGGAGACGGCGAGGGCAGGTGCCTCCAAGGGGAGGCGGCGGCAACTGGTGAGGCAACGTGTGGGGCGCCATCACGCAGAGGCGGCAGGAGGCTGTTCAAGAGACCACCGGGCCGGAAGGAGAAACACGGGGCCGGGCTGCAGAGCCGGCACCAGCAGGACCAGCACGCCGAGCAGGAACCCGAGACCCACCGGAGGCCCGAGCAGCAGCCCCTGGCCGGGTGGGGGTCACTCGGTTGCATGCACCTGTCAGGCTGAGAACGACGCGCAGGGGACTGCCTGCGTGTGGACTGGGCCTCATTAAAGGTAACGACGGGGCAGCGCGAAGACCAAGGAGCTTGCTCACAAAGGGCTGCTGACACCTGAGAATGAGACAGCTGAGCGTCAAGACAGTTTGAGGGAAGAGCTGCAGCCCCAGACTTCCCTGCATCCCACATAAAATAGTCGGAGCAAGTGGACAGCAACACCCCCCAAAAAAAACTTTGGTTTCGGGGTGCTTTTATATTCTTAAAATTATTGAAGGTGCCAAAGAGCTTTGTCC
The DNA here is from genome assembly GCA_025583905.1 of Ia io. Classification (NCBI taxonomy): domain Eukaryota; kingdom Metazoa; phylum Chordata; class Mammalia; order Chiroptera; family Vespertilionidae; genus Ia; species Ia io. Next base: position 1,265,723 of record JAJQQW010000017.1, on the reverse strand, counting down.
AAAAGGGGCCTAGCTACTGGCATTTACCATATTGAAAACTGAAATTTTTCTTCTTTTCAAAAATCTTTGTTTAGAGTATTACAGGTGTCCCACTATTTTTCCCCCATTGGCCCCTTCCACCCAGTTCCCGCCCCGCCCCAGGCCTTCACCCCATGTCCATAGTAAGATCTTTGATTAATCTCTCCCCGCCCCCCTTCCGAGATTCGTGAGTCTGTCTGCTCCATGCTTCCATGCCTCTGATCCTATTTCATTCACCAGTTTATTTTGTTCATTAGGTTTCTTGTTCGTTTATTTTGATTTTTAGATTCAATTATTGATAGATACCTATTGCCATTTTATTTGTTCATAGTTTGTATCTCTTCTTCTTCCTCTTAAATACCTTTCAACATTTCATGTAACACTGGTTTGGTGAACTCCTTTAGGTTTTCATATAACACTGCTTTGGTGGTGGTGAACTCCTTTAGGTTTTCATGTAACACTGCTTTGGTGGTGGTGAACTCCTTTAGGTTTTCATGTAACACTGGTCTGGTGGTGGTGAAATCCTTTAGGTTTTCATATAACACTGCTTTGGTGGTGGTGAACTCCTTTAGGTTTTCATATAACACTGGTCTGGTGGTGGTGAACTCCTTTAGGTTTTCATGTAACACTGGTCTGGCGGTGGTGAACTCCTTTAGGTTTTCATGTAACACTGCTCTGGCGGTGGTGAACTCCTTTAGGTTTTCATGTAACACTGGTCTGGTGGTGGTGAACTCCTTTAGGTTTTCATGTAACACTGCTTTGGTGGTGGTGAACTCCTTTAGGTTTTCATATAACACTGGTCTGGTGGTGGTGAACTCCTTTAGGTTTTCATATAACACTGGTCTGGTGGTGGTGAACTCCTTTAGGTTTTCATATAACACTGGTCTGGCGGTGGTGAACTCCTTTAGGTTTTCATGTAACACTGCTCTGGCGGTGGTGAACTCCTTTAGGTTTTCATGTAACACTGGTCTGGCGGTGGTGAACTCCTTTAGGTTTTCATGTAACACTGGTCTGGTGGTGGTGAACTCCTTTAGGTTTTCATGTAACACTGGTCTGGCGGTGGTGAACTCCTTTAGGTTTTCATGTAACACTGGTCTGGCGGTGGTGAACTCCTTTAGGTTTTCATATAACACTGGTCTGGCGGTGGTGAACTCCTTTAGGCTTTGTCTGTGAAGTTCTCTGTCTGACCTCCAGTTCTGAATGGCAGCTTTGCTGGGTACAGCAATCTTGGGTGTAGGTCCTTATTGTTCTTCACTTGGACTACTTGCCACTCCCTTCTGGCATAAACAGCAAAAAAAATTTTTAATGTAATTTTATTGATTTCAGAGCAGATTTTCTGTTGAGAAATCCGCTGACAGTAGTATGGGCATTCCTTTGTAGGTAACTGTTTTTCTCTTGCTGCTTTTAATGTTCTCTGTCTTTATCCCTTGGCATTTTAATTATGTATCTTGGTGTGGTCCTCTTTGGGTTCCTTTTGTTTGGGGTTCTCTGCACTTCCTGGACTTGTAAGTTTGTTTTTCACCAGGTAGGGGAAGTTTTCTGTCATTATTTCTTCAAATAGGTTTTCAGTATCTTGTTCTCTCTCTTCTTTTTCTGGCACTGCCATAATGCGAATGTTGGTACGCTTGAAGTTGTCCCAGAGCTCCTTACACTATCTTCATATTTTCTGAATCTTTTTTCTGTTTGTTCTTCTGATTGGATATTTTTTGCTTCCTCATACCCCAAATCGTTGATTTGATTCTCAGAATCCTCTACCCTACTGTTGAGTCCCTGTAAACTATTCCTTATTTCAGTTAGCTTATGCTTAATTTCTGACTGGTCCTTTTCCATATCTTGGACTTTTTTTTTTTTTTAATACATTTTATTGATTTTTTTTTTTTTTTTTACAGAGAGGAAGGGAGAGATAGAGAGTTAGAAACATTGATCAGCTACCTCCTGCACAACTCCTACTGGGGATGTGCCCACAACCAAGGTACATGCCCTTGACTGGAATCAAACCTAGGACCTTTCAGTCCACAGGCCGACACTCTATCCACTGAGCCAAACCAGTTAGGGCCGTATCTTGGACATTCTCATAGAGATCCTTGAAGGTCTCATGAAGATCCTTGAGTAATCTGTAATCATGGTTTTGAACTCTGTATCCCGCAGTTTGCTTACTTCCATTTCTTTCATTTGTGACACGTTTGTCTCCGCATTCTGGCTGCTCCTGTGTTTGTTTCTATGTATTAGGTAAAGATGCTCTGTCTCCTGGAGGTGGTAGGTGGTCTTGTGTAGGAGGTGTCCTGTAGGGCCCAGTGGCTCAGCCTGTGTGGGCTGTGTACACAGTCTTTTAGTTGAGCCTTGATTGCTGTTGGAGTCATTGGGAGGAGTTGACGTCCAGGTCAATGGGCTGTGAGAACCAGCTGCGACTACAGTGGGAGAGCTGCTGTGCAGGAGACACCCCTACAGAGCAGGCCTTGCTTCAGTGGGGCTTTGGTGCTGAGTCTGCCCCTTGTGGGTTGCTTGTGGGTGTGAGAGTTGTAATCTGGGATGGTCTGAAGCTGTCATACTGGTGCACTGGCTCTAGGGCCTCCTGCGTGGTGCAGTCAGCCCCTGCCTGGGGCCACTTGGCAGGAGCTACAGAGAGATCTGCAGATTTCTCCTATTTGTTATTTTATTTTTTATTTTTTCATTTTTTTAAATTTCTTTATTTGATTAAGGTGTCACATACTTGTCCTCATCCCCCCATTCCCATCCCACACCCCTCCCCACGGATGCCCCAACCCCCTGTTGAACTTAACCGTTGGTTAGGCTCATATGCATGCACAGAAGTCCTTTGGTTGATCTCTCCCCCCTCCCCCCACCCTCCCCTATCCTCCCTCTGAGGCCCGATAGTCCAATCGATGCCTCCTTATTTCTGGTTCTGTTCTTGTTCATCAGTCTATGTTGGTCATCATTTCCCCTAGATGAGCGAGATCATGTGTCACTAGAGATATACTTATAACAACTGAATGTGAGACCAGCAATAATAGTTATGCTGACAGGCAAATGAATCGGTCTGTACTGAGTTTCTTTCTGGACCAACAGTTCTTTTGAGACCCAATATCAATGTCCACCAGTTCCTTATGTGTACATGTCGGCACTGACCCCTCAGCTCTGGATGGTGGACAAATGGTGGTAATGCAGGTCCGACACCCTCTGGTTTGGTCTCGGCCAGACCCAGGGGCACGGCTTCACCCGGACTCAGGGGCACGTGGCCTCACCCGGACCCAGGGGGCACGTGGCCTCACCTGGATCCAGGTGTGTGCGGACTCACCCGGACCCAGGACCCAGCCTCACTCGGATCCAGGGGCACATGGCCTCACCCGGACCCGGGATGATCCAGCTTCACCTGGACCCAGGGGCGCGTGGCCTCACCCGGACCCAGGGGCACGTGGCCTCACCCGGACCCAGGTGCACGCGGCCTCATCCGGACCCGGGACCCAGCCTCACCCGGATCCAGGGGCACACGGCCTCACCCGGACCCGGGATGCTCCAGCTTCACCCGGACCCAGGGGCGTGTGGCCCCACCCGGACCAGGGGCGCGTAGCCCCACCCGGACCCAGGGGCCCGTGGCCTCACCCGGACCCAGGGGTGCGTGGCCTCTCCCAGACCCATGGTCACGTGGCCTCACCCGGATCCAGGGGCACACGGCCTCACCCAGACCCAGGGGCGTGAGGCCTCACCTAGACGCAGGGGTGTGTGACCACACCCGAGCTCAGGGGCACACAGCCTCGCCCGGAACTGGGACCCAGCCTCTCCCGGACCCAGGGGCGCGTGGCCTCTCCCAGACCCATGGTCGCGTGGCCTCACCCGGATCCAGGGGCACACGGCCTCACCCGGACCCGGGATCAAGCTTCACCCGGACCCAGGGGCGCGAGGCCTCACCCGCACCCAGGGGCGCGTGGCCTCTCCCAGAACCATGGTCACGTGGCCTCACCCGGATCCAGGGGCGCGTGGCCTCACCCAGATCCAGGGGCGCGTGGCCTCACCCGGACCCAGGGGCACAAGGCCTCACCCGGACCCAGGGGCGCATGGCTGCCCCCAGACCCAGGGGCGCGTGGCCTCACCCGGACCCAGGTGCGCGCGGCCTCACCCGGACCCAGGACCCAGCCTCACCCGGACCCAGGGGCGCATGGCCTCTCCCAGACCCAGGGGCGAGATTTCTCCTATTTGTTTTGGGCTTGGAAGTGCCCAGATGAGGCTCAGCTGTGAAGCAAAGGAGGCTGGTTGGTGCTAGTGCCGGGTCCTGAGCCTTTAATTGATGGGTTTGGGGCACACTGACCCAGTTGCAGCTTGTTTGAGAGATTTTAGCAAAGTCTGAAGCTTGAGCCAGGACAGGCCATTCATATGGAAAAACTGCTACAAACAGAGACTATCTCCCTCCCAATTAAAAACAAACAAACAAAAAACGAACAGAGGTGGGTTTCAGACCAGCCCTTTCCACACCTCCATCCCTTCTACGGGTCTCCCTGTGCTTTCTTCTTCTCTAGTTGTAGGGCTTCCATTCAGCCAGCTTTCAGGTGGTTCTGAATGATAACTGTTCTGCATTTTAGTTGTAATTTTGATGTACTTGTGGGAGGTGGAAGATGGCAAGTACAGGTGTTTACCTATGCCACGATCTTGGTTCTTGGAAGTTAAAAAATCTTAAGTAACAATTTATTTTAAAATAGCAATATATCTATCATATGCTAACATAAAAAAAATTATTTCCAAAACAGCAAAAAAAGTTTTTTAATATAATTTTATTGATTTCAGAGAAGGAGAGATAGAAACATCAATGAGTGAGAATCACTGATCAGGTGCCTCCTGCATACCCCACACTGGGATCGAGCCCACAATCCAGACATGTGCCCTGACTGGGAATCGAACCATGAATTCCAGTTTAGAGGCGAATTTAGTCATGGACATGGTCAACCACCTCAGTAAAGCTGAGGGATTGTGTTAAATAAACTTGCGGTTAAAAAAATTTTTATTTTTTTTTTTAAAAAGGTACATGGTAGTTTCTTAGAAGATTGGTTACATCCTAGCCGGTTTGGCTCAGTGGATAGAGTGTTGGTCTGTGGACCAAAGGGTCCCAGGTTTGATTCCGGTCAAAGGCACATACCTCGGTTATAGGCTCCTCCCCGGCCCCTGATCAGGGTGTGTGCAGGAGGCAACCAATTGATGTATTTCTCTCACATTGATATTTCTGTCTTTCCTTCCCTCTTCCACTCTATCTGAAAATCAATGGAAAAATATCCTCAGGTGAAGATTAAAAAAAAACAAAGGACCGGTTGCTGGGAAATCCCCACCATCGCCCAGTTCAGAGCGGCTCCAGCGAAGCCCACGGGTGTCTTGTGCTCTGAATGGTTCTGCAACACCATGGAAACGACTGGCTCCCGAGTCACACGGACCTTCACACCTAGGAAATGCGCTGGGCCCTTGGAGAGAAGCAGTGAAAAGCACAGAACCTCTCGGCATTGTGGGAACAGTCATGACCCCAGGAAAGGGCCACGTGAAGATGGCGTGTGAGCCAAAGATGGGACTGTTGGAGCACCAACAAGAACGAAACGCAAAAAAGAAAACCCCAAATGTATTCATGTAGCCCGGCTGGTGTGGCTCAGTGACTGAGCGACGACCTATGAACCAGGAGGTCGCTGGTTTGATCAGGGCACGTGGCTGGGTTGGGTGCTCAATCCCCAGGAGGGGGCGTGCAAGAGGCAGCCGATTGATGTTTCTCTCTCATCAGAGTTTCTATCTCTCTATCCCCCTCCCTTCGTCTATCTCTAAAACCAATAAAAACAAAAAATTTATATATATATTCATGTCCACAATGATGTTTTGAAAGGGAAGATTGGTCAACCTCAGAAGAGGATGGAACAAATTGTCCGAAGGACTGGGAAATAAACGAGACACTAGAGGAGAAGACAAGTCTCCCTGTAAAACCACCCGAATAACAGAACCAGGCGCCCCCACTTTAAAACTCCAACGAACTAACACAGACATCGGAGAAACAGCCAGACAGCACAGTCCACAAAGGAGCCGAGGGACGGGCAGGCTGCACAGAGGTCGCTGTGCACCCGCTCATTACTTGAAAAATGAAGAGACTGAACAGCAGCTATGATGGTATGTGCCGTGGGAGGTGTCCTCAGGGCCAGCGGAGGGGAGGTCTTCTGTGCCAGAGTCCCAGCCGGGACTGCGGGAGGAATGATCGTGCCCGAGGACACGGGAAGGCTGAGGACTGAAGGCAGGGCCACCGGCCGCCACACAGACCCGGTGTCTCAGCACCACTCCTGGGTGTGCGGGGAGCCACAGATCGGCTCCAGAGCATTCTGGGTGTGCGGGGAGCCCACAGACCGGCTCCAGAGCATTCTGGGTGTGCGGGGAGCCCACAGACCGGCTCCAGAGCATTCTGGGCAGCGTAAATGGACACACAGCTGAAGCGTGGTGTGCCCGAACCTTGAGCGCTCCGGCCATGGGATAAGGACCCAATCTAACGGATGGGAAGCCTCAGCCCCAGTGTCTGGGGGGTCCAGGTCGCCCAGCAGCGGACAGGAGGGGAGGAGTGGTGGGAGTGTTTGGGTGAAAAGAGGCAGAAACACAGGACACACACAGCCAATGCCACAAGGAGGACTTGGGGGAAAACTGTAAGAGGACGGTTTTCATAGACACATCTGACTCTGGCCTGGGCATTATGTAACAGGAAGTCGCTATTTCTGTTACATGAGAAATGTCCTTTTTTAGGGAAACGCATCCTGAAATATTTAGTGGTGTGTGGGTCTGCGCTGGAATGCCAGCTCACAGCCAGGACGAGGGCCGAGGGCGACGAGTCAGGCTGCAGATGGCAGAGGCGGGGATGGGCCAGGCGTGTGCGTGCCTCTGTCACGGAGGAAAGTCCTGGGAGAGGGCGGGCGGGTCTGTGGACAGGCTGAGTGACGGGACGCGGTGCTGACATCGGCGCTGCGGGCTCGAGGCCACCGGCCCATCTACGCCTGCACCTACAGCAGGTCGGTCCTCCGCCGGAGCATGAGCCTCGCAGCAGGCTGGCGTGGCACCCCTGGCATCGCCACTCTAAGAACTCGCCACCCGTGTCTGCATTTCCAGATCGGCACCTCTGCTGCCTGCCAGGCTCTGTGCCCGTGAGCCTGGACACCTGCCACGCTCCAACCCCGCTCGGGCACTGCCATGCCCCTGCTCGGCTAACGAAAGTCAACGCTCACCTCGTGGTCCACGCTCTCCATGGCCATGCACTGGTTGTTGGCCAGAGTGGTGATCTCTCGGCTTTTCGGGGTTTCCATCCGGCAGCTGCAGAGGGGCACTTCCTGGAGGCCGTCCGTCTCCCCCGCGTCAGGACCGTTAGCCAGCCCTGGAGTCAGACACGCGAGAGGTTCGCCACCAGTGGAGCGTGTGCCGGCTCTCGCTCCGGCTCTCGCTCCGGCTGCTGACACACAACCCCCATGGGCAGTGAAGCACAGTCCACAAGGGACCAGTTCACGGCCTCTGCAGCCTCAGAGCAGGGAAACACAAGCGACACGGTGCTGTGCTGGCAACGTCGCTATGGGGGCCACAGGCCAGGAATGCCAACCAGGGGACAGGAAGGCAAGACGGGGCCAGCCGAGTCACAGCCTGACGCTCACCTGCTTGCGAGGGCAGCGTTCCCTTGACACGGAGATCCAGGGAGTCCAGAGACACTTCCATGTACCCCGCACTGTCCCCCGGGGCCGCCGGCTCTGCGCTCCCCGAAGACGACGTGTACGCTTCAGGACCTGCGTTCAAAGGCACCCCTGTGAACGCCGCGCCCCCAGACGCGGTGCCAATCAACCTGCTCAGCTCAGCCATCGCCGCCACTGTGGTCCAGGCCACCACACCCCCCACGGTCCTGCGCCCACTGTGTGAGCCCCATGTCCACACACGACTCATGGGAGGGTCTGTGTCAAGCAAAACCAAGACTCAGATGTGTCAAAACCTCCTTCTCTGACGGACCCAGCCAGAGCCGAGCAGCCCAACAGCACAGAGGACAGGAGCACCTGGTGTGTGCGCTCCGCGACCCTCAGGGTCAGACCAGATGCTGAGCAGCAGCCAAGGAGCCGCCCGTGCGTGCAGACCCCTGGGCCCAGGACTCGGGGCGTCTGCCAGCAGACCCGGGTTTAGGAGAGGGTCGCCCCTCTGAGCAGCCCAGGAACGGCGTGTGTGCAAAGGAGGAGGCCCCTGGAGCCTGCCACTGCCGGGGCCTCATTGCTGTGAGGAAAGCGCTCGGACACAGAGCACCCACGCCCAGCCGAGGGCAGATGCCCGGCACACACCGAGCTCTGTCACCATGTCGCAGCTTTTATTTCAGTGGCCAGGAAACAGGAGGCATCGCCGAGGGGTGGCGTCACGCCTCTGAGTGCCGCCACATTCTGCTCTGGGTGCGGGACAGGCAGGGAGCCAGCGCCCGCGAGAAGTCGCCGTCCGCCTGAAGAGCAGGAGGATCTGTGCCATTTGAAGCCTCACAGAGAAACGCGTTCCAGCTCCCGGGTGAGTGCTCAGGCATGCGCTGTACACATCACACCAAGCAGGCAAAGATGACGCCTCTGCCCCGAAGGTACGTCCCGTCTCGGACCTGCACCCGCGTGTCAGCCGGCAGAAGAGCACGCCGGGCAGCTGGCCTAGTGGGGAAGCCCTGATGAGCAAGGAGCCGTCCGCGAAGGAGCATGAGGTTCAAGGAGGCCCCCCGACACCTAAGTCCAGGCTCACACTGTGACAGGCACACACAGCGCCTCCATTCGGGGGACAGCTTTGCCTCCCCGACACCCACTCAGCAGAGCTGCCTCTCCATCAGGGGATGAAGGGAGCTGAGATAATCAAGAAAATGACGGGGTGCTGCAGCTTTGAGGTGCAGACAGATGGATGGATGGATGGATGGACGGCCGGACGGAAGGAAGAGATGAGGACATCCAGAAATGCCCAACACTGTCAGCAAAGGTAGGAAGGTGCGAAGAGAAAGTCCACGCAGCCATGGCGCCGCCCGCACGAGGCACGCGCGCTGGACCCATCTCCCAGCACAGGCACCAGCTTAGCCCCATCGGAGACCCATGGTAGGGCTAGATGGAAACTTCAAGAAAAGATGGGACAAAATCTTTGTGCCTGACAGTTAGCACAGACCTCTGAGGTCACAAACAGCAGAATTTGGAAAGAATATAGTCATACGTTAGACTTCAACGCACTTTAAACTTTCATGAGGTGCACACATTCACAGAACACACACTTCGCCAAGGACTGGAGCTCCCTGGGAAGGCACACGTCGATCTTACACGAACGAAAGAAGAAACGCTTTCCCAAAGAAGACGCAGAAAGGGAACGTGACCCAGCGCAGCTGAGGTTGGTGAGGCCGCGGCGCTGGGGTAGAGCAGGCGCCAGGACGCCAGCAGGTGGCTGCGCGCTGGGGAAGAGGACTGCGCTTTGGAACAGTTTCCCACCAAGTCAGACACCACAGGACCCAGCCCCTCCAGGCCAAACGTTGACCCAAGACAGCGGAGAGCATCTGCTCTGAGACACGCACAGTGTGCACAGCGCCTCCCTCGGAAACAGCCCCAACTGGGAGGGACCCAACTGCCCCCAGCAAGGAAGGGACCCACACCCCGTGGGCAGCCCTGGCCTGGTCTCCTCCGGCCACCCAGCCCGCACGGCAACGTGGCTGCCCCTCCAACGGCTATGCACAGAGCAGCTGCCCGAGAGCCAGGTGCCTGCCCGACCATCCATCCACACAAAGATCATGGCGTGACCTGCCGGGACGAGCGAGGCCGGGTGACCGGGGACAGGAGGCTGGCAGGGGAGGGACCCTGAGTCCTGTCCCCAAAGCCGAGTCCTCTGAAACCAGTAGCTGCAGTAGACCCGCCGCCAGGCCTGCTGACCTCCTGGGTCTGGGGCCATGTCCTTCCTTGTGTCCCTTAACAAAAGGACCCCTGAAGCAGGGGGACCTGAGCGAGGGGCCGAAAGCCACCAAGTGGGCCGAGGCACTGCCGACGGGACACGGAGGTGCACACAGGCCACAATTGCCGGTCACACAGGGAAGGTGATGAAGGAGCCCCTCTGCTCAGGAAGCATGAGTGCCACAGGGTCCCGGTCGCCTAAGGGTCGGCACCACAGGAGTGTCAAGACACCTTTCCCCTGCTTTTAAAGATGGACTCCTCCAGAGCCCCGCCCCGCCGGCTCCGTCCCGCCCAGGCCCCAGGGCTGCTCACCCAGCACGCTGCTCGGCTTCCTCCGGTTTCTCCGCCTCCTCTTCCTGGCCGGCTTGACCCAGGGGCTGTCAGGCTTCCCTCTCCTCTTGAGGAACTTCTTCCTGGTGCTGGACTCGGAGCTCTGCATCAGAGGGGCAGGACAAGAAGAGCTAAGCACGGGACCTCACAGCCCACGCACTGCAGTTTGGTTTTTGTGCGAACAGAATACCTGCTATATTCTGATTCTGCAACTAGAAAATTAATTGCACTTTTAGACATTTTTTCTGGATCCCATTCTTAAAGATACCCAGGCTTTTCCCCCAAACATCACTCTAAGCTTAGTTATCTTCCAGGCCCCGAAAACGCTCGGAACATGGGAATGGACCGTGTAAGTCCTGAGTTTGGCTCAGGAAGTGCCTACGCGCGGAGACCCAGCTCACACGCTGCGCTGCTCAGAGGCGCCTCCGAGCTCCGAATCCGCCTGCACGAAGGGGCTGGAGCGCATTGCGGGCGGGGCACGCTTCTCTCCTTCACGACTGGTTTGTGATTCTAAAATCTAGGTGGGAGAGCATCCACCTGCCACGAACGACAGACAGACAGACGCACAGCGCGGCCCGCCAGCCCTGCAGCTGGGCGAGCAAGCACCTCAGGCCTCCTGCCTGCTGTGGGCAGAGACTGGAAAGAACGTGTTCACGAGACGAAAGGCGCACCAGGTGCAGGGCCTGGCCTTTCCGCCCCCCGCCCTGGTGCCGGACCATGTCGGTGCTCCGCCCAGTGAGGCCCTCGCCACAGCCCGCTGCCCCGTGCCCCTGCCACCTGGACGCTCCTGATGGCAAAGCTTCAGAAAGAACTGTGGCAAGCACTGCACCCAGAGCTCCCGTCACGTCACACCGTCACCCAGTCCGTGTCTTCCCTCCTCTCATCTGCCCAGACCAGCTGACACCACATGCCATGTTCTGCCTCCTAAGGGCGCTCCTCCGTCCACGTGACCCCACACCCCGAGCTTCCTCCCTGCAGCTCGGAGAACCCCTCCCGGTCTCAGGACCCACTTGTCTGGCCCAGGCTACATCCCTCCCCACGTCCAAGGTCCCCCTCCCACCCAGGGCCCCGCCTCTGTGACGACTCCACTGGCTGCCCAGTGGTAACGACAGACTTGCCCTCGCCCTGCCCCTCACCGCCCTGCCCCCCCCCGCCCCCGACAGGTGCCATTCTTCCTGACACCTCACCCTTCCTTCCTCACAGCCATGGCGGCAGAGTGTCGGGGGACCCCTGCCGGCCCGGCCCTGGCCTGTCTGCCAGTGCCGCTCATGCTCCTTTCCGAGGCCGGCCCCATCTGCCTGTGCCCTCGAGGCCCTGTACACCCCCCCCCCGCCCCCCGCGCACGCGCGGACACAATGAATGGATGGCGCTGTCTCCTGGTTCACTGGGCTACAAACACGAAGTCAGAATGCACCGCTGGTTACCAGGTCGGACTCGTCTCCGTCCTCCTCCTCCTCCCCGGTGCCGGCCGACTCCTGCTCCTCCTCAGACTCGCCATCCATCTGACCAGCCGCACAACAAGCCAAAAAGAAAACAGAAACTAATGAGACGCTCCAGTGGCAGTGATTCCATCAAAACCACATTTTCCAAACATGGGCGGGGGCGGGGCTGGGTGGGGTGCTGGCGCTCCTGCTGCCCCGAGCGACTGCAGGGTGCTCACATGTCAGCGCTGAAGGTGAGTGCCTCGCCCATCACCTGGCGGTTCTGAGCGTGGAATTCGGTTAGGAGTTAACAAAGCACACACGGTGAGAAGGTCAGAGGTTACAAAGTCACAATGACCCCTGCCCCCACAGACACACCCAAGAGCCCATCCGGCGCAGGGCCTTCAGCTGGCGCCCACGCGGGGCCTGAACACAGAGCGCGTTTCTGTCTTGTCAGATGACGAGCCGTCAAAGGCAGTTTGTGAATGTTACTTCTTCTAATTAAAAATACGTTTTGGAATTCTTTCCATATCAAAACAACACAGATACCTTATTCTGGCTGCTGGTAAGCCTTTTTCTATCCACATGGGTAACACATGCGTACGTTTTTGGTGTAGAAGACGCTAAAGCCTGCAAGCACCCATGTGCCCCTTCTCACCAGTCCTGGCGGCGGGGACGTGGCACGCACATGCTGGCCTGGTCCTCCGTGGGGGCACGTGGTGACGTTGTCAGCCCCTCCTCGAGGCGCGCCCAGCTCCACACTGCGGCTGTGTGCTGAGCCGGCAGGACCCTCCGCCCGGGACCAGCCCCAGGCAGGCGCGGCTGCACTGCGCTCTCCACCTCCGCTGCGTCTCGCGGGACCTCACCGCATCCACACCTCCACTGGGTCCGTGCTTCCTCTCATTTTGGGAAGCGGTGTCGGCTGACTGCCATAGTTAATTTCTTTGAGCTTTGCTTCTGGTGTTTTTGACATAAATTCGGAGGGTGACCTGGACCAGTCACACGTGTCCACCTTTCTCTTCGGGGCTTCTGGGTCGGGCCCTGCACCAGGCCTTCCTCACCGGCCATCAGAAAAGAATCCCAACATCCCCTCCCACCCGGCAGCACTTGGCGTCGACACTTTAAATCTTCTGGAATTTACTTTTGTAAGTAACAGCTTTACTGGGAAGTGGCTCACTTAACCGGAAACGCATCCTTTTCAAGTGTCCGACTGGGTGGTTTTCAGTATGCTCGGGGTGCGGCCCTCACCCCTCCGATTCCGGAAAGGAGGTGACGTTTGTTAGGGACCATCAAGCAGGAGCCCACACCTTTTTCCCAAAGATCAGCCAATTGTTCCAACATTTACTGAACAGTCATGGTCCCCAGGCCACAATCTAAACTCTCTTCCTGCAGTAAACTCGGTCCTGACATACAAACGGCTGCTACGGCCCCACCACTCGCTCCCGCCCCCCTCTCCTCACAAGCCCCGTTTCGGGGCGGTCTTGTCTCGGCACCACGGCCCTCGCTCCCATCCTGCGGTCACAAGGCCTGCGCCAGCCACTCCCGACGGTCCTGTAAGGGTCCTGGGGGAACGGTTCTGGGTGTGCACACAAAACACGGGTCCTCTCCTTCAGCCACACCATGGGCCTCACCACCAGCTGGTCTTTCTTCTGAGCCTCTGTCAGCGAAGTCTACAGCTCTCTTCTCACAGGAACACGCACTTCTTGTGGAATTTACTGCCCAGCGCACCCGTGATAGTACATCACTACAAACGTACTTTTAGTTTTTAGGGGAGATGTTGTGGTTTTGTTTCTCAGAGTCTTGCCCTTCAAAGCTCCACACTAAAGTACGTGCTTTGTGACGACCTTGTACCAGACAGACAGAGCGGCCACGTGCTGCGCCGCCCGCCGTTTCCCGCGTCTGCACCGCCGGGCACTGCCCGTGAGGCTGCGCCCAGCCACCACCTCGCTCCCTGGCTTCTGCGCGGGAGCACGGGGCGCAGCGCGGCTCACCAGCTGCTGCCTCTCCGGCTGCGGTCTTGCCACTGGAGGGGAACTCCATCCCCTGCAAACGCTTCTCCCTGGTCCTTCCAACGGGAATGTTTCCTGCTGGTTCTCGTCCCACGAGATCTCAGTGACCAAGCAGCGGGTTCATGGCGGGGAGACAGTGGCCGCCCTCCCCCTTTCACTCCTCCTGTTAGAAATGCTTTAAAATGCTCACCACTGAGCAGCATAGCAGCCTTTCTGGTAGGGTTCGGATATCTTTCGTCAGCTTTACTTAAGATGCTATCTTTAAATTTCGTTGGGTAGTTTTGTATTTTAAAAAGATTGAGCAATGAGCCCTAGCAGGTCGCTCAGTGGTTACAGCGTCAGCCCGTGGACTGAAGGGTCAATGCGGGTCAAGGGCATGTACCCCAGCCCATCAGGGAGCATGCGAGAGGCAAGCAATGGATGTGTCTCTCTCAGATCAACGTTTCTCTCTCTCTCCCCCTCCCTTCTCATCTCTCTAAAAATCAATGGAAAAAATATCCTCAGGTGAGGATTAACAACAACAAAAGATTGAGCAATGAAACTACCAATTAAAACAAGCAGATTAACAACTTGGTGGCCCCGCTCCTGCTGTGAGAGACCTCGAAGGAAGGAGCAGGGGACTTGGTAGGGTCGCTGGGTAACTTCACACACAACAGCTCCAAAGAAGGCAAATCAAACCGTGAGGAACGGGGCAGAGAGGGATCGCGGCCGGACACCCGGGCCGATGCTGCCGCGCTGAAACACGAGGGAGCGAGGGCTCCGGGGCGGGGAGGCCAGAGGAGACCCTGGCCCAGCAGGACCGACCGTCACCAGACCCAGGTCCGACCTCAGGCTAGGAAGTGAGGGTTGCACCTCGCCCCCTCCCGGCGCTCAGAACACCTGTGACCCGCACCTGCCTGCCACGTGACCAGGCCCTGAAACCGGCTTCTAATCCAAACAGCAACGCTGGCCACGCCAGTGAGAAGGCGGCCGCCATGGGAGGGACACAACGGCTCCCTTCCTGCCAAGTGTTGGAACGTAACCGCCCACAGACCAGCGGCACCAAGCGGCGTCCCACGAGGACACGCAGGAGACGTGCCTGACCACTCGCGAGGGAAGCCAATCTGGCCCGTGAAGTCGTGCGGGTCCCACAGCGGCAGGCACTCGTGGGCGGCCAGCAGGCACCTCGGGGGACACCACGAGCTGTGTTCTGGTTTCGGGACCACCTCATTTTCTGGAAAATCACTGAGCACAACAGAGCGCCTTTGATGTGTGTTATGTCCATAATACTTCTGTCACAGAAATTTAAACTGAGCATGTTTAACCCACAGCATAGCTCCAATAAATGACAGTTTAAAAGACAACTAGGATTTTAGCATTTTGTAGCAATACTTCTGACCCCAAGACGGCCAGAGAGGGTCTCAGAGAACCGAGATGACTTTAAAAACCACTGTGATAGCCCTCGTTAGTGTGGCTCAGTGGATAGAGCGTCAGCCTGTGGACTGAAGCATCTGGGATTCAATTCCCTCGAGGCCACATGCCAGGGTTATGGGCTCCATTCCCAGTAGGGGGGCGTGCAGGAGGCAGCCAATCAATGATTCTCTCTCATCATTGATGTTTATATCTCTCTCTCCCTCTCCCTTCCTCTCTGAAATCAATAAAGTAAACACCGTGATATAATAACGAAAATGAACTAATACAAATAAATCCCACAAACGTTAACACTGCAGAGACGAGCCACATTAATACATGCCCACAGCAGGGCTCCATTTGCGCAAAGGCAGGGCGGCACGAGGGCGGCAGGGCTCCGGAGGGTGGCCTGGGTGGACACTCAGGCGTGGCATTCTGTGGTCACTGGCAAACAGAATCCTTATCATTCCTGGGATCACAAGGTAATCACCAAACCCCAACCCCAGCTGGCTTCACAGGCGCCCTGAAACACAGATGCTCTCTGGCCTTCCTCCTTTCATCTTCCGCCACAGAGTCCTGGTAACAGGCCCATGACCCTGTCTCCTCTGAGCCAGTCCACACCCTCACATGGCCACCGTCGGACACACCCCGGGGGCTGTCCAACCGACACGCAGTCAGGGCGTGAGGGAGTGTCCACAGGACGGCTGGTGCATGTGCCATCTTTCTCTCCCTGGAATGGCCGTGACCATGACATCTACTCTTGCTCCCTGCAGCTGCTGACTGAGAGCCGTGCCCGCCATCTGGTTTTGTTTCCCGCTGGCCATAGTGTCTTCTTCCGTCCACCTGGTTTCTTGGTTCTTTGGTTCGCTGAACACTCATTTAGTTTTCCCCTTTACAGACTCAAATTCATATGCCATGTTGTATATGACAATGGAGGCTTTTTAAACCAGCCAGGGGAGAATCAGCCAATAAATGCTGTTGACATACGTGGATAGCCATTTCGAGGGAATGGGTTCCATAACATTGAGCCATTTTGAGTGCATTAAATTCTGTAAGTCAAATATTCACGAACAGAAGATGAAATCCATGCAATATTAGAAGATAGCTTACATCAACTGATTCCCAACCAGCAGTGCAAGTCTGTGGACCAGCACCCAGGACCCAGGAGGAACAGCAAGAGGCGAGGCCTGGGCTGCGAGCCCCCAGGCAGGGCTGGGAGACGAGCCCGCCCGGAGCTGACGCCCACCCCCACGGTCACACACGCTCTTGGTGCCACGTCGTCACAGATGCACAACCACAGACGACGGGAAAGAATGCTCAGCGGGGCTCGGAGCAGTGAGTTAACAGTCCAGCTCAAAGGTGAGCGCGAGTTTTCTCAGCCGAGTCTGATACGTGGCTCAGTAAGAGCACAAGTACCTACGTCCCCCAGCTCCCAGTGCCCCTTCTCGTCTACCCCTCAGAACTGAGCGCGCACAAACGTTCGCCCACACCCCCATCTGCTCAGAAACCACACCCACCCGGGCCCCTGGAGACCCTGGCCAGGGCGGAGCCCCAGGACCACCTGCAGGCAGTGCCCGGCTGACAGGGCCACGACGTGGCAGCTGTGACCGCACTGCCACCCTGCCACCTCCTGGAGCTGGTCCTCGGGTGGCTACATAACAAGGACACGCCTGGCACCTGGGACACACCAGGTGGTACCCGATCGCATGTCCCTCGGCAGCCCTGGATGCCTACTGGCTCCGACCAGAGGACAGGGACTCCCGTCAGGGCCTCAGCGGGGGAGGGCTGCACCTGGGGAGGGGCCGCACCGGCCAGCAGCAAGCACCACGAGCCGTCAGCCACCAGTGAGTCCTGTCCACCCAGAGCCTAAGGAGCTCAATGCAAGCCCTTCCAGACACAGGTACAGGGAGACACGCACTTCTCTAATAAAATAAACTCATCTAAAATGCAGGAAAGATAAACAAAAACTCAAGTCAGACGCAGACAGGGACTTGAGGGCGGCCTAGAAGGGCCCACTGCCGACTCCCAGATCCACGATGGTCCGCTCCGCAGCCTCCTGACCCGGGAGGGAAAGGCCTACCTTGTGGGTGTGGTCACTCCCCGACACACTCTCTTTGGAAGTCCTGCTGTCCTCTGTGGGAAAGGCAGCAGCATGCTCGGCGCCCTGGTCCTCCTCCTCCTCCAGCTCCTCGGAGTCCTCCTCCTCCGAGTCCATTTCCAGGCTCTCCCCGTTCACGTGGAGGGTGCTGTCGCCCAGGTCCTTCTCGCTCTGGAGCAGGGGCAGGGGCATCCGTCACGCGGAGCCGGTAGCAGGACATCCTGCCAGCACCCAGCGCAGGGCGCCACCACCACCTGGACGGGAGGCGTGGCCTGGAGCCGAGGCGCCTCAGAGCCTGGCTCCTTCGAAAGGGACCGAGGCCATCCACCCCCCTCACCCTTGGTCTTTCGGCCGCAGAGGGTCCTGGACAGACACACGGCACACGCCGCGCCCCCATACCTTGGCACCTGCAGTGGAGTGAGTTATATTCTTAAACATCTCAATCACCGTCCTCTGTTTTAATACTTTGGTCTTTTTCCTGGGAACCAGACTATAGGTTCCCATTCTTCGTTTTTTCTTCCGAGACACTGCAGCTGCTAAAACAAAAGGCAAGGAAGCTAAAAAAAAAGTCAAAGGGAGACAAGAAAGAAAAGGAAGCGCCATTCAAATGTGTTTTCCAGGTGGTGACAGCTCACAGACCTGACCACCAACACGCACACAGACACGGGACGGCCGTGGGCAGGGCGCTCACGGGCACGGCGCTCACGGCCGTCCGTTTAATTCACAAGAAAACACCGACTGTACGGACGCAGCCGGGACTGAAAGCCCCTGCCCCTGCAGTGACCTTCCCGCCACCCTCCTCCTGGCTCCGTCCACCAGCTCAAGGGCAGGAGGGCGCTGGGTGACAGCGCCCACAGGAAAGCGGGGGACAACAGCTGGAACCAAACTGTTTTTGTAAAGCTTCAGGGTCTAAAAGTCTCTGAAACCCACTGAGAGGAACTGCTTTCTTTGCGGAAAAGGGCCCTCACAGGGCAACGGGCAAAAGCTGGCCAGTGTGGCGGTGCGGTTACCGCCGCGGTGGCAGTGCTCCTTTTCAGGGACATTACGCTGTCACTCGGAGGAAGCAGCCCTGAAGTATCCAGAGGCCAAAGGGCCATGTCTGCGCCCACGCTCCTGGTTCAGGAGTCGCGTGGGGGGAGCACACGGCGGGGCCGGTGCTGAAACGGGATGGCGCGGAGATGCCGGCAGAGTCCCTGCACGGGCCGGAGGTCAGACGTCCCTACAGGCGGAAGTACTTTAAAGTCCAGAAGACAAGCCGCTCCGACCGTGGACTCGCCCTAGGCAGCCTTTCAGGGGGCAGCGGCCGCACCCCCGCAGCCAGGCTGACCGGGCTCGTCTGATGTCTGCGCCCCATGGGCGCGGGCCTCACGCAAAGGGCCTTTCTATACTGAAGGGCACCGTCCTGTCTGCAGGAATTGTGTCCAGTGGCTCAAGAGCGAGCCCCGCCACCCCGCCACGGCACGCCCACCGGCCTCCTGGGGTGGGGCCACTCGTGCAGCCACCTGCCACAAGAGGCCCAACCAAAACCACATGCTCAGCCCCGCCCCAACGGCAGGAGCAGAAGCAGGCTTAGGAGAGCAAGGACGCCCACAGGAAAGGGGTGGACAACAGCTGGAGCCAGGGCACGTTCCCCGCACCCTCCGCCCACGGGCCCCCCAATAACCACGGGGAGCTCCCGAGGCAGCGTCTTCCACCCCACAGGGCGACCAGGGCAGTAAGATTCCGTCATGGAGACCATCTTCATGTGAGACAGACAACAAGGCACCGGTGGGGGGCGGGAGGGGAGGCGCTGCAGGTTTCCAGGGGAGCCCAGAAGGAACCCTGACGCCAGCGCCCCAACCCTGAGCACACTCACACTCAGAGTCAAACACGGCTCTGGTTCGGCAGGGGCAGGTTCGAAACACACATCCGGAGCACGGCCCCCTGCCGGGCCCTCACCTGTCTGTGACTTCGTGGTGGCCATGTAGCACTGGTTCTGAGGTAGCGACTGATGAAGGGGTGGGAAGGGGGGCAAAAGCTGCTGTCGTCCAAAATCAGAAACGTTCTTGCTGATCTCCTCTGCGGGCTCCTCGTGACCTCGAGCTTCTCGGGGGTCCTTGCTGGCTGTGGGCTTCAGGACAAAGACAGTCAGTGACTGTAATTACGCACCCGCAGCCGGCACGGAGACCGCGGCCCCGGGCACAGCTCCTTTCCGTACACGCCCCTCACCGAGATGCGTTACCGTGAGAGGCGGGAGGAAGTGGCGCCTGGCTCCGGGGACTGTAGGGGTCAGCACCGCGAGCTAAGAACCGTGTCTCCATTTTTAAAGGGAAGGAAAGCAGCAGCAGTGACGCCGTGTGGCAAAACCCGAAGTACTTCTACCTGGCCCTGTGCAGAAGAAGTTTGCCCGCCCAATCTATCAATAAACTATTACCAAAAGTACCTCAATGGGCGGCATCAAAAGCTCTCCGATCGCGCCTGCAGGGTGGTCCATCATGGCTGCCCTCAGCGGCACCCCCAAATGGCACAACAGAAAAATCACACGGCATTTCTGTCTCTGCTGAGTATACAGAGCTCCCACCCCCGTCCTCATGCTCAGCCTCCGGCCCTGAGTCACCCCACAGAGCCCCCACAGCCTTGAGGGAGACGGATCTTAAGTCCAATTCAGCCAAACCAGGTCCACTGCGCACACAGGAGGTGCAACGGAGAGTCAAGGTAAGCACCCTTCACCACGTGCTGCTGGGAAGTGGGCAGCCACACACTAAAGAACGGAGTTGGACCCTTACATCACACGAGGTACAAAAATTACCTCAAAATGACCAAAGACCTAAAACCACAAAAACTCTTAGAAGAAAACAGTGGGGAAGCTTCATGACACTGGATTTGGTGATGATTTCTTAGACATGACACCAAATGTATAGGCAACAAAAGGATAAATGGACAAATTAGACTTTTCAAAATTAAAATGTTCTGTGCATCAAAGGACACAATCAATAGAATGAAAAGGCAATCCAAGGAATGGGAGAAAATATTTGCAAATCATTTATCTGATAAGAAATTAACCAGAATATGTAAAAATTCTAAGATTCAACAGCAAAACAAATAATCAGATTAAAAATCAGTAAATCACCTGGATAGTCGTTTCTCCAAAGACATACCGACGGCCACCCAGCACGTGAGAAGATGCTCAACATCACCAGTCATCAGGAAAACTCAAGTTAAACCACAATGAGCCCTAACCGGTTTGGCTCAGTGGATGGAGCATCGGCTGCGGACTGAAGCACCCCAGGTTCGATTCCGGTCAAGGGCATGTACCTTGGTTGCGGGCGCATCCCCAGTTGGGGATGTGCAGGAGGCAGCTGATGGATGTTTCTCTCTCATCGATGTTTCTAGCTCTCTATCCCTCTCCCTTCCTCTCTGTAAAAATCAATAAAATGTATTTAAAAAACAACAACACACAAATGAGCCCGGCCGGGGGCTTAGGGGTTGAGCACCGACCTAGGAACCAGGAGGTCTCAGTTCAATTCCCAGTCAGGGCACGTGCCCAGGTTTGCAGGCTCGCTCCCCAGTAGGGGGCGTGCAGGAGGCAGCCGATCAATGATTCTCTCTCATCATTGATGTTTCTCTCTCCACCTCCCTTACTCTCTGAAATCAATAAAAATATATAATTTTTAAAAACCCACAATGAGATAGATAGCACCTCATACCCATTAAAATGGCTACTTCCGAAACAAAAACAAAAACACACCATAAAATTATCCATTACCCCTCAATTAACACACACACACACAGGAAACACAGGTGCTGGCGAGGAGGTGAAGGCACGGAGCCCAGTCACTGCTGGCAGGCAGGTACAAGGTACAGCTGCTGTGGGACAGTCGAGGGGCCTCGGAAAGCTAACTACAGCCAGCATGCCACCCACAGTCCCGCTCCTGGGCCGACGCCCAGAAAGGAATCAGGGTCTCCAGGTGACACTTGTACACGATGGTCCAGAGCGGCTTTGCTCACAGCAGCCCAGGGCTGACACCGCAGAGGAACGGCTCAGTCACGTGGCCCATCCGCCCAGCAGAACACCAGTCAGCCCTGACGAGGAAGGACTCTCGACTCCTGCTGCGATCGATGACCTTTGGGGCCGTTACGCTGAGTGAAAGCAGCAGTCTCAAAAGGACAAATCCTGGGGGGTCCCACGCACATGAGGTCCCTAGAGGAGTCAGACCCACAGAGAGAAAACCCCTGGTGGTGGGCGGGGTGGGGAGGCGGTGGGATGAGTGTTTAAGGGGACAGTGTCCATCTGGGAAGACGAGGAGGTCCCGGAGAGGGTGACAGTGGCTCCGCACCGTGAATGTCCTTTGTGTCCAGAACTGGACACTAGAAGTGGCTGAGATGGTGTATTTTATGCTTTGTGTATGTTCATGCGTGGGGTCACTGTCCAGGCGGCGGCTGGCCCTGCAGGCTCTAACTGACCCCTGGCCACCCCCTTCTCCCTCTGACAAGGACCTCTCCGACCTGCTCTAAGTGAGCTCCTTCGCCCTGCAAATGCTCTTTCTCAAACGTGACAGGTCGGTGTCTAACCGTCACCGTACACAGGCACCGCATCCTGCTCCGTGTCCCCTACACACCCCCAGCGCTGCGGACAGATGCAGACCTGGCCTCGGGGAAAGCAAAGCCTGAGGGGAAGCAGCACAAAGGCTACTTAGGGACAACCCTGCTCTTCAAGATGTTATTTTGAAACTCTAAAAAAAAAGCAAGCTTCTCGATTTTGTTAGGGCTCTATTATTTGACAAAGCAAAAACAGGAGAGACAAGAACTGCCTCCCGCAGAGGCTGCCTGGATGGGTCCTGGGCGCCTCAGCCCCTCCCCCCGAGTACACTGTCGCACTCCTAGAGGGCACCTGAGTCACACCTGCCGCCCACCTGCACCCAGGCTGGCCCACACCCCACCCGGCACCCAAACGGCCAAAGGGTCCAGGCCTCGCCACCGCGCCCGTGTCCCAGCGGCCACCTTCCCCGGCTGGGGTGAGCCCTCGCAGCACAGACAGCGACCCTTTCCAGACCAGCGATGCGACTGCACAGGGTGGGCAGTGACTGCGCTGAGGATGGCGGGGAGCTCCAAGAACTGGCCGCATCTTCTCCTCAGAACCTGGGGAATTCCGGGGCACATGTGAGAGGAGGGGAGGTGGTGACACAGGTCGGAAGGAGAAAGCTGAGGGGCCACGGTGCTGACGCCCCTGCAGTGTGTGCAACTCAGGTAGAGAAATCGGCTGCAATGCAGGCCTAAAGGCTCCCTTCTAGAAACTTCCCCTTTCTTTGCCCAAACAGTGGAGGCATCTGCCATGTTATTGCTTTCTGACGGGACCAACACTGGGTAGTTTGGGGGGGTCGGGAGGGAGGGAGGGAGAGGGCAAACGGACGGCACTGCCAGGGGACAGAAGTGTGGCCTGCAAACGCCTGCATTTTACACTCTTACAAAGATACATTTTTGCAACATTCACTTTATCATTGAAATGACTTGTCTTAAAACACCATTTCCAAGCCCTGGCCACGTAGCTC
Source organism: Ia io (assembly GCA_025583905.1). Classification (NCBI taxonomy): domain Eukaryota; kingdom Metazoa; phylum Chordata; class Mammalia; order Chiroptera; family Vespertilionidae; genus Ia; species Ia io. Next base: position 1,243,019 of record JAJQQW010000017.1, on the reverse strand, counting down.
AGTTGGCTAGACTGTCATCCCCATATACCAAGGTTGTGGGTTTGAACTCAGGCCAATGCACATGTAAGAATCAACCAATGCCAGGCCGGCATGGCTCAGTGGTTGAGCGACGATCTATGAACCAGGAGGTCACGGTTCCATTCCCGGTCAGGACCCATGCCCAGGTTACAGGGTCAATCCCCAGTAGGGGGCGTGTAGGAGATAGCAGATCGATGATTCTCCCTCATCACTGATGTTTCTCTCCCTCTCCCTTCCTCTCTGAAATCAATAAAATATCCTATATAATAAAAGCCTAATATTACTAAGTGTCCAGTCGTCCGGTCAACCAATCAAAGTGTAATATGATAATGATATGCTAAGGCCGCTCAACCACTCGCTATGTTGTGCACTGACCACCAGGGGGCAGATGCTCCAACCGGTATGTTAGCTTGCTGCTGGGGTTCACCAATCAGGACGGGCCAGACACACCCTGGAGCCCTCCTGCAGTCCCTCCCCAGCTGGCCAACCTCCCACGTCCCTCCCCAGCCCCGATTGTGCACCGGTGGGGTCCCTTGGCCTGGCCTGCGCCCTCTCTCAATCCAGGACCCCTCAGGGGATGTCGGAGCCAGTTTCAGCCCAATCCCACAGGCCAGCCTGAGGGACCCCACTGGTGCACGAATTTGTGCACCAGGCCTCTAGTGTGTGTGTGTGTGTGTGTGTGTGCGCGCGTGCGTGTCTGTGTATTAAATAAAGAAGAATCAACCAATGCCCGTCTTGTGTAGCTCAGTTGGTTCAGCGTCATTCCATGCACCAAGAGGTCACTGGTTCAATACCCAATCAGGGCACATGCCCAGGTTGCAGGCTCGATCCCCAATAAGGGGCATGCAGGTGGCAGCCAATCAATGTCTCTCTCTCATCTATGTTTCTATCATCCTCTCCCACTCTCTCTAAAAATAAAAAATTTAAAAAATATATATACACATTATATATAACCAACCGACGAGTGCATAAATAAGTAGAACAACAAATTGATGTTTTCCTCTCTCGCTCTCTAAATATCAAGAATTTTTTTTAAAACCCACAATTTTCAATAAAGCTCAAATTCCAAAGAAAACCAAACAAGTCAGAACCAGGTTTGGAGCAGGCCATCCCGAGGGCAGCGGAGGCCAAGTCTAAAGCACGAGGGCACCACATCCGAGGGGCCCTCGGCCCTCGCCCGTCCTGGCCGGGTATTTCCTCCCCCCTCCACGGGGACCCCAAGGAGCACCGTTTCCAGGCTGTGGAGCGGGCGGGCGTGGCCTTCAGGAAATCAGTTTCCAAGCCTCAAACCCTTCCATACTCTTCCTACAACTGACCAGCCTGAGAATGTTCAGGAATTTCCAAAGAAATGATGTGTTGTAGCCAACTGCATACTAATAATCGTGATAACTCCATTCAAAACAAAGCTGACACTTATAGAAGCCGATGGTCAGAGAAACTCTTGATATTAAATTTCAAATTGCTTTCTTTCCCTAGAAAAACCTGATGAGGTGACAAAAGATCCTCAAGAATAAAAATATGGTAGAATAAACACCTGGAAGAGGGAATGGAATAAAAGTATAATTTCAAGGAGATTAAATAAGTGATGTAAATTTTCTCACATGCATTTTGAAATTGATAATGGGGGTCAAGAAAAAAAAGGTAGGCATAAAAAATGAACTTCATCTAAACCTCACACCTAATACAAAAATTAACTCGATGCTCTAATCTACTGAGCAACACCAGTAGGGCTCCATTTGTATCTCAATGGGGGCATGTCGGCCATTTACCTTTAGAGAGATTATTGCTAGTTATGTGTTCTTGTCATTGATTGGTTTTCTGATTGTCTTAGAGTCCTCTTTTTTTTTTCTTTTTTTTTCATGTTACTGCTCTCTTGTCCTATCTGTTGAGGACTTTTTGCAGTGCTATGTTTGAATTCCTTTCTCTTATTTCTTGTATTTAAATATTTCCTATATTTAAAGTTCACATGAAAGTAAAAAACTCCAAAGAATCAGAGAAATCGGGGGACCTAGGGCTCGTGCGAACTCTTGGACGGGACACCAAACGTGTAGCCATGAGAGGAGGAGCTTCTATTGCTGGCTGGACCTCATCAAAAGGAAGAATTTTCCGCGAGACACTCTGAGAGCATGAAGGCACACCCACGCCAGTGAGTCTGCAGCTGCAGGCCCAGCACCGGCTCCGGCCACAGCCTCCGCGCTCACAGGACACACAGGTGAAACCCAGGAATGGGCGTGAAAGCGCTTCCTGGAAGGACACACCATGGCCACCAGCATGTGCAGAGAATTAAACACAACGAGGTCTCACAGCCACAATTAAAACGGCGGCACCCCCAGCGCTGGCGAGGAGGAACTGGGCTGCGCAGCCCATGCTGGGGTGGAGCATGCCATGGCTTGTCTGGAAGGTGGCTTGGCAGTTGCTTATAAAACTAAATCTCCAATTACCACAGGACCCTGCGATTGTGCTCCTGCATTGACCCAGAGAAACGCAAACACAGATCCAGACAAGAATGTGTGCGAGCCCTGCTGGGCGGCTCCGAAAGGTTGCGGGTTCAATCCTCAGTCGAGGTGCGGAGGGGAGGCCACTGATAGATGTTTCTCTCTCTCTTTTTCCTTTTTACTCTAAAAATCAATGGAAAAACTACCCTCAAGTGAGCATTAACAAAAATAAAATAAAAAGAATACAAAATATAACTAAGAACACTATGAAAAAAGTAGCTGTGAACATTAAAAATATCAACATATGAAATAACCAGCAAAAATGTCAAAACTGGAACCCGGTGAGGTGCCATGCCAGAAGGCAGAAGACCCATGTCCACGGACAGAGCAGCGCACAAAGTATGTTCCTCGCGCCAAGGAGACGCACAGCCAGGCCCTCAGGGCCCACAGGGAGGCTGCCCAGGGAAAGCACAGGGACCTGCGGACAATGGACAGACTGGCATCAGCATGCACCCCAGCAATGCCTGTACGAGAGATCCAAGGGACCTGGCCACAAACCCGACGCCACAGGATGGGGAGCACGCGCAGCCCTGCGGGCACTCAGAGAGTGCACGTGGCGTGCGGGCTCACAGACGTGGTAATAGCAGCCGAGGCAAATGGCTCGGCGTGAATCGGGAACGGGCCGCCTGTTCTCAGTCAGCACCGAGCCCTCAGCTGCTGGCTGGGTGCAAGGGCAGAGACCTGGACGTGTCTTTGGTGCGGTCCCTCGTCCCTCCCTCTGAGACACTGTGGCCCTGACCCACGCACTTCCTGTCTCCTTATGTCCCGAGGAGACGGGGTGGGCTCGGAGCTGGAAGGAAAGCCCCAGCCCAAAGCAGGAGTGGAGTCCGGGATGTGTTTACTCGCGGGCAATGGGCACTGCCAAGAGCAAAACCCAGAGAGCAGGCTGAGGGCCCCGCTGCGCCGCCGCCCGTCGAACTGTGAGCAGCATCTCCAACCTCCCGCCTGTAGGCGGCCACCCGTTTGCTGCCCTTCTCCTTCCTGCACTGCCGCCCTGCCATGGCACAGAAACAGAAGACCAAGGACGCTGTCCCAACCCCCCCACTGACGGGCGCATTACCAGGCCCAGGACGGACTTCGGCATGGTCTTCCGAGCCCTATGAACCTTGACGTCGGCACCCAGGGCCGTGGGCTTCTTGTCCTCTGAGTCTTTGCTCCCTTCCCCGGGCCTGGCTGGCGCAGCAGCTGGCGTCTGAGAGAGCACACTGGGAGTCCGCCCTTTGCCAGCCGCTCCTGGGAGAGTCTTCGCAGCATGACCGGGAAGGGAGGGTGCCAAGGTGCCGGGGACCCGCAGGGCCGCCTCCTGCAGGGCTGGTTTACTCAGGAAGTACCCGTTGCTCCCGATAACGGCCGTCTGCGTGAGGTCGTCAGCCGGGATGTGGTTCTGCTTCCCCACGTCAGCGTCTCTTTCTGAAACCCCGTTCTCCGCTATCCGGGTCAGTTTATTGGGACCTTCCTGGGGGCTGACTTTTGCATTGTCCTGAGTGTGCTCAGCTGGGGTGACATGCCTGCTGGTATCACTCCTTTCACAGGACCCGTTGGTGGCCCCGTCTGCAGCCACGTGGGCGTCTCCTCCCAGCTTCTCGGAGGAGCCTTCATCGGCAGCCATAGAGATCTCTGCAACAGAGGGAGAATCAGAGCGCTACAAACACCAGTGACCCATTTTAATAACAGGCAAATGGCTTGAACAGATACTTCTCCAAAGAAGACACACAAGTGGCTAATAAGCACCTGAAAAGATGCTCAAAATCATCAGGGAAGTGCAAGTCAGAACCACCAGGACGGTGATGTCAGAGAAGGCCAGTCCACGTGCGGCAGGAGGCGAGGACAAAGCCCTCCAAGGCTGGAGGCACGCAACGTGGCTGGCTGCTGCGGACATGTCTGGCGGCTCCCAAGGCGGCTCCCGGCCTCAGCTCAGGGCCACGTGGGGGGAGTCCCTGGCCTCACTCACCACTGCGTTGAGAAAAGGCCCCAAGGGGAGGCAGGGAGGGCGTGCTTCCCCAGCCTCTGGTTTTATCAGGTCCGAGACACGGGCCGCGTCAGCGTGTTGCTGTGAGAGCCACGCAGTGCGTCCTCTGTCGGGAGCACCCCGTGCACCCAGCACTGCTCCCGTGCAGCACCGAGCGGCTTTGGCTGAGGGACGTGAACGAAGCTGCCAGCAACAGGCCCATGACCACTCAGTCCTGCTGCTCTGGGTGGACTTGAAGGGCTTGCTTTTCACTCTCTGACGAGGCTTTTCTTTCCCTAGACCTTGCGTGTGCCTGGTGCCTGGGAAGGGGCGAGAGGAGAAGCTGGACGGGCGGACCCACCTTACCTTCCTCTCCCAGCAGCTCGGTCCTCACGCAGCAGTCCTGCCTGGCCTCCCCCTTGGCCGGAACTGCCTGCGAACGGGAAACAACTGTCAAGACGGGTGCCTGCAAGGCCGGCCAGCAAGTTGCCACCATGACTTCTCGGAAGGGTCCTGAACCCAAACCACTTCCCAGGTGACAGTTGACTGTGGGTGGCTGGACAGCGGGCCCTGAGGAGGAGGGTCAGGACGTGAGGGGCGCAGGGCCCTGGGCTGTGGAGCCCCTGTACCAAGCAGGGTGCTCGTGCGCGGCTGACACTCCACACCACGATTTCAGAGTGTGTTCTGCTGGGACAAGGACCCACCACGTGCTCCACACGTCCAAGAGCCTACGTTACAGAGACAGCGAGTGAAGTCCCCGGAGTCCCCCGGGCTGGCCCATGTGGCGGCCCTGGAATGGCTGGGAGACAAACGCGTGCCTGGGAGGTCAGCCTCTGGGAGACATCTGCATGCCCCTGGAGGCTCTGTCCGGGCCCTCAGCCACCGCACGGCCACGAACGAGAAGGGGAGTGCCTGCCCCTCTGGGCCAGGTGATGCAGACCAGGTCTCCCACCGAGAGCTCCAGAACCCAAGGCATGACCCATGGCAGGACATTGTGTCACCGCCTCCTCCACTGGGCCACGTCCAGCCAGCACAGGAGGCAGGCGAGAAGGGCCTTTTCTCCCCAAAAGCGAGATGTGTGGCTCTAGCCAAAGCCAGGTGCCGAGTGCTGAGCCACCCTGTGCTACTCTGCTTAGACGCCACCACCCGAGACCTGGGCCAGAGCTGGCCTCGTCCCTGGAGAAGCGCTGCCCACAGCGCGGGCGGCCCACGCCAAGCGGGCGCTCACACACGGACGCACCTCCAGGCCAGGACACGTCTGCGAAGGAGCGCTCTCTGCCCACTCCCTAATTGCAAACTGTTCCCAGCCCAGCAATTCACTAGCTAATTGTCCAAGGGGTTGGGAGAGAAAGAATGAGCCCTTTCAATAGCTGGTAGATTTCCTTTTTCCTCTTTTGTCTTTTTGTTTCTTCCCTTGGCAGAAAAAGGAGTTAGTTCCTAAATTTGGAAAACACAGTTAATACACAGTTGCCCCATAGTTTACGTTTAAGGGAACAAACTCCCTTTTCATCTGCTACTTAACCCTTCCCTGGCCTGTCTCCAAAGAAGAAAACCAGGGTCTACCTCCTGCCCCCGTCTGGACAGAGGTCCCTCGGCCCCGTCTTCCAGACTGACAGCCAGACCAGCACACAGCCCGCGCCCACGGCCCGCGAGCAGCCATGCTGACGCTGCTCCGGAGAGGCGTTTCCCTGGACGGGCCACTGCACCTATCTGGCCCAGAACTGTGGCCAGTGTCCGCTCTTTCGAGTCTGAGGCTGGGCACGGACATCAGCACAGCCATGCTGTGAGGAGCCTGGTCAGCGGCCACAGGACCAGCATCAACCACCAGAGGTGCGCATGAGCGAGCCTGCAGGTGCCCCGGCCCAGTGCTCGGCTCACAGGCAGTAAAGCCAGCCCTCTGCCCTGGGACTTGCTGGCCCCCGGGGCATAGTCAACCAGCACCATGGCTGCAGATGGCCACAGACAACTGCCACAGCGCTCTTCTCCTTCCTGTGCCCGGGGTGGGCGAGCACAGCCGGGCCTGGCCCTCAGCCCTTGAGTGAGCGCCCCAGATCCCTGGCCGCCCAGCCAAAAGACGGCAAGGCCCAAGCCCTGAGGCCACAGGGTCCCAGAACCCGGGAAAGCATGGCCCCGCCCCCTCGGCAAGAAGCGGTGCTACTGGCTGCCCCTCCCCCGCGGAGCACAGGAACAAGCCCCGCCTGGGCAAGGGGCATCAGCTAGAGCAGGTGTCTGTCCGTCTGTCCGAGGGCGGTGCAAACAGGCGGGCTCCCCGTGGGCTTGGAGCCTGGCTGTCCTCGAAGTGGAGACAGTCACACACATCTCTCCCACCACAAAGAAGCCGACATCCTAGTTTCCACATCAGTCTCTCCTGGACGTGGACAGTGAGACTGCTTCAATTTGGCTTACAGCAAAACCAAGTTTTGGTGACACCTGCCTTCTCTGGAGACCTTGTGCCCGGCTCTCACGCGGGCGGCGTTTTTCCTCTTGAACAAACTCCTCTCAACGTAAGGAAGCTGGCTGGAAAAGACTATTTAGTGACAAGCAGCCATTGGACTGTCGAGGCACAGCAATCCTTTGTGACGATGTCACCAGCAGGCGCTTCCCTACCATGCTCTGGCACCTGAGCCATAAATTCGCCTGATGCTTCCACAATTCTCACTTTATGCCAGTTCCAAATTCTTCGAGTTCTGCCAGCCTTCTCTGTTAGTTCTGCCTGTTTTGCGTTTCAACAGAATCAGCACTTTCCTGTGAGCTTTTAGAGAACTGTGCTCCATGTATGTGTCACCGCAAGAGAAGGATTTTAAAGCTCCCGTATCCGGGAAGCAGGACAAACCCACCAGAACCCAGGAGGCAGAGAGCCGGTACGACTGGAGAGGATGGCTGCGGGGTGGACCAGCCCATCGCCAGCACCCCGGAGCGGGGCCTCGCCCACCGACGGCTGCCACCGAAAGCTGGGCCGTATCGGTGGGGGAGGCTGTGCAGAGACTGAAACCCTCCTGTGGCTGGTGGGAACACAAAAGGATGCAGCTGCTGTGGGACAGAAAGTTTTTAAAACGTTACCAAATGACCGAGAATTCTGTTCCTCGGTACATACGCCAGAGAACGGAAAGCAGGCACGGGAAAAGACACCTACACACAAGTGTTCACAGCAGTGCTCTGTAAAGTGGTCAAAAGATGGAAAATACTCGTGTCCGTCAGCAGATGAAGAGCAGGAAATGTGGTACACACAGACAGCGGAATAGTATTCAGCCAGAAAAAGGAATGAAATCCTGGCAAAGGCTACAACATGGATGGACCTTGGAAACATCATATTAAGTGAGAGAAGCAACACGAAATGACAAAACCTGTAAAGTTCTATTTATATGGGATGGAGGATAAACAGGTAGGTAGACGGGCAGGCAAATTCACAGACAGCTCTACAGGGACAGAGTTTCTGGGGGCGGGGGGGGTGAAATGTTTTCGAAATAGACAGCAATGATGGTTGTGCAACACTGAAATGCTTAATGCCACCGGACAGTACTTAAAAATGGTTAAAATGATGAAAATGTGTTTAAGTACATTTTATCACGATAAAGAAAAATGGGGGGGGGGCGGGGGGGATTGAGAGGGGCCCACCTAGCCATTCAGATGCAGTCAGGTACTTCCTTAATGAAACCAATATTATTAGGAAGGACTGCTTTATTTTTTTGTTAAATATATTTTATTGATTTTTTACAGAGAGGAAGGGAGAGGGATAGAGAGTTAGAAACATCAATGAGAGAGAAACATCGATTCAGCTGCCTCCTGCACACCCCCTACTGGGGATGTGCCTGCAACCAAGGTACATGCCCTTGACCGGAACTGAACCTGGGACCTTTCAGTCCGCAGACCGATGCTCTATCCACTGAGCGAAACCGGTCAGGGCAGGAAGGACTACTTTAAAAGAGAGAAGTGATATATATACAACAATACAAAATAAAATGGCATTTGTACAGTAAAAAGAGCACATCCTATCTAATAAAGAGTTAATATGCAAATTGAACATCACTCCAATGCACAAGATGGCCGCCCCCATGTAGACAGAAGATGGCCAGCAGGGGAGGGCAGTTAGGGGTGACCAGGCCGGCAGGGGAGGGAAGTTAGGGGCAATTGGGCCATCAGGGGAGCAGTTAGGCATCGATCAGGCTGGCAGGGGAGTGGTTAGTGGGTGATCAGGTTGGCAGGCAGAAGCGGTTAGGGGCAATCAGGCAGGCGAGCAGTTGGGAGCCAGCAGTGCTGGATTGTGAGAGGGATCCCAGATTGGAGAGGGTGCAGGCTGGGCTGAGGGACAACCCACCACCCTGTGCACGAATTTCGTGCACCGGGCCTCTACTAGCATAATAATGCTAATAGCATGGCATATAAATATACTTCTGAAAAATACATATTATTTTCCTGGTGTTGGTGGCTATGCTATGTTCAGGAAGAATGTCTTTGCAGGAAACACGCTGACGTTATTTAGGAGTCATGGGGCATCTAGGAGGCAACCTAACCTCAAATGGATCATAAAAAACCTTTCACGATACTTGCAACTTTTCTATTAACTTTGACAAGATTTCAAAAGAAAAACAATTCTATGGACAGAAAAACAAGGAATCGTATACAGAACAATCCTACCTATTTTTGGAAGGCTGTCCCCCAGACTCACCCTGATAGAAGCTGTGGGCAGAGCTGGAAAGGATGAGAGAAGGTAGGGTAGATCCTGCCTGAACAGGATTTGGTTTTCAAAAGAAAAATTCATTTACTTCTTACTCTATAGTTTTTAAATTTAAGTAAGGGGAATTGGGAAAAACTAAAAGGTGAAAATTACTCATAAGCCAATTACTGTAACATCCTATATAATAAAAGCCTAATACGCAAGTTGGCCAAAAGGCAGAATGACCGGTTGGCGGGGGGCAGGGCCCGCGGGGAGCAGGCCTAAGCCAGTCAGACATCCCCAGAGGGCTCCTGGTCTGCGAGAGGGTGCAGGACGGGCTGAGGGACCCCCGAGTGCACGAATTTTTGTGCACCGGAACTCTAGCTTGTGTATAGCCATCCAAAGGAAGCTGAGGAAGACAGATGCTGTGGCTGAAGGCTCAAGGGCATTGAGCCTTCAGCCACAGCATGGTTCTGTGCGAATATACTCATGTAACTGACAGACTGCAGGACTAGGATGCCACCCAGGCTGTTAGTACCATCTGAATCCATCTCAGAGCAGAGGCTGCAGAGACCCACTGTGGGGCACTCACTCCACTGTGAGCTACCCTGTCACACACAGGGTCCCACCGTGTGGCTAGTATAATAGGTCTAATGTTATTCAACTCTAGAAGGAAGAGACAAATAACTACAAATCAATTTTTCAAAAAAAAAAAGAGACAACTACAAGAAGATGGATAAAGGAATTAGGCATTCCCAAATAGCCAATAGGCATACTCAACCCCACCAGTAATTACGGGTTGGTACAAAGAGAAAACACTTCCCCACTCATTCTGTGAGAACAGTATTACACAGAAAACAGAGCAAGTCAAAGACATATAACAAACCTACAGGATGCAAGGTTGGTTTAACATCTGAAAATCAATGTAACAAATATTAATAGAATATAGGACAAAAATCACAATGACCATGTCAATAGATGCAGAAAAAGCATATGACAAAATTCTTTCATGATTAGAAAAACTCTCACCCTGATAAGGCACATCTTTGAAAAATGCTCCATGCTTTTCCTGTACAACTGGGGCCCAGTCAAGGAGGTCCCACTTGCTGCTTCGACTTAATGCTGGCCCACACACTGGGGCTCCAGCCCATGCCATGGGGGAAGGGGTGTCAATATGAATAAGAAAAAATGAAAATCACCCACAATCCTACCACCTCGAGTAAACACCTCCGCATGTCCTGACCGGTTTTTACACTACAGATTAGAATACACTGCTTTCTTTCTTTTTTTCTTCTTTTTTTTAATATATTTTATTGATTTTTTACAGAGAGGAAGGGAGAGGGACAGAGAGCTAGAAACATCGATGAGAGAGAAACATCGATCAGCTGCCTCCTGCACACCCCCACTGGGGATGTGCCCGCAACCAAGGTACATGCCCTCGACTGGAATCGAACCTGGGACCCTTCAGTCCGCAGGCTGACGCTCTATCCACTGAGCCACACCGGTTAGGGCAATAGTACACTGCTTCCCATCTATCCTTGTCACCAATCGGGCAAGAAAGACACCTCTTTCCAGCCGCTGTAACCCCGCTGTGGCGGCCCATGCACGCCCTCGTCAAGCTTCCCGCCCCCCCAGTCCCCAGCCTGTGCCTCTTCCCCACTCACTGCCACCTTCTTGTTTAGAGTTGTTTCCTCCCTCAAGTCCCAGTGTCAGGGACAGACTCTTACCTCATTCCCTCCCTCCAGCCTCTCCCTGCCAGCCTCACGTCTACTCTGCAGTTCCATTCTCTTCCTAGAGTCCTGATCTTACCATCGTCCTCTAGAAACACACAGGGTCCTCATGACCATGAGCTCGGGCTCACGCTTCCTCACACAGCACTGAGGCACTGCCACAGGGGAGGCCCAGGGTGGGCACACCATGCCCACTGCCCTAACGAGCCCACACCCACATTCCCACAAGCTAAGAATCGTTTTTGTACGTTTTTTAACTGACAGAAATAAAAAAGAATATGCACGTCAGACAATTTGAGGCCTACACACCTGGCCATTTACAGAGAAGTCTGCTGACCCCTAACGGGACACAACCACGTCTGGCCTGTCACACACCGATGCGTCCACCGCCTCACGCTGCTGGGATTCCTTGGGCAATGCCCTTGAGCCTTCAGCCACAGCATCCGTCTTCCTCAGCTTCCATCCTTGAAGACCCACCTCTTCCACACGCCCGCCGGCCCCGTGGCTTCTCCAGCGCCCTGGCCTGCTGCGCTGCACCTGCCTCACCCTGTCTCCTTAAGGGGATGTCCTAAAAAACAAACGGGGACTGCACTGGTCCATCTTGGCAACCCCCTCGCCCTTTACAACGCTGATGAAATATAAAGTGCAGGCCTCTGGCATCAGCAGATGCCTCGTGCACTCAGACTACACAGTGCTGCCCAGAGGCCCACAGCTGAGCTGATCGTGCTTAAGACTGGACAGAAAGACAAAGAGAACAAAAGAGCAAGCCCCCAGCTGAGTCAGGGAGTTCCTGGGGTGTCTGCCAGTAGGAAAGTCTGGGTAGGCTGAGTGTGGGGCACCGGGACAGGGCGGGCTTGCGGAGAGCGGCGGTGCGTGCCGTTCCTCCCACCCGGATGGTCTGACGGGCCGGCAGGTCCCAGGCCGTTGCACTTCCTGAGCTCCTAGAACCTGCTTCTTGCAGCTCCGCCTGACGCGGGCAGCGGCCCGCCCGGCTCCACCACCGACAGTGAACATGGCTGCGGTGTCCTCTGTCTCCCTCGGGACGCAGACCAGGGCCGCTGAGAAAACACGGGTTTCAGACATTCTCCTCGCGGGCCCTCCCTCTTCACCCACTTCTCCTAACCCTAAGCAGAGACACGGGGCTCCAGGCTGTTCCAGGACAAGGTCGTCCTGCTCCAGACCCACGGGCACCACAGGCTCCTGAGGACACCGAGGCAGGGAAGGACCCACCACTCACAGCGCTCTCAGCACTGCTGGGACTGAGCACCTACTAAGTCACCACGGAGACCGGCCATGTTCCATGTGGGCAGTGTTACCAGATTCATGTAATTTTGTCATTTCTATCCTCTCAATTGGCACACACTTCGCACAATTACTGACATGAGGAACAGCCTGAAAACATGTTGACGTGAGAAAGAAGTTTTAAAACACTGGCGATGTCGGGTGCAGACTCCCTGAAGACGGCCCTCCCGGCGCCCCAGCCCTGGCGGAGCAGCTGCCCTGCCCAGCTCCACTGCGAGCCGCCTGCTGCCCAATGTCCACGGAGCAGCCCCAGGCTGAGGCCACAGGACAGTCCAGGCACACGGCCCACACAACAGGGTGACCCTCCCCTGAGGACAGTGCCGGCCCATCCTCAGGGCCACAGCTCAGCACCGGCACGGCCCCACCCCCAACGTGGGCGCAGCTTACACAGCCTGTCTCTCCCGCGGGCCCTTCCCTTCTGAAGAGCCTGGGAGGTCAGAGCGCTACACCAGGGAAAGGGAGGAGCTACTCCTTTCTTCAGACCGGAGAGGAACTTGAGCAGCAGTCCTGTGGGAAACACCGCGAACATAAAGCCGCCAGAGAGGGCCGGTGGACAGCCAGGTCGCAGCACGTAAGGACAGGTGCTCCATAAATGGCTGCCGGGAAGAGCCCCTGTCCTCTCGAGGGTCTCCCTCTCCAGGGAGGCCGCCCGACTTGAGAGAAGACGGACGGCCCTTGGTATCGGCAGATCACCTGAAAGAGGCAAAAGGTGGTTCTTGCAACGCGCTCCTGTTGCTTGGAACAACCAGCTGTGGCTCACGAGAGCAACGGCGCCACCTGGTGGTCACCAGGCTAGGCTAAGCGGAGAAACTTGGGGCAACGTGTTCCCTTTCCCCTCATCATCTGAAGACCACGCTCCTAATCACACTGGAGACTTTTTTTTAAATATGTTTTTATAGATTTCTGAGAGGAAGAGAGAGGGAGAGGGAGAGAGAAACATCAATGATGAGAGAAGCATTGATTGGCTGCCTCCTGCACGCTCCCTACTGGGGATCAAGCCTGAAACCCCAGCATGTACCCTGACCAGGAATCAAACTGTGACCTCCTGGTTCCCAGGTGGATGTTCACCACCGAGCCATGGCAGCCAACGTGGGGGACCGGGGAGTGCTGACTGAACCGCTGTCCCACCTCACGGGGCCACGGAGCACTGGGTCTGGAAGGAGGAGTCACAAACAGTGGGCGAGGACAAAGCAGGAGATGAGCTACAGGTGGTCCGGCCCCACTGTCAGAGCCCTGCCTGCACCCCAGGGAGAGGGAGGACGGGAGGAGGGAAGGAAGGAAGGAGAAGCGTGAGGATGGGAGGCTCTGCGGAGGGTGCAGGTGGGGGAGAAAGCCCAGCCAGCAGGCCAGGAGAGCGGCCCCAGGTGCGGGCACAGTCAGCGGAGGAGAGGAGAGGCTTGGTGGGAAGTGTCCCGCAAAGGAGAGGCGGGAGCAGACAGGCCGTAAGCCTCGCACCGATCCCACTGGCTCCCAGGACCCTCACACCACCTCAGCAGAGGATCTGGGTACAGCTGTGCGAACCCTCACGCTAGTCTCAGCCCGAGTGGAGCTCACTGCTCACCCCCAGCAGCTGACTCCAGACTCCTCACCTGACTGGCAGCCGGCCTCAGTCCCAGCTCAGGGCTGTTCGGTGTTTTTTTTTTCTCACCCCAGAACTCACGCCTTTCCCTCTTCTAAGTCTCTGATCAAATATCATTTTCACATAAGAAGTAACAAAGATAGCCCTAGCTAGTTTGGCTCAGTGGATAGAGCGTCGGCCTGCGGATTGAAGGGTCCCGGGTTCGATTCCGGTCAAGGGCATGTACCTTGGTTGCGGGCACATCCCCAGTAGGGGGTGTGTAGGAGACAGCTGATCTATGTTTCTCTCTCATCGATGTTTCTGACTCTCTATCCCTCTCCTTTCCTCTCTGTAAAAAATCAATAAAATATATATTTTTAAAAAAATAACAAAGAGCCGAAACCGGTTTGGCTCAGTGGATAGAGCATCGGCCTGCGGACTGAAAGGTCCCGGGTTCGATTCTGGTCAAGGGCATGTACCTTGGTTGCGGGCACATCCCCAGTAGGGGGTGTGCAAGAGGCAGCTGGTCGATGTTTCTCTCTCATCGATGTTTCTAACTCTCTATCCCTCTCTCTTCCTCTCTGTAAAAAATCAATAAAATATATTTTAAAAATAAATAAATAAATAAGATAAACTGGATTTCTATCAAAACTAAAAACTTTTGTGCTTCAAGAAAGTGAAAAGCCAACCCAAAAACAGGAACCGTATTTCCATGCTATTATGAAAAATGATGCCGGCATGTTCACAGCATCAGGGGGAGCCTCCGTGTGCCACCAGCTGCTGAGTGAGTGAGCCGTGTGTGCCCCCCACTGTGAACTAGGGTTCAACACTGACCCCACCAAAACCAAGCGCACCGGGAGGCAGCACAAGGAGAGAGACCCAGTCACAAAGGCCATGTAGTGCACGACTCCATTCACACGAAGTGCCCAGAACATTCACATCTACAGAGACACCAAGTACATTAGTGGTTGCCAAGGGTTACCAGGAGGAGGAAAATGGGGAGTGACACGGATGGTGTGAAGTTTCTTTTTAGCATGATGAAATGTTCTGGATTTCTCGTGCTCTGTTCACTGACTTACCCAAGTTTTCAGACTAGTAATCCTGGTATAGAATAGGTAATTAACATGGGATGGATGGATGGATGGATGGATGCTAGGTGGATGGGTGGGTATGGTGGGTGGATGGATGGTGGGTAGATGGGTGTGTGGATGGTGGGTGGATGGATGGATGGGTGGATGGTAGGTGGATGGGTGGGTATGGTGGGTAGATGGATGGTGGGTAGATGGGGGAGTGGGTGGGTGGGTGGGTGGGTGGATGCTAGGTGGATGGGTGGGTATGGTGGGTGGATGGGTGTGTATGGTGGGTGGATGGATGGGGGTATGGTGGGTGAGTGGGTGGGGTGGGTGGGTATGATGCTAGGTGGTGGATGGGTGGGTATGGTGGGTGGATGGGTGTGTATGGTGGGTGGATGGTGGTGGGTGGGTGGAGGGAGGGAGGGAAAGGTATTCCTCTTATAGAAGGAGACGAGAAGCCCCATGTCAATCATGCTCCTAGAGGTGGACAGCTGGCACCCACCATCATTTCCCCTGTTGGCACCCCTTCCTCCAGCTTGGCTGCATCCCCACTGGCCCCACCACCTCTCCAAGGCAGGAAAGAATAAATGTGCTCGTCAAAAGCCTATGGAGTAGCTGTGAGCTCTCTCCTTCCCAGCACTCTCTCTTCCTTTTAAAAGCGAGTCTGTGCGTGGGAGGTGCTAAAAGGACGTGGACCTCCGTGGCGTCCGAGGTACAGCTGAGAAGGGGTCTTCTGAAGGTGAGAGGGTCTGCACGGGCTCTTCTCTGACGCCATGAACCCACTGAGCATCACCAATTCTACAACGACACCTCCTACCACATTCAGACACCAAAAGGCCAGGCCGCTGATAAACAGCCTAACAGTCTGCCTTTCCTCCTGGAGTTCTCTAAAAAGGAGACAAAATGCTTGACCGAATATATTAATTTTAAAACTCACTACAACTTTTCTTCACTTAAACTTTTCATTTTGGTTCTGTTGTTCTTTTTTTAAAATCCCATGATCCACAGATGACTCATCCACTTACAGCAGAAGATAATAATCTTCAAACGCCAAACACTCCCATCTCTGAACTTCTCTTAAAATGAAAAGCGAACAGAGGCCTCTCCCTGGCCCTGCCTTCCCCACAGGCCCTGCCTCTGCCCCCACCTCAGGCTGCAGTTGGTACTTGCCAATGGTCTCCCTTGCCCCCCCCACCTCCGCTTTCCACAGAAGGACCTCTCATCTAGGGGGGAAGGATACGGGGGAAGGTATGGAGGGAGGGGAAGAGACAAGAGAGGGAAGGGGGAAGAAGGGGAGGGCAACAACAGGGAAGATGGAGGCCAGAACCTGCAGATGCACAGGGGCGACCATAAGGCCTGGGGAACCGTATCCACTGAGAGCATTTTCTTTTTATCAGAGATGAAAACAAACGCTCCCTATGAGCTGAGGGGCCATCAACCCCTCTGCCAAGTACATCACAGGTGTTCACACCGTCTGCACCCCTGGTTCCATGGCTCCTCTCAGCCCCCCTCACAGCAGTGCCAGCCGTCCAGGGTCCCTATTGTTCCCTCTTCCTCGTTCCGCAGGCGGAGCTGGAGTTTCCTCAGATCTAGGAGAGTGGCCTCCCCTCCCCCACCCTTTTGTGCCAAGAACACCGTCTAGAACCGCAGGCTAGGAGCCACTCCTGCCATTCGCCAGTGCTGAGCCCACAGCCCCTCACCGGGCCCCCAGGACATGTCTGCCACTTGCTTACCCCCTGGCTCGCTTTTCTAGGGAATGGCTTAGAACGCCCAAGTGCGACCTGTGTCTCTCAGGTCTCTGCCTCTGTCACAGCCTCCCTGCTCTCATTCCAGGGGAAATGGCATCTCCCACTCAGGTCTCGGAGGCCTGGACAGGCCACCCCACAGCCTGCAGTGCCCGCGGCTCCCAACGGGCAAGACCCTGCCTTCCACGGGCACTCCTGGTGAGTGGGGGGAGCCAGTGCCCCAGGGGTGACAGACTCCTTTTTCTGCAGCCGCACGGAACACGAGGGACGTGCACAGTGAGTGACAAGGCCAGCTCCTCGGCCACGCTGAGCCCAGCGCCTGTTCTCTCTCACTCGTGCCCTCCCAGCCTCTCCCATCACCACCACCAAGGCCACCGGGCAGGGAAGGGGAAAACAGGGACGCCTTGTTAGCGGGTCGAGCAGAGCACAAGCGGGTTCCCAGCAGCCCGACTGGAGAGTTAGGAGCTCCTTCCCACCAGGACGACCAGCCTGACCCTGCTCTCAGCTGCAGCTTTGGGAGGACCTCCTACCCCACCCCCACTCCAGCCCAGCAGGGTCATGGGGGGGGGGGGGGGGGGGGGGGGGGGGGGAGGAGGTGGACCTAACCCTAGGCCACACCCGGCCTGGAGCGCCAGTGTGAAGGGCTGACAGGGAAGAGGACGAAGCACCATGCTCCCGCTGGACCTCCAGCCACCTTCCCGGTGGGTGCTGCTCACTACGGCCAGCGCAACGCAGACCACCCAGCAGCCGACTGCGGGCACACGGCGCCCAGGATGCCCAGTGGCCCTTTCTCAGCAGTGGCAACTGTTTCCTGAAATAGAGGCAGCTCCAGGCAGGGAGCATGCCCCAGCGGTGCATCTGAAACCCTCAGATTGACAAACATTCTAAAATAATTTTCGTTTCTCAGAAGGAAACCATTTGTACAACTGTCAATGCCCTAAAAATGGTGGAGAATCCTACAGAACCATCAGTAACAGCTCATCCCCCCACACAAATCGCTCCCCTAGTGTCTCCTAGGTTCAGCTTCGTTTAAAAAACACGGACAGATAACCTAGGATGGAGTCTGAGGCCACACCTAAGGGCTCAGAGCACGTGACCAGCCTGTCCTAAGAAACTCACCTTCAAAGCCCGGCACCCACACTACAGTCCCGCTTGCCAGGCTCCTGGCGCCAGCCCGCCGGGCATGGGTCTCAGGACCCACCGTGCAAACACGTGCACCCATCCCCACTCCCTTTCACAGCTATGCCAGCCCTCCAATCAAGTCCATGCTGTAGCTCTAAATACAAAACAATAAATACCTGAAGTCCTTTTCTTACAGGTGGCAACATTTTTTAAATAGTATTCTCAGACTTCATGCAAACAGCAAAACAAAAACAATCCAATTTTTGGATTATATGAAAGTAGTCCAGCCAGTGTGGCTCAGTCGTGAGCGTCGACCTATGAATCAGAAGGTCTCGGTTCAATTCCCAGTCAGGGCACAGGCCCGGGTTGAGGGCTCAATCCCCCGTGTGGGACGTGCAGGAAGCAGCCGATCAATGGTTCTCTCTCATCACTGATGTTTCTATCTTTCTCTCCCACTCCCTTTCTCTCTGAACCAATAAAAACATATTTTTAAAAAATATGGTCTGATTAAGTGTCTGCTAGAGACACACCTCAGATTGAAAAACACTAAGATTTTATTTTTTTTATTTTAATATATTTTATTGATTTTTTACAAAGAGGAAAGGAGAGGGATAGAGAGTTAGAAATATCGATGAGAGAGAAACATCAATTCAGCTACCTCTTGCACACTCCCTACTGGGGATGTGCCCGCAACCAAGGTACATGCCCTTGACCAGAATCGAACCTGGGACCCTTGAGTCTGCAGGCCAACGCTCTATCCACTGAGCCAAACCGGTTAGGGCAACACTAAGATTTTAAAGTAAAAGGCTCACAATGCAAAGAGAAACCATAAGAGAACTGAAGTGGTCAGACTGTAACCAGACAAAATGGACCTGCAAACAGAAACCCTGCTAGAGACAAGCAGGGGCATCCTATCTAATAATCCTATCTAATAATAGACAAATCCTATCTAATAATAGACAAATATGCAAATTGACCATACCTCTGGCACACCCACAAGCCACGCCCACCATCCAATCAGAGCGAGCATGCAAATTAACCCAAACCAAGATGGCTACAGCCACAGAGAGCAAGGTTTCCTAGGTAACAGAGGAAGCCAAGCTTTCCGCCTGCCCTGGCCAGGCCTAAGCTTCCATTCAAGCTACAAAGTTTCAATTATAGAAGGTAAACAAATTCAAACAAATGGCGGCAGAATGGAGCTTGAGAGAGCAGGCCAGGGTTGCCGCCAGCAACAGGGGAAGCAAAGCTTTCCGCACACCCTGGCTGGGCCCACCCGCTTAAGGCTACAAAGTTTCAATTATAATCCCAACAAAATGGCTGCTGGCCTCGGAGGGAGCCCCAGGCTTGGCTCCACTCCAGGCTACAAAGTTTCAATTGTAGAAGGAAAATAAATTCCAGATACCAGGGTCTCTGCTTGGGTTGCCAGGGGGCGTGGCCGGCCTGCAAACCACCACAGGCCCCTCGCTCAGGCCACCCCATGCCCCAAGGGAACCCCCACCTGATCCGGAACACCCTTCAGGGCAAACCAGCTGGCCCCCACCCCTGTACCAGGCCTCTATCCTATCTAATAAAAGAGTAATATGCAGATTGCTCATCACTTCAACACACAATATAGCTGCCCCCATGTGGTCAAAGATCCTGCCCCCATGTGGACACAAGATGGCCACAGATGGCCAGCAGGAGAGGGCAGTTGGGAGGCACCCAGCCTGCAGGGAGGGCAGTTGGAGGTGATCAACCCTGTAGGAGAGGGCAGTTAGGGGTAACCAGGCCAGCAGAGGAGGGAAGTTGGGGGCAAACAGGCTGGCAGCAGAGTGGTTAGGGGGTGATCAGGCTGGCAGGCAGAAGCAGTTAGGGGCAATCAGGAAGGCAGGCAGGCAAGCAGTTGGGAGCCAGCAGTCCTGGATTGTGAGAGGGATCCCAGATTGGAGAGGGTACAGGCTGGGCTGAGGGACAACCCCCCTCCATGCATGAATTTCGTGCACCAGGCCTCTAGTTTCACAATAAGGAGCCAAACAGGCAGCTATACCTCCTAGGAACACACACAAAACTAACCAGAGAGCCTCAAATGCATGAAGCAAAAACTGACAAAAGTGAAAAGAAACTTCACCAATAATCATCAATAATAGCTGGATATTCCAACACCCTACTGTCAGAAACTAACAGAAAAACTATCAAGGAAATAAGAATAAGGAGGACTCAACACCAGAGACCCAGACCCCTGCCCCGGGAGCACAGTCCAGCACATTCTGCTCGGCACTCAGCAACCCTCCAGGACAGAGCAGGTCTGAGCCATTAACACGCTAACACATATAAGCAAACGGAAGGTAAAGCCTGCCCTAACCAATCACACCCATGTTTCTCTCCATCCCTCCTCCTCCCTTCCACTCTCTCTAAATATCAATAGAAAAATATCCTCAGGTAAGGATTAACAATAACAAAAAACAACAAAAACACAAATAACAAAGCATGACGGTAATGAAATTACATTAAAAGTCAACACGACAGGGAAATCTAGGAAATACCAAAATATTTCAAAATTAAACAACACCGTTCTAAATGAGCCGTTGGTCAAAGGGATCACAAGGGGAAAGAGAAATACTTTGAACTCAAATATATAAAAACACAACATTTCAAAATGTACAGGAGGCAACTGGATTTAGTTTGCTGGGGCTGCCGCAGCAGAGTACCGTAAACCGGGTGAACGAAGACCACAGAAATTCACCGTCTCACGGTTCTGGATGCCAGAAGTCCAAAACCAAGGTGTCGGCGGGGGCTGTGCTCTCTGATGGCGCTAGGGAGCGTCTTCCTTGTCCCTCCAGGGTCTCCTTGGTGTTCCTGGCGGTAAGTGCATCCCTCCAGGCATGTGGCGTGGTCCCCTGTGCATCTTCACCACCTTCCCTCTGCTCTGTGCATGTCTGCACACAGCATTCTCCTTTCTTAGGCAAACGCAGATCATATTGAATTAGGGGCCCACCTACTCAAGAACATCTGAAAGCATCTGCAATGACCCTATTTCCAAACAGGGCTACATTCTGAGGTAGGAGGGGTTGGGACTTCAACATGTCATTTTGGGGAACACAATTCAATAACACAGCTAAAGAAGCACTTTGAAGAAAATGTATCACTTTAAACTCCCATATCAGAAAAGAACTTAAACCAAGATCCTAAGCTTCGACCTTAAGAAACTAGAAAAAGGACAACTAAACTCAAAGCAAGCAAGAGAAATAGAAAAGAAAAAAGATTAGAGTGGAAGTAAGTGAAATAGAGAAGAAAAAAACAATAGAGTAGCAACAAAATCAAGTTACTTCTCTGAAGCTTCAACATAACTCACAAACCTTTGGCTAGAGACTAACCAAGAAAGGAGAAAAGACTGAAAAATCAGGAGTGAAAGATGAACATTACTACACCTCTCTAAAACAATAAGGATTATAAAGGAGTACTATAAGCAACTGTATGCCAACCAAGTAAATGCCCTAGATCAGTGGTTGGCAAACTGCGGCTCGCGAGCCACATGCAGGCTCGCGAGCCGTGGTTTGCCGCTCTGTTGACTAATGAGTTTGCCGACCACTGGATAGGGGCTTAATCACAAGGAACAACAACAGCCTGTAATTATTGGAATCGAGAGTCTAAGGCAGTGGTCGGCAAACCGCAGCTCGCGAGCCCGCATGTGGCTTGCGAGCCGCAGTTTGCTGACCACTGCCCTAGATGAAGCAAGTACCACAATAAAGGAGGCAAAACCTTTTTGCTGGTGGAGGGTCCTGCCTTCAGTTTGTAAAAGAAACACGACACCTCTGGGTGCCATGAAGCAGAGCGAAACAAAATGAGGTGTGCCTGCATAGAAAGATCTCTTGTGATCAGCAACAAAGAGACAACCAAACTGAAGGAGGGACTTGAATTCCTACAAGGAAAGTATCTGAATGGCTAATAAGCTCATAAGAAGATGCTCAACTTCACAGATCATCACACACACAACGAGGCCCACTTCACACTTGGGAAGGCTGCGCCAGCAAGAGATGCCTGGGAGCTGCCAGGGTGCGGGGAGCTGGGCTGGCAGCCTGCTGGTGGGCATGCCCCGGTGCAGTCACTTGGGGAAACCATTCTGCACGGGCTGTCATGACCTTGTAGCCCCAATGCCAGGTGCACTGCCGAGAATTAAACAGAGGTCCACACGAAGCTCATGCCCGACTAGTCACAGCAGCGTCACTCACAGCAGACAAACGTCCATCTACTGACAGAGGAACCAAACGGCCATTCCGGCAGCTTCTGGGAGGACACAGCTGCCCATCGCCAGAGTGGGTCCCTGGAGAGCGAGGCCCAGGCAGCTTCCTGCAGCCTCAGGCCCTCAGCAGAGTGACGGAGAAGGACCGGGACAAGCAGGAGGCAGCGGTCCGCTGGTTTCTGCCACTCACACCCTGTTCTTTAAAACAACGTAAAGGATCTGAAACAGAAACCAGAAACTCGAAGTAGGAGGGCAAGCCCCCCCAGGGCTAGCCAGTGTCTCCACCACAAGGCAATAGGCATGGCTTCGCAGGACGCTCACAGTTCATGGCAGATAGCGCCACAGCGGAGCCGGAAGTCAGACCAAAGCAGCAGCGGGGCCTCAGGCTGCCTGGTGAGCAGCGCAGGCAGCCAGCGGACTCGCAGCCGAGGGGCGCTGCCCACTCCAGACTGGCCTGGCAGAGTACACTCCGGAGCGTCCCTGGTTTGCAGCTGAGACTGTTTGCAAGCAGCAAGCTTGGGTTGAACTGCTTCTCTGACTCTTAAAGAAGCTCTACTTGTTGGCTGTGCACACGGTAGTCCAAACCTCAGACTGCCTGGCAAGACATTCCCCTCCACTTCCCCTTCAGTGAAAGGAAGAAATTGGGACAGTCACCCTACCTGGTTGATAGGGCTGTTGTAAGCTTTAAAGGGAAAACCCCATATAAGTCACTTGGGAGAGCACCGGCTCTAATACACAGACTCTAATAAACCCCATTTGCCGATGGAAAAACACCAACAGCCGCCATCATGATTATCACTCCCTGGTCCAAGCCACACGAATAAATGGATCCCTGCTGGCCCTCGAGTCGGGAAGATAGCTGAACCCGTCCCCCTGACGGCACTGGACACGGAACGGGGGCAGAACACAGCATGGCTCCTCTCCGCTGCTGTGCATCTACCCACAAAAACCACTGCTGAAATGTCCAACACCCCCACCCCAATTTTTATATTTTTATTCTTATTTTTGAGGTAGAGGTATGGGGCCCTAAAGAGAGTTTCTGAAGTTTTCTCCGAATATCGGGAGAAGCCTGGGTTAGAAATTGGTGTCATGCCCGGCCGGCATGGCTCAGTGGTTGAGCATTGACCGATGAACCAGGAGGTCATGGTTCGATTCCTGGTCAGGGCACCTGCCCGGATTGCGGACTCGATCCCCAATGTGAGGGGTGCAGGAGGCAGCTGATCCACGATTCTCTCTCATCGCTGATGTTTCTATCTTTCTTTCTTTTTTTTTTAATATATTTTATTGATTTTTTACAGAGAGGAAGGGAGAGGAATAGAGAGTTAGAAACATCGATGAGAGAGAAACATCCATCAGCTGCCTCCTGCACACCTCCTACTAGGGATGTGCCTGCAACCAAGGTACATGCCCTTGACCGGAATCGAACCTGGGACCCTTCAGTCCGAAGGCCGAGGCTCTATCCACTGAGCCAAACCGGTTAGGGCTGATGTTTCTATCTTTCTCTCCCTCTCCCTTTCTCTCTGAAATCAAAAAAAAAAATTGGTGTCATTAGACTAGTTAGCCTGCCTCTGAGCCAGGATCTAGGTTAGTATGTTTAATTTCTCTAGGAAGACAGTGGGAGCTCCTGAGGGTCCTGCCTTATAATGGCGACCTTGGTGTAATTAATTGGCTGAGATGGGCTCTGTTCATTCCCTCCAGAAGGCCTATCAGGAAATGGTCCCAGTTCCAGGCTCCCTGAGGGCGGTTACAGGCCCACAAGGGATGAGTGGCCAGCAGAGCAGTGCTTCCTACAGGGAACGGGGGTTTGTCACATGCACGCCATTCACACATTGCAAGAGGACCCAGAAGCCTGAGAGGTGTGGTTCAGTGGTCGAGTGTCGACCTATGAACCAGGAGATCATGGTTTGCATCCCAGTCAAGGCACATGTCCAGGTTGCAGGCTCGATCCCCAGTAGGGAACGTGCAGAAGGCAGCTGATCCATGGTTCTCTCTCATCATTGATGTTTCTCTCTCTCTCCCTCTCCCTTCCTCTCTAATATCAATAAAAATATAAAACAAAATAAATAAAAAAGACCCAGAAGAGCAAAGCAAAGCTGGTGGACTCATACTTCCCCAACTTCAAAAATTACTGCCAAGCTATGGTAAACAAGACAGTGTGGCCCTGGCATACGGACAGACAAATCAATATACTAGAACTCAGAGTCCAGAAATGAGTCCTAACATTTATAGTCAGCCGGTTTACAACCAAGGTGTCACAACAATTCAATGTGGAAAGAACAGTCTTTTCAGCCAAATGTGCTAAGATAACTGGGTTCTCACTTGCAAAAGAATAAACAACCCTACCTCACTCCACATATGAAAATTTTATCAAAATGAATCCTAGACAAAAATATAAGAGCTGAAACTACAAAACGCTCAGGAGAAAAACAAAACTCGTGACTTCAGACTTGACCTTAGATATGACACCAAAAGCACAAGCGAGAAAAGCAGACAAATTGGACTTCATCAAAATTAAAAACATTATGCACTTCAAAGAACACTATCTACAAAGCAGAGACAAACTACAGAATGGGAGAAAATATTTGGTAATCATATACTATGAGGGATTTGTATCTACACCCTTCAAAATGTAAAAAACTTCTACAATTCAACAACAAATAGACAATCCAATTGAAATGGACAAAGGATTTCTGTAGACATTTCTGTAAAGATGATATACCACTGGCCAATGAGCAAATAAAAAATGCTTAACATCACCCAGCCGGCGTGGCTCAGTGGTTGAGCACTGACCTATGAGCCAGGAGGTCAGGGTTCGATTCCCGGTCAGGGCACATGCCTGGGTTGCGGGCTCGATCCCGAGTGTGAGATGTGTAGGAGGCAGACGATCAATGATTCTCTCTTATCATCGATGTTTCTATTTCTCTCCCTCACCCTTCCTCTCTGAAATCAATAAAAATATTTTAAAACAAACAAAAAAAAGCAAGTGCATATTAAAAAGAAAAAATGCTCATCATTAGTCAGTAGGGAACTCCCAATGAAACCACTTCCCACCCACGGCATGGCTACTATCAAAAAGGCAGTTAATGACCAGTGCTGGCAATGTGTGGAAAACCTGGACCTTCACACACCACCGAGGGATGCAAAACGCTACGTCTGCTGTGGAGGACAGTGTGGCAGGTCCACACACACACACAAAATAGTTATCACAGTCCCTGGCCAGGTAGCTCAGTTACAGCCTCGTCCTGATATGCCAAGGTTGCAGGTTCAATCCCTGGTCAGGGCACATACAAGAATCAACCAATGAATGCAAAAATAAGAGGAACAACAAATCAATGTTACTCTTTTGTGTATGCTCTCGCTCTCTCTAAATAAATAAATAAATAAATAATCACATAGGCACATCCCAAAAGTGACTAGACAAAATAACCAAAGAGCATAGTGGCACTGAACATCATTAGTCATTGGGGAAACGCAAATTAAACACACAACACCCCCACCAGAATGGCAGGGCTAAAACAAAAGGACAAATGACACCACATGTCAGCAAAGATGTGGAGCAGCTGACACGTCTTACACGGTGATGTGGCACAGACCACCCGATACATACGCACATCCTGTGACTCAGCGCCTGCTCCGAGTACACCCCGACATAAACGGGTGCCTGTCTTCCAAAAGACACACACAAGGATGTTCACATCACCTCTGCCTGAACACCCCAAACTGGACCCAGCTCCCATGCCCACGGACAGACACAGTGGAGGAGGCGCTACTCCAGCAGAGTGCACAGCAGGGAGAAGGAACACTCCCAGGGCCACAGGCGACCTCCCCAATGTGATGCTGACGGAAGAAGGCAGACCCAGTGCACACTGCATGGCAGCCCTTACCAAGTTCACAACTGGCAGAACCGACTGCGGCATCAGAAGCCGAGAGGGCAGTTACCCTGGGGAAGTACAGGACAGACCAGAAGGGCCCAGGGGACTGCCGTGGTTCTGGTATGTCCCCTGCTTGACTGGAGACATGTATGAAAATATACACATAACACGTGCATTTTTCTATAGCATTGTATCATACAGTAAAAAAATTTCCCCCTAAAATGCAATCTGCATACTTGGGTTAAATGCCTGCTGTTACTGAACCCTGCAAAGGGACATGACAGACCTGTCTCGACTTCTATGAGGAGGAGAGCAGAGGGCACACGAGCTGGGTGTGGGGCACCAGCCGTTCCCCGCCACATGATGGCGTTTGTTTCACCCAGTGCTCACGGGGTTCAGGACACAGGCCAACAGCGAGGCTGAGGAAGCAACCAGGCCCTCAGCCTAAACACCAGCCTTGGACTCCCTGGGGAGGAGACGACCTGACCTCCAGGATGGAAATCATCTTAACCAGCTTAGCAAGCCTTTCTCCACCACACAGGTCAGAAGCCCTCCAGGCCTCCTTCAGGCCAGCACCCGCGAGGAGGCTCTGGGTGTCAGGTGCTTGCAGGACCCAGAATCCGTATCTCCCTCCCCACAGGAATTCTACTTTACTGAGGCCTGGGGCACGAAATTATGCACGGGTAGAGTCCCTAGGCCTGGCCAGCGATCAGGGCCGATCTGTGGGGCAACTGGCGGGGCAATCAGGGCCCTCCCCCCCGGCTCCCCCCCCTCCCCCCGCCTTGGCCAGCCTGGCACCGTCTGCTCACCAGCCCCGCCCCCCGCCACTGCTGCCAGTCACCAGCAAGGCAATGGGGGGTTAGGGAACAGCGCTAGCCCACTCTCCTGCCAACCCCAACCCCACCCCCGCCACTGCAGGTCGCCTCCCTCTGTGGGGTCACTGGAGGGGTGGTGCCCCTCCACCCCCACCCCCGCTGGTACCCGCCTTAGCTGGCCTGGGCCTGCAGGCTGGGGGCAGCTCCTGTGTTGAGCATCTGCCCCCTGGTGGTCAGTGCATGTCATAGCGACTGGTCATTCCACCTGGTCATTCCGCCATTTGGTCGATTTGCATATTAGGCTTTTATTATATAGGATGGTAACAAAGCAGTTTTTCCTTATAGAAGTATTCCAGTTGATAAATGGAGAAAGACTGCCATTTTGCAACCCCTGATGAGTTAATGGCTCTGAGCAATAACATAAATGATTGTTAACATCACAAAACCATCTTATTATGCCTGATTAAAAAACTCAACACTGCCAAAACCGGTTTGGCTCAGTGGATAGAATGTTGGCCTGCGGACTCAAGGGTCCCAGGTTCGATTCCGGTCAAGGGCATGTACCTTGGTTGCGGGCACATCCCCAGTAGGGGGTGTGCAAGAGGCAGCTGGTCGATGTTTCTCTCTCATCGATGTTTCTAACTCTCTATCCCTCTCCTTTCCTCTCTGTAAAAAACCAATAAGATATATTTTTAAAAAAATCAACACTGTACCAGTTACTACGTATTCTTGCTAAAACAATTTTTTAAAGACAAACTTACATCTGATGGAGCCTCTGGCCCAAGGCTGTCCAACCAAAACATAATGTAAGCCACAACCTGAGCCATGTATGTAATTTTAAATTTCCTAGTAACCACACTTTAGAAACACAAATTACTTTTAATAATATTTCACCTAACCCAATACATCCAAAATGGCAGGCAAACAGTATTTTACAGTATTAATGTGACACTTGACGTTCCCTTTTCCCACGAAGTCTTCAAAATCTGGTGTGTATGTGGCCCTTACACCTCTCAGCTCACACCAACCACACACAGTTCAGCTGCTCCGCAGCCACGGGAGGCTGGCAGCTACCTCCCTGGGAAGCAGCCGCTCCATCTCCAGCTTCAGTGACGGGAAATGCAGAGGAGAGAGGAGCGTGTTAAACACACTGGGAGAATGCAATCGGCAACACTAAGGGTATGGGAAAGTTTGGGACAAATGAACCATTATCTTCAAGACTTAATTGCAAGAAAAAGATAAATACATGGAATTCAATACATCAAGTTTTTTAAGAGATATCTATCCAGGGCAATGAATAGACCATACTTTGTTCCTAATTTACAATGAAATAAAAATCAGGACAAAGACGGGATATTTACGGACTGGTATAAACATCAGCTGTAATAGTCACAGATGAAGTATGTCTGAGAGCTGCTTCCAAGTAGCTGAGGGAGGGGAGCCAGCCACGAGCAGGGACGATGGCACCAAGGCCAGGCACCCGGCCCTCTTTCTCCCCACATCTGCTCTGACAGATCTGAAGTCCCACAGCACATGGTCCAAAACTCTACAAACACACTGCCTGCATGTGCTCCATCATCATAACCCTGGTGGCTGCCAAAAGGAGTGAGTGGCTAGGGGCCAAAGAGGGAGATGGTTCACTCTATAATACTCCCTTATACCTTTAAGTTTTTCATAGTGTAGCTCAAACATTATCTACTCAAAAAATCAAACTCAACACACAAACCTTGACTCCACCCACTGCAACCCTACCTGTTCCCAGGCCCAGCCCCCTCACTGACGCCTGCTCCGTGCTGCTCTTCCTTCCAGCCACTCTCCACAGCACCAACATCTTTACAAAGATGTTCCATGCCTAAAATCCTTCAATGACTGTTTAACCACTTGTTGCCATGGCGACATGGCCCTATATGACCAGTCCTTGCCTTTCCCGGGTCACCTCATGCCACTTGCCCTTTCTGACCCAGTAATAGAACCGAAGGGTGCAGGCTCACCCAATTCATAATCAAGGGAAGGGGAACGTCCCCGCAATACACACCACAGGCTAGGAAGTGCTAAGTGGTGGGAACAGTGCGAGGCGGGTGCAGGGGCACACACTCACTGATCACAACCGACCCGTGAGGATCAAAGGAAACACGACATAGCTGGCATTCTTGGGTTTCTAAGTCTCAATTTTCTACATTTGCTAAAATCCGGAACTTTTTATTTAAAATGTACATACTAGCCCTAGCCGGTTTGGCTCGGCGGACAGAGCGTCGGCCTGCGGACTGAAGGGTCCCGGGTTCAATTCCGGTCAAGGGCATGTACCTTGGTTGCAGGCACATCCCCAGTAGGGGGTGTGCAGGAGGCAGCTGGTCGATGTTTCTCTCTCATCAATGTTTCTCACTCTCTATCCCCCTCCCTTCCTCTCTGCAAAAATCAATAAAATATATTTTAAAAAATAATAAAATAAAATGTACATACTAAAAAAATTAAAATAAATAAAAAATTAAAATGTACACACTATACCTCACCACCCCAATTCCTGCCTCATCGCCTTCACGACCCGGACTAACACGTCCTCACGCTCATGTCCAGCGGCAGCCGTGGGGTCCAGCTCAGGCCTTTCCTTGTTGACTCTTCCCAGATGCCACTCATTTCCTGCTCGGTAACATGTGCTCTATCACACGATGAAATTTTGTAAAATCGGGGACCCATCTCAAAAGCATGTGTACCTCACACAATCCCTCGAACAGCCCTTCGTACACAGAAGTGCTCTGTAAGCGCCCCCAGGCCCCTTAGAAAGAGCCTTTCGAATATTCTCTGACCAGAACCTACAAGCCTATCAAAGGAAGATGCAGAAAACATTCCAAAACCTTCCCAAAATAAAACACCACCGACAGTGATGGTATTGGGGAAGTGACCTCTCACCCGGGAAGACACCGTCTCAGAGGAACACGACATAGCTGGCATTCTTGGGTTTCTAAGTCTCAATTTTCTACATTTGCTAAAATCCAGAACTTTTTATTTAATATGTACATACTAGCCCTAGCCGGTTTGGCTCGGCGGACAGAGCGTTCCAAGTTAAAAGGACCACTGCAACGTTCTGTTTTCAACACCCAAAACCTCTGAAGAGAGTTACTTTAACACACGGGAAAGCCAGAAATTAAAAGCGAGCGGTGAACGGGAGGGCGTCTCATTCTGGAACTGATGCGTTCTGCACCCCCCTGCCGAGACCACGGGCTCCAGTAGCTGGCCTGGCGTGGCGGCCCCCTGACCAAAGCCAAGGCCTTCACCCAGCACTGAGTCCAAGCTCACCGAGACAAAGGAAAAAGACACACGACAAAGAACGTGAAGTTCCTGCCGGGAAGAGCCAAAACGACGGTTCTTGTGAGCTGCATTACTTTCCAAGACCAACTCAATAAATCGTGGTCAGATACACAAACCTGTTTTGTGACAGAACAGGAAGCAGAAGCAGGAAGCCGGGCTCCAGCCCCCACGCTGGCACTGACCACAGGTGGGCCTCCAGCAACCAAGCTGCCCACGACGTCCCGAGGGCAGGCCCAGGGCTGAGATGTTCCCACTGCCCTGGCTGACCTGCACGACCCCAGAGCACAGACCACAGGGAGGCCCCAGCCAGGCAGCCCAGCCTGCCCCACCCCAGGTGCTGTGCTTCCGGGCTGAGACCCTCTCAGACTCACAGTACCTGCTCTGACTCCTAGATGGCAGAGCAGACGTCCACCCCCTTCCCTTATCCAACGCCAACTAGAGGAGAGGAAAGAGAAACACACTCCCCCTGGGAGACACGAGAAACCAACCCCACACTAGCATGAACAGGAAGACTCAGGGTAGGGGCCCCACACAAGGCGCAGAAGTGGGGGTGATGCCTGCAGCTAAAAAGGGGTGTGGATGTGAACACCATGTGAGGAACGCTGGACTCTCAGGTAGGTCCCTGGGACCCACCTGCACACGCAGTCAAGCCCTCCTCTTCTGTAGCATGGGACACCGGAGGTCAGCTCTGTAAGCTCCACCGGAAATGGACCACAGGGGACAGTGGGCACAAAGGAAGCCAGGAGCAAACTCCTCCACTGAAGCAGGAACATTGGGTCAAGGTGCCCCTGAGCCCCGCAGACCTCCTCCTGTTCTTTAACCTTCCAAAACATCCACTTACACCAACAAGGCCAGACAAAGGGAAGGGCCCTCTCAAAGGAAGCCAACCCGCAGACGGGAGCATCTGGGGAGAGCCAACGAAAGCATGAGCATCAATCACCCTCCAACAAGTAAACAAGACCCCCAAACAGCCTTCCATCCGGATCACTTTACTCTGAAAGGCAAAACACAGCCAATGGGGCCACCGGACACTGGAAGGTCTCCAGCAAGAACGCAAGAGCCCAGATACAACATCAAAGAGCATGCAGGGAGACAGAAACTGCAAGAAACAAACACTTTTAATAATGTCTTTATTGATTTTTAGAGAGGGGATGGGAGAGGGAAAGAGAAGCATTGATGTAAGAGTGGAACCTAGATCAACTGCTCCTGCACACCCCCTACAGGAGGGATCGAGCCCACAACGTGGCCATGTGCTCTGACCAGGAATCAAACCAGCAACCTTGTGGTGCACCGGACTATGTCCAACCAACTGAGCCACACGGGTCAGAGCTTTTTAATAATTTTTATTTTACCTGTAATTGAAAAAATTTAACTAAAATTGAAATAAAGAATATTATACACATAAAACAAGAACAGGAGGTTAACAAGAACAGAGAACAGTAAAGAACATGAAAGCAGAAGTTAAAAATTCAGTGAAAGAATTGGAAAGTAATCAAAGATGCTCCCAAAAAGGTAGAACAACAAGACCAATGCATGACAAGGAGAAGACATTTTAAGAATTAAGAGTACTAAAACCCTAACATTCAAGTAAAGGAAGAGAAAAGGACAGAGAGGAAATAGATTATGACCTACCTCCAATGCATCCTACAGAAACTTCCTATAACTGAAGGGCACCCACCCGGCACGTGGAAAAGACTCCCACTAAGGCGAATCACGGGGACTGGGACATCGAGGACGCAGTGACCCTGGACGTTCAGTAAGGAGGGGAAGAACGCTCGCCAAGGAATAAGAATCACACTGTCCTTCTCGACAGCAATAATGAAAACTAGAAGAAGCTGGAGCGATAACTTCAAACTACTTCCCACCTGGAATGCCACGCTCAGCCCACTGTCCTGTCAGACAGTCAAGTCCCAACAAACCCTGCGAAGGACCGGGCCTGTGCTCCAGCACTCGGAGCAGGTCGCGAGGGGGGCAGGTCGCGAGGGTAGCCTGGCCGCGGTGATGGTCCGCCTCTCCAGGAAGGGGGAGAACTCCC
Source organism: Ia io (assembly GCA_025583905.1). Lineage (NCBI taxonomy): Eukaryota > Metazoa > Chordata > Mammalia > Chiroptera > Vespertilionidae > Ia > Ia io. The sequence goes on along the minus strand of JAJQQW010000017.1, from coordinate 1,211,127 downwards.
AGGACAGCACCCTGACCGGGGCAGTGTGGCCCAGCAGCGGCGGGGAACACTGGTGAGCTGAGCTGAGTGGTGAAAACGTAAAATGAGAACTGTTTCCCCTTGCCGGTTTGGCTCAGTGGATAGAGCGTCGGCCTTCGGACTGAAGGGTCCCATGTTCGATTCCAGTCAAGGGCACATGCCTGGGTTGTGGGCTTGACCCCCAGTAGGGAGCGTGCAGGAGGCAGCCAATCAATGATTCTCTCTCACTGATGTTTTTATCTCTCTCTCCCTCTCTGAAATCAATAAAAATATTTTTAAAAAATGTTCTACAGAATGAAAGGTATGAGAACATTATTCTGAGGTTCAAAGGAAATTGGACAAATGAGAAAAGAAGGCAATTATTGACTCCAAGGCAGAAGAAAAGGATGTGCAAAAAAAAAAAAAAAAAAAATTGTAGCCCACCTGATGTGGCTCAGCGGTCGAGCATCGACCTGTGAACCAGGAGGTCATGGGTTCGATTCCCAATCAGGGCACATGCCCCGGGTGCAGGCTCAATCCCTAGTGCGGGGCAAGCACGAGGCAGCCGATCAATGCTTGTCTTTCATCATTGATGTTTTTTCTCTCTCTCTCTCTCTCTCTCTCTCTCTCTCTCTCTCTCTCTCCCTTTCTCTCTGAAGTCAATAAAAATATATGGGTTTTTTTTTTTTAATTGTAGTTTCGCCTCCCGTTCAGCATGGCACAATGACCTGAACAGACCGATGAAGTTTCTGGATGGGGATTTCACCAAAATTGTGAGTTACTGAGGGAAGAGAGTATGAGAGAACTGCAATCACCTTTGCCATGAGTGGAAGCCAAGATAACCCCTAAAAGTGGTGATGAAAAAGTAGAAAAAGACCAATACACAACAGCACAGCAGCTGACTTACACCTGGAGCACATGCCAGACTGCCAAGCGGCCGCCTTTCCGAAGGCGGGACAGGAGGTGGCCTCTTGTCAACATCTCTTGGCACCATCTGAGTTTTTAAACGACCTGCATGTGCATACATTATTCTAAGAAACAAAACATTAGGTTCAAGATACATGGCAGCCCTGGCGGCCAGAAAATTACAGGACTGGCCTGGGGCGGCCTCCGGCTGAAAGGCGACTGTTCGCTGGGTCAAAGGCCTTAAGGCAAGTGTGCCACCCTGGGCGCTGGTGCTGGCAGATCCTCGCACAGGAAGTGTGCCACCCTGGGCGCTGGTGCTGGCAGATCCTCGCACAGGAAGCCCCAGGAGCCCCACTTACTAATCCGCAGAGTGGAGGTGTGGACACAGTCCAGGAGCTCAGGGGGGAGCCAGGGGGGAGTGAACACTTTTAGGGAGCAGGGGCTCCGAGCCGCCTACACCCATCTCCTCTGCCACAGGCTCCGGAACCCTGGGCCTCGCTGGGCCTGCGTCCTTGGGTGCCCACGGCAGACAGCACCCACTCCCTGCGGACACCGCCAGGCTCCCACGCGGGCGCCCTTGCAGAGCGGGTGCTGGGGCGGCGCTGGCACGGGTGGCGTTCAGTGCCCACAGCTCACTCTCCGCAGCTCAGCCAAGCCCTCCAGCCCGGGCTGCTGTGGAATCAGGGGCGTCCCGGGCCACCTGCTCATCAGGTGTTAATTAAAAGCCTACTATGTGCCAGGCACTGGGCAAGTGCTAGTCCTAGGACCGACTCGTCCTGTGTCTTCCACGTCTGGTTCCCCTCACCTGTTGAACAGGAGAACGGCCGACGGGGCTTACCCCGGGCTCGCTGTGCCTGCAACACGCAGGGCCCAGGAAGCGGTCTCACCGAGCACCGGCCTCACCCAGCATCGCAGGGCTTCTCCCGCGAGCCTGGACGCGCCTTCCCTATCGCACTCACCTCTGTTCCTGGCATGTGGCAGGGCTCGGACACACTCCCCGCGTGGAGTTTGACAGCGGCCCTGCGTTCTGCTAACGTCGACCCTCCCGACGATGCCAGGGGAAGACGAGTAAAACGAGTGTCCACTGCCCGGGTTCCCAGCCTGGCCCGGGCGCCAGGCCGCGTCCCGCCCTTCAGCAGTGCGCCCGGCTACCGCCGCACCTGGAGGGGCTGCCCAGGAAACCCGCCGCTCCGCGAGCCGGGACCGCACCACTCCCGCACCTGCGCGGGCCGGCTCGGCGCCTTTCGCTCCAGCGGGAAGCTGGGGTCCACCCCGGCGTGGGACCCCCGTGCCGCCACCCTCAGCACCGGCCTCGGGGGAGGCCGGGAGCATTAACAAAAGAAGGGAAGTTTCTCCGTCCGGAGCCCGGCGGAGCGTTCGCTCAGGAATCCACCCGAGTCGCGCACTCCCGGGCTGACAGCCGCCAGGGCCGGGCAGCTTTGTCCGGGGAGGAGCGCGGACGGCAACTTTTCGTTAGAGACGCGGCCGTCCTCTTCGGAACAAAGTGGAAGGTCAGCGGAGGCGCCGGGAGCGCACGGGCTCGCCCGGCCGCGCCGCGAAGTTGGCCGGCGCGCCCCACTTTCCTTTTTGTCTTCGCGGCTCCGCGGGCTCCGCCGGGCCGGCGGGGCGGGGGCGCGGGCGGCGGCCGGGCCTCCCCGCGCCGCGCCGCGCCCGCCCCGCTGCGCCGCCTCCGCTCGCGCCCGCACAAAGCGCGCCCGGCGCCGCGCGGCCCGCACGCCCGGGGCCTCGGCCCGGCCTCGGCCCGAGGCGCAGCGGCGGCGAAGAAGCGCGGGCCCGTCTCCGGCGCGGCGCCCCCGCCCGCCCGCGCGGCGCCCCCGCTCGGCGCCCCCCGGCCCCGCCGCCCCGCGCCGCCGCCCGCCCGCCCGCGCCCGCCGCCGGCCCGTCGGTCCCGCTCCTCACCTCGGCATCGGCGGCGGCCATGGCCCGGGCCCGCAGCGTGGCCCCGCCCCTCCCGCGCGCCATCGCCCCGCCCGCGCCTCGCGGCCCAGGGCGGGGCGGGCCGCCCGGCGAGTCTGCGCCTGCGCCCGCGCCCGCGCCTGCGCACTGTGGCCCGGACAGCGGCGTCCGCGGCGCGGGCCTGCGTCAGCCGGAACCGGGGCGCGCGGGCCGGCCGGGGGCGGGCCAGGGGGGAAGGCCTTCGCGGGGGCGGCGCGGCCTGCGGCCGGCGGCCCTGCCTTTTCACCAACACCGGCTCGCCCCAACTGGGCATCCGGCGGGCGGGCCGGGGGCGGAGAAGGACCCCTGACCTCTAACCTCGGACACGTTGTTCGCGGGCCTTCTCTGGGGGCGGGCCCTGCCCTGCGTCCCTGGGCGGTGCCCTGGGTGGGGGTGCGCCAGGTTGGGAAGGGGTGCCCGTAGGTGCTGCGCGGGTTGTGGGGATGCCCCAGCTGGGGATGGTGTCGGGGCTGCGGAGGCCGCCGGAGGCGGGGAAGGGGACTGCGCACGGGAGAATGGCTCCAACTTGGGTGGACGCCCCACTGGGAGCGTCGTCCGAGTGCAGAGTTGCTGCGTTAGGGGAGGTGCCGCGATTAGGGGCGGTGCCCCGCCCGCGGCGTCCCAGCCGGTGGCATGTCGGGACTGTGAAGGAGTGTGCCTTGGGGAAGGTGCTGCACGTCCCCTTGGGGCGGATTGCCCCCGTTGGCGGGTGTTCTGGTTAAGGGAGATGCCTGACTTGGGGGTGCCCCAGCCGCGCAACGTCCCTGATCACCCCAAGCTCCATGCTCAGTTGTGCACAGGACAAGACCCTGCGCACCAGCCTTCTCTGGAAGCGCTGGCTTAGGCCTCCCGTTCCCCACGTCCGGACCAGTTCCTCCCATCCCCTGGGAGTGGAGGAGAGAAGCGTGGCCTGAAGTAGGGGTTCTCTGGCCAGTCTTCAAAACAAGAGCTGAAGAGGCCGACTTGAAGGTTAATCGGCCCCTCAGCCCCATGAAGGTTCGGTCTCATGGGAGAAAGACGCCAGGAAATGCCTTTAAGTCTGTCACTGACGGTGCACACAGGTGCAGAGGAGGAAATGGATGCCTCTACCTACCAAGGAAACCTTCCAACGGTTTCTTTCTGGCAGCCTAAGTCAGCTGGTGACAGGCCGGGGACCCCCAAGCTCGCTCTGGAGCCTGGGACAGGAGGCTCAGGAAGTTATCCACCAGGGTTCATACCACCCAGCCTGACCCACCTTCAGCCACACCTGCCTCTCTGGGGCTGTCCTCTCCATCTCCACTCCTGCCTTGGGCCCTCCTCTGTCCCTCCCCAGAAACCCTTTCAGCTCAGGTATCTGAGTGGCTCACTTCTCTGCCATCCTTGGGTCTCAATACCACCTCGCCACTTAAAAAATGATACTGCGCCCCAGAACTTCCTTGCTTCATTTTGCTCCGTAGCCATATTGTCTGTTTTTTCTCACTATAATGTAAGTCCAAAAGGCCAAAGGTTTTTGTCATGTGTCCTGGTGTTTAGAACTCTACTTGGCATGTAGGATTCAAAATGAACATCAGTGGTTGAGCATTGACGTATGAACCAGGAGGTCACAGGTTGATTCCCAGTCAGGACATATTGCCTGGGTTTCGGGCTCGATCCCCAGTGTGTGTGGGGGGGGGGGGGGGGGGGGGGGGGGGTGCAGGAGGCGGCTGATTAATGATTCTCTCTCATCATTGATGTTTCTATCTCTCCCTCTCTGAAATCAATAAATGTATTTTTACATGAACATTTGTTCAATGAATGATATGAAGAAAAATCCTTTACCAGGCAAATTCCAAAACAAGTGAAATGTCAGAAGTCGGCCGCACTCCTACTTTGGACCATGAGGGCAGCCTGCCCCTATCCTCGGGATCACTGGTAACATGTCAGGTGCTGCACTCTGCATGTGACATTAACTCTAAACATCAGGTCAGTCCTGAGAGACAGATCATCGTTCTTATCCACATTCTGTGAATGTGCAAACCAAAGCCAGGGAGTTGTGTTCAAGGCCACGCAACAGTCTAGGGGCAGAGATGCGATTTGAACCCGTGTGGACTTTCCTTTTGACTGAGGCTACAGCTTCTAGCAGATGTGTTAGGTTATCCTGTTGGTGGTAAACTTTGTGCTTTTCTCCAGTTTTCATCCTCTTCTCGTCCTACAAATAATAAAATGTGGCCTGGTGCATAGCTGCCCGATAAAGAGCACATTTCCAACCGCAAAGGGTGGCCAGTGGGGTGTGTGCAGAAATGATCATCTACCAGCCTGTCCCCCCCCAAAAGCAGGAGGGGCAGGCCCAGAAAGCTGAGTGAGGGTGAAAACTGTAACAGCTGCCCTGGATCCAGGGGTGGGAGCCTGGACCAGAGAATGACAGCTACATCACCAGGCCCAAACCCTCCCCCTCTGGACTGTTAGATGTTCAAGAAATAAACTGGGCATGTTGGGGGCATGGGGGCTCCACCTGTCCCTTCATAGGCCCATGAGTTTGTTATAGGTTAAGGTAACAGACCCGCGGCCAAGGTCACCCTTCACCACATGGCCAGAGACAGACTTTGAACCCAGTCTTAACCGCACCTCCCGTTTCCCCAAACTTTGTTCCAGGACCGCTGGCCAGGTAGGGCTTGGAAAGCCCGCAGGATGCCCCTTCGGGGACCATCTTTCTGCAAAGCCCTGACTCTAGCTGCTCGTGGGTTCCTGAGTCCCAGGTGACGGCCCTTTGAAACACAGATCTCAGGAGCAGGCCTGCGTGTTCCTACTTGGACGGGAGGCAAGAAGCAGAGTCTGTCGGACGTGGCAGTGGTGCCAGCAGCAACGTGACACTGGAGGCCAAAGCTAAGGGCAAACCCTCCCCTTCACCCCGCGGGACTTCCTCTGGCGCAGCGCTAACCCGCGCTGCCCGGGCCCGCCGAGGTGTGCGCGCACCGGAGGGAACGGAGGGAACGGCGGTCTCCGAGTTAACGCCTGGGCTCCACCCCGGAAACCCGGCTCCCGGGGCCCAGGGAACGCGCCCGGGAGGGGGGCACCTAGGAGGAGGGGCGCGCCCAGGAGGGGAGGAGCGACAGGGGCAGGTGCCCGGAAGGGGCGGGTCGAGGAAGGCTGGCGCCCTGGGGGCGGGGCTTAGGGTGGGCGGGGCCTCGTCTGGGAGGGATGAGGGCGGCCCGAGGAGGGGCCCCAGGCTGGGCCGGCGCACGTCCGGCCGCAGGAGGGCGCCCGAGAGGCCGGCCCGCGCCCAGCGCTACAAACGAAACGCTTTATTTACACCGTGGGGTCCCGCCCAGTCCAGCCCGGCCCCCGGCCCTGGGAGAGGCCACCTGGGGGGCCACAGAGGCGTCCTGGAGGAGGCAGAGGGGCCGGCCGGGCGCCTCGAGTCCTGAGAGGGCCGGGGCGGGCCGGGAGCAAAGGCACGAAGCCCTGGGCGCCGGTCCCGTGGCAGAGGTTGGCCAGCTGGGAGAAGGCGGCGGGGGTCAGCTCCCGGGGGTCAGGCCGGCGTCCGCACGGCCGCAGCTCTGCTCATAGGACGGCGGGGCCTCTGCGGAGAGAGGGAAGTCAGCATGCGGCCCGTGGCCCTCCGGACCCAGGCCCCAGGCCCTCACTCACCACGGGGGTGGGCCCACAAGCTGTACTCCGGGGGGGGGATCAAGGTACTGGTGGAGGGCACCGGCCCTCCAGACCCGTCTGCGAAGTAGGGCACAGCGGCACCTGTGGAGACGCACAAGGCCGGGGGCAGAGGGTGGGAGGCGGGGCTGCCGCCCGGAGGACAGGGTTCAGGGGCGCCAGGCACTGCCCCGAAGGCGGCAGGCGGCCGCAGCTGCACGTGGCTCTTGGCGAAGAGGGAGACCGGGTCCGCCAAGGGGGGCTGGCCCGTGGCCTCAGCCCCAGCCTCCTCCTGGGGCGGGGCAGAGGGCACCACCAAGGACTGAGCCCCAGGAGGCGGCCCGGGGCCTGGCTGGGGACTTGGCGGGGCTGGGTTCACAGCGATGTTGCCGATGAAGACCGGGAGCGTCACGGAGGCTTCGGGCGCCTTCAGGGAGACCTGCGAGGGGCGGGTGGTGAGGGTCCAGACCACCAGGCCCCCTCCCCACCCCCAGCCCCCGCCGCCCCCCAGCCCCAGCACCTGCAGGTAGTAGTCGACGTGGATGAGGCTGCAGCCCGGCAGGGCCGACTGGGGCAGGGCGGGCACCAGGATCTGCTCTTGCCACTGCGTCCGCCTCCAGGCCTTGACGCCGGCCCCCTCCACATCCGCAATGGCCCGCACGTCGTAGATCCAGCGCTTGGCCTTATAGGACACTTTCTAGGGAAGGGCCAGCCTGTGAGCGCCGGCAGGCAGGCGACCTACCCCCCCCCACCTCCCACGGGGACCCTGACCTGCAGCAGACTGGCCACCACCGGGCTGGTGTCCTTGCCCGACTGGTTGTCAATGTCAGCCTGCAGCCGCAGCACCTGCCCCACCACGTAGCCGCGGAGGTCGGTGCTGGCCGTGAGCACCACGCTGCCCGTCTTCACCAGCTTGTAGGAGAACTTCTTGGTGGTGGAGGCCACATTGGGTTGCTTGGGGGGAGGGGGAGGGTGGGAAGACAGTTGTTAGACCCTGTGGACCCTGGCCCAGCCCACTCAGCCCCGCCATACCCAGACCCTGGACAAAGCACGGTCAGCTCGGGACAGGGAGGTCACTGTTCTTCCAGACCCTGGCCCTCCTACCTTCGCCGGGGACAGGGCGTCGCTGAAGTGGGGGCCACCCAGGGGGCCACCAGCACCCCCTCACCTCGATGTCCGGGATGCTGTTCAGGTTCAGCGGGCTCAAGATGTAGAACACACAGCTGCACTGGTGATCCTTGGAAAAGCGCGGCGTGTCGATGGTGGCCCGCACCTGGTACACGATCTTCCCAAAGGGGCCCTCGAAAGACGTGGGTGCCATGGCTGGAGAGAGAGCACAGACTGGCACCCAACTGGCCCCCCACCTTCCCCCTCCCCCACCAACCGTCACCACCAGGCCTGGCCTGGCCCGGCTGGGCGCTCGCTCACCAGGAAGCAGAAACTGGAAGGGGAAGCTGTGCTCTCCAGTAGGCAGGCTCCCTGCGGAGACATCAGGGAGATGTGGGGGGGCCGGGCACCTCGGGAGCCCGAGGGGACACCACAGGGCCCAGGAGAGAAGCAGGCGCCACAGCCAAGAGGCTCGCTCTGCTCTGGCTGCTGGGATGCCCAGCCCCTGCGCCCAGCGCCCAGTAGCACAGGGCCAAGGCCTGGGCAAAGGATGGGCCGAGAGCTTGGCTTAAACCAGTGGTCGGCAAACTCATTAGCCAACAGAGCCAAATATCAACAGCACAACGATTGAAATTTCTTTTAAGAGCCAAATTTTTTAAACTTAAACTTCTTCTAACGCCACTTCTTCAACATAGACTCGCCCAGGCCGTGGTATTGAACCACACTCAATACACTCAAGGGGCCAAAGAGCCGCATGTGGCTCGCGAGCCGCAGTTTGCCGACCACGGGCTTAAACGACAGGGTTCAGAGCTGTCCCAGAGGGTGGAGCCCCCACATCCAGGAGCAGCTGCCCCGTCAGCAGCCCAGCCCCTCTCTGGCAAGGCCCAGAGCTTGCCAGCGAGAGAGACCCATCAGGGTGCACAGCCCTGCCAGAGGGGGGCCAGTACGGAGTTCCCAGAGGCAGATGGAAAGGGGGGTGGACAGGCAGGCTGCCAGGCAGATGCACCTTTGTCCGCCAGTGACAGGGCGCTGTTGACGTAGCCCTCCTCCGCCACACACGCGGCGTCGTTGGCCTTGGCGGAGACCCTGCAGGAGCCGGTGCAGCTCACCCGGATCGCTGCAAGCAGGGGGCCAGGTGTGAGCCCCAGCCAGCCCCGGCCCGGCCCCTCCCTGCCCCCAGCACAGGCATTCAAGCAGGGCTGGCAGCCCCCCCCCCCCCCCCCCCCCCGCACCGAGTTGGGGCCTGAGAAGGCCAGCAGTGGTTTGCTGCCTGTTAGAAGACAGCTCCTGCCCATCCCCCAGCCCGGGGTGCTCAAGGGGAGCCAGGGTGGTGAGGCGCTGGACACCTGTGCTGCTGCCCCCAGGGTCACCCAGAGGACACGCCGGGGCCCGCCAGACCGGGTTTTCCGGGTTTTCCGGTGAAAACCTGGCTCCCAGAGGGGGTGCTTGGGGCATGAATGAGGAACAGAGGCCCACGGGGCTGCTGACTGACCGGCCTTCACGCTGCCTCACAGGCAAGTCAGTTAGACGGGGAGGCACCCTGCACCTCCAGGGAGCGAGCTGCTGGCCTCACCCTGCAGGAATGTGGTCAGACCCGCCGGAGCAGAAAAGGCGCACAATGGCGGGTGGGGTCAGCCTGGACTTCCTGGGCCAGCGCTGCCCAGCAGGCTGATTTTCTGCATCCAGAGAGACCTGGTCCTCTCCCCTGCTCCCCAGCGGAAGCGCCCCGGCCAGGAACCCTTGGCAGCCGCTGTTCTGTGGTCAGGAACTCGAACGTCTCAGTCCAACACCTCTGCGCTGAGTCCCAGAGGGGCAGAGGCCACGCTGGACCACCAGCCCAGGAGGCTGGGCACCGAGCAGGTAGAGGGGCAGAAGCTGAGTGGCAGGTGGCCCTGCGGCCCCACCCACCTCTCATGCAGGCCTGAGTCAAGGTCAAAGACCTCGGCATCTCCGCCCAGTCCCATTCCTTCCCTGACTCAGTGTCAGGTGAGGGGAAGGTGACGCAGAGTCTGACACCTGACTGACGGAGCCACCATGGAGGAAGCGCCCAGGGTGCCCGGGGCCAGCCCGGCCAGCCGTGGCCACGTCTCCCCAGGCTGGCCCACCTGCTGACAGACTTCCTGTGCGTCACCCTCGGCACACGGTTCCTACAGGACCCTGGCTCTCCTCTGCCCCCATCGGCACTGCCAGCGACCAGCCTTCGGCCCCTGTGCCATCCCGTCTCCCCTCGGGGACCTCCGCCTGCTCTCTAACCCTCGCTCCTCCGTCAGCCGAGGCCCCTGGGTCCAGGCCTGGAAGTGTCCCGACCCTGAAATCTGGGGCAGCAGGGCTCCTACCGCCCCTCACAGCCCAGGAGCAGCCAGGCAGGCATGAGCAGGCAGAGAGGGCAGGGTGGCGGGCCCGGGAAAAGCGCCCAGCTTTAACCCTCCCGTGGACGGGGCGTGGCCCCACTTGATCCCACTGCCCTGGGGATGCTGGGGCCAACAGAGTGTGCCAGAGGGATGCGGTAGTCCGCGGACGGGCCCGGTGCCCGCCGGGCACTGCCAAGTGACCCCAGGGGACGGCGCACGGAGCTGAAGGATAGATCTGCCCACCTCTGCCCAAATTCCTACCCACCACACGGAGCTAACTCCACTTAGCTCAGGGATGAGTTGTTACTTGGGATTTACATAGTAGCAGATGAGGCACAGGCTCCATTCACTTGTAACCTTCCGATTGGCAACTATTCAATCCTTTGAGGTGTTGAGGGGGAAACAGACACGCTGCAGTAACCAAATGTAGGCGCCAGGGGCCTGGAGAGGCGCCAGGCAGAATGGGCAGGGACCAGGGACCCAGCAGCTCCCAGAAACTCACACAATCTACCCAGGAGCCCCAAGCACCACCGCTCGTAAGGCCGACAATCGAGGCCCAGTCCACGGGCACGGTGGGTGGCTGAGACTCCCCCACCCAGCTTGGCCTGCCCCCCAGAGTTCAGGTGAAGAGCTGTGGGGGCACCTGACCCGGGAAAAAGAACCAGTATCACAGCGAACATTGGTTACCCCCGAGGGCCCACGCACGTGGCCTTCCCAATGCCCAGCAAAGAGCCCCTTCTGCACACACACGGAGGCCCCTTCGGGACCCCGACTGAATGAGCCGCGTCCAGTCTCCGTCTCCGAGGAAACCATCCTGTTCCTTCCACCCTCTTCTCCAGGATGATGGAGCAGAGGGATGGACACGCAGCGCGCTGCCTGCCCCTGGAGGAGAGCGCGGCCATCGCACCGCAGTGCCCACTGCGCAGATGCCGACGGCAGGTGCGCCCACAGCGCTGAGCAGGCTGCGGCCCGTGCTGCGCCATCCAGGTGCGGACGCTCAGTTTCCCAGTGCGGGGACGTATCACGGACAGCGGCACTGAACTGACGGGTACCCCTGTTTGGATGTTTGGGGCTGCTCCAGTTCTCCAAGGAAAATCATCACATGGCCCCGCTGGGATGGCTCCGTGGTTGAGCGTCAACCCATGAACCTGGAAGTCATGGTTCGATTCCTGGTCAAGGGCACATGCCCGGGTTGCGGTCTCGATCCCCAGTGAGGAGCGTGCAGGAGGCAGCCGATCAATGGTTCTATCATCACTGATGTTTCTATCTCTCCCTTCCTCTCTGAAATCAATCCTATATAATAAAAGGCTAATATGCAAATTGACCAAAGGGCGGAACGACCAGTCACTATGACATGCACTGACCACCAGGGGGCAGACACTCAACGCAAGAGCTGCCCCCTGGTGGTCAGTGCACTCCCACAAGGAGAGCGCTGCTCAGCCAGAAGCCAGGGTCAAGGCTGGTGAGCGGAGTGGTGGTGGTGGGAGCCTCTCCCGCCTCCACAGCAGTACTAAGGATGTCTGACTGACGGCTTTGACCCTCCCCCCGAGGGCTCCTGGACTGCGAGAGGGCGACCGGGCTGAGGGTCCCCACCCCCAAGTACACGAATTTCATGCTCTGGGCCTCTAGTAAAAATATATTAGCCCTAGCCGGTTTGGCTCAGTGGATAGAGCGTCAGCCTGCAAACTGAAAGGTCCCAGGTTCGATTCCGGTCAAGGGCACATGCCCAGGTTGTGGGCTCATCCCCAGTGGGGGACTTGCAGGAGGCAGCCCATCAATGATTCTCTCTCATCATGGATGTTTCTATCTCTCTCTCCCTCTTCCTTCCTCTCTGAAATCAATAAAAACATACTTTAAAAAAAAATTTTTTAAAGAAAATCATCTTTTCTTTCCCTACCTCTAGCCCACGAGCCCCTTCTCTCTGTCCTGGTTCCAAATCTGTCACACAAGGATGGCAGTGCCCACCTCCCGGGCGGCCACGAGAATTCACCGAGTCGGACCACAGGAAGTGGGGAGGGTGGTGCCTGGCCCGTGACAGGAGCTCAGTGAGCGGGTGGGGCGGGGGGGCTGGCTGCTGTCCTCCTCCATGTCCTTCCCAGGACGGAGGTCTCCCCACTGATCACTGGCTGGCAGCAAGGGTTCAACAAGTATCTTTTCAATAAAAGAAGGAAAAGGAGCCGATCTTTCCTTTCCCCGACCCAGGCCGGCTGGGAGAAAGCCCAGCGCAGCTCAGCGGCCACACGCCCTCTGCTCCCAGGGTCACCTGGCCAAGCCCACCTGCTCCCCCGCCCATCCCCCACCTTTCCCTCTCCAGCCCTGAGACCCGTACTTTCACAGGTGGGACCACCAGCGGGGCTCCCTCGCCTTCTGTGGCAGCTGTCCGCTCACCCACAGCCCACCCGCCACACAAAGGCCAGGGGGGGCTCTGTCCAGGCCAGACCAGAACCCCACAGCTCGGGCCATCCCTCCACTGTGGTCAGCAACAGCCTGCTCCCTGGGCCCCGGCTACAGGAGGGTGACAGGTGGACAAGCCAGGGATGAGCTTGGCGCTCAGTTGCCCCAGCTGCGAGGCTGTGCCTCCTTCCTGGGGCCCAGCACAGCACTCTCCCGTCCGGCCCCATCGCACTTCTCACCTCTCGCTTGTGCCCCAGGGAAGGACCGCGTGGTCCCTGCTGTGCCCCTGCCACACCCACTCCCACCCAAACCCCAAACTCCAACTGGGGAGATGAGAAAGGAGGTGGCGGTCTCGTGGGGAGGAGACTCCACAGGCCGAACCCCTAGCGAGAGGTGAGCAGGCTCCTTACTCCAGCCTCTTCTCAGACCCCCGTGGCCGCCCACTGTGGCGTGAGGGGCAGGTGAGGCCTGTCCAAGACGGAGGCGGCGGCTGCCCGGGGGGCTCTCGGCCCTCAGTGGGGACCAGAAGTGCTGAGCTGTCAACCACACAGGGGTCTGGAGGGCCAAGGCCCAGGGGGAAGCCGGGCGGCTGTGGTTTTGGCTGAGCACCCCGAGGTGGAGGAGCACCCAGAGGTGGAGGGACACAACGCACAACCTTGCGCTCAGAGCCAGGGATCCCCCACCCTGAGGTCGAGCCCCGGGGGGGACACCTCGGACAGGAGAGGCTGGCACCTGGGGAGGGTGCTGGGGAGGGCGGTTGCGGCAACCTGATACCCTGTCCCAAAGCCCCAGGTGTGTGCAGCCGCAGGGGGCCAGGCCAGGCGGGCTCAGGTTCACCTCCCAGATGCCAGCGGGGCCGGGGGCCTGGGGCACCCAGGGGTGAGCAAGACACCCCAGTGCACAAGGACAAGCTTAGACTGGACGTAAGCAGGTGCCGGGTAGCCCGTGGGTCCAGCTGGCAACCCGCAGACTCGGCGTGGGACTGTCTGCGCCAGGAGCCCCGCCTCCAAGTAGGGGCCCAGCAGGTGCAGGGCACGGCGGACCGGAGACCGGCAGGGAGGGGCGGAGCTCGCCTGTGTCCAGGTCCCAGTGGGCTCTGCCAAGGCGGGCAGGCTCTAAGCCTTCACCCGGGCGGAGAGGACAGGAAGGGCAGAAGCGGAAGACTGGGCCACCCGGGCCTCCCTGCTCTGCCCCGAACGCCGCCGGCCTCCCACCCAACACTCCCAGCACCCGGGGCACCCGAGTGGCGCCCCTACGGGCCCTGGACTGTGTTAGGGGAGAAGGGGGTGTCCCAGACTCAGCGACCTCGGCAGCGCTTCCGGGAGCCCCGGCCCAGCCCCAGGAGCGGGCGCCGCCACCTGAAGCCACCCCCGCCCGGCCCGCCCCAAGGCGACCCGCGCCCACCTCGGAAGGGCAGAGGCGCCGCCAGGCACACGTGCACGGCCCCTGCCAGCGGCTCCCCGGGGCTGTAGACGATGCGGCCGTGGCTCAGGCGGATCTCGAAGAGCTGCACCCGCCCCATGCCGCCCGCGGGCCCGACCGGACGGCCGCTCGCTGCTGCCCCCGCCCGCCTGCTGGCCGGCTCTGCTCTGAGCGCCGCACCGGTCCGACTCGCCCTCGACCCCGCCCCGTCGGCCCTTCCTCCAATCGGGACACGCCGCAGGCCAGACCACGCCCCTCCTGCCAGTCCCTGTGCGTGACCACGCCCCATCCCGCCCCCAAGGTGGGGCCACGCCCTCGGCCACGCCTTACGCTCGCGAGCCCGTCCCCCGTCTCAGCCACGCCTCAAGCCTTCCGGGCGCGCCCCGCCCGGCCACGCCCCCGCCCGGACCCGCCCCAAGGGGGTCACACCCCTCGTCCGCTGGGTTTTTCCCGGCCCTGTCCCCTCGTCTCCTCCGGGCCCATCCCCGCGCGGTCAGCCCGCGGCCCCGCCTCCGGCCCGCAGTTGGAGGTCCGGCCGGGTCCGGGGACCCGGCGCACGGGCACCCCCGCTGCCCCGGGAGAGTGGCCGGCTCACGTCCCTAGGAGGCGGGCCGTGGCCCGGGCTGGGGCTGGGGGCCGGAGGAGACGGTGCGGGGTCGGGGCCTGCTGGCTGGGAAGGGTCCCTCTGAGCCCCGCGCGTCACTCCGCGGAAGGACGTCAGGAGGGCTGGCCGGCGGGTGTGCGTGCGCTGGGAGCACGCGGCGGTCCTGAGGCTCAGGGTGGGGTCCCTGGAGCGGCCTGCCCGCGGAACCGGCCCTGAACGCGTGGGTGCGGGGCCGGCGTGGAGGGGACGCGGGGCTGAGGTTGTGTGGGGCGGGGTGTGCGTGACTCCAGGGCGCTGAGGGACATCCTCTGACGTATCGTCTCTACAAGGCAAGGCGGCTGGAGAGTGAAGTGGGGGGGGTCGGGCGGGGAGCGTGCACGCGGGAGACCGAGAGCGCCTAGGAGAGAGAAGGTCGTGCCAGCTCAGAGCTCTCAGAGAGGCGGCAGTGGGCGCCCCCTGCTAGCTGAATGGGGTGCCTGAAGGAGGGCGTCGAGGTCAGCTGGGTGAACGGGGTGGCTTTCCGCTGGAGAAAACTGGCCTCGATATAAGTTGGTTGGGCGTGTGGGAGAAATGCATGACCCGCAGAGTCTGAGATGCCCGTTGGGCGCTGCGCATGAGTTTGGGGGAGACGAAGGATTAAAGGTTTGTTACGCGCTCGTGTGTAGATGGTAACTCACGCCGGGGCGCTGATGACATTGGAGTTTGGGGTGAAACCCACAGAGACCTAATCTAGCCCTCCAGCAAAAGGGGCGGGACTTCCTGCTCCCAGGGTCCTGCTGGGCCACGTGAGAAAAGGGAGGGGCCCGGGAGCCCTGGAGAGCGGGGGGGGGGGGGGGGGGGGGGGGGGGCAGGCGGCGGCGCCAGACCCCACCTGGCTTCCTAGAGCCTGATGTACCCCAGAGGGAGGTCTGACTGTGCAAATGAGGGGACTCCTGAGCAAGGGCAGGGTGCCCAGGGGGAGGAGAGGATTGTGGGCATCCCAAAATGCCACATGTCACTACAGAAGTCAAGAAGGAAGAAGAGAGGTGTGTGCTGGCTGCTGCTGAGATGGAATAAATGAGAGAGAGTGGGTGGTTTTTATCTCGGGTCACCCTCTGTCTCCCACAATTGGACCCCCATTTGCACCCCCCAGCCTTTATTCCGACTCCATCGCCCACCCATCCCCTGTTCGGGAAGCTGCTGCCGGCCCTCACACCCGCCGCCACCGCGCCCATGTGCTGACCGCCTTTCTTTCAACGTCCCTTTCCTCTTGCTCTCCTGGCGCCGGGCTTCCTGGGTGTCTCCGGGTAGATGTTTATTTTCACACAACTCCCGTGCCTTTGGGTGCCCTCCTGAGCCCTGTGGCCGCTAGACATTTCCCTGTCACCTTCAAAGCTTTGCCCGGCCAATGGGGCTCCATGCTTGAGCATGGACCTATGAACCAGGAGGTCACAGTTCAATTCCCCATCAGGGCACATGCCAGGTTGTGGGCTCAACCCCCACTGTGGGGAGTGCAGGAGGCAGCCAATCCATGACTCTAACTCACCACTGATGTTTCTATCTCTCCCTCTCCTTCTCTGAAATCAATATGCACCCAAATAAAGTGTACCCAGGACTTGTTCTAACTGCCTGAGGTGACAGACAAAGAGACAACTGCTCGCTCACAAGAGTTTTGTGCTTAGCCAAGAGGTGGGGATAGCCCCCCAGGGAAATGCCAGGGTTGCTCGGCCCCAAGCCCGTAGGTTTTCTGTGGGAAGGAATGGGTGAGGCAGTGGAGGCTGTGAGTAATCTCAGTGGGCTCCGGTCCCTGGGGGTGGTCTCCAGTGTCCAGTACCTGGCCCTGTGGGGATGGAGGCAGAGAAATCCTGGCATGGTGAGTGAGGGAGATAAAGGAGGTGGGTGCAAGTGGGGGCTCTGGATTGGTCAGTTTGCACGTGAAAGGTGTGGTCCCAGGAAGTTGCTTGCTGTCTCCAGGAATTAGCTCTGGGAGGCAGTCTCTCCCAAGGTCGCAGGGCCCCCCAGATGTCAAAGCATCACAGGTAAGCACATAACACTGTCAATCCATCCCTCCTTCCCACAGCTCTGCCAGGAACGCCAGCTGCCCCTCCCATGGCTTGGTTAGTTTGTCTCAGAGATGCCTGCCAACCCCTTCTCCCATCCCTTTTCCAGGTGCGCTGTTTCTCCCATCAGAAGGTGGGCCCATCCCCACCACGGACCCTGGGCCGGCCTGGGCTGGCTTTGACCGGTGATGCTGTGACAAGGGATGCCACACCAGCTGCAGGGGCTCAGGAGGCCTGGCAGCTGCTCATCTCGTTCCCTTGGGTATGGGAGCTGCCACACAACAATGCCTGCTTACCTGCTGGGGAAACCTCAGAGAGAGAGGGAAGGAGGGAGAGGGGAGAGAGGGAGAGAGGGAGAGAGGAGAGAGAGAGGGAGAGAGAGATTGCCTGGACACCTGAGTGCCCCTGGCTCAGACTTCTTGCCTCAATCATACCCAGGGACTGTGGCTGAGCCACCCTGGCTGTGTCCGCCAGCTACTGTTGCAGAACAAACTGCCCCAATTGATTACTTATTGTGACAACGAGGCTGCCCTCAGCTGGAGGCTCTTCTGTTCCGTGCGGTATCTGCTGAGAATGGAACATCCAAGACATCTTT
Organism: Ia io; assembly: GCA_025583905.1. Classification (NCBI taxonomy): domain Eukaryota; kingdom Metazoa; phylum Chordata; class Mammalia; order Chiroptera; family Vespertilionidae; genus Ia; species Ia io. Next base: position 1,194,153 of record JAJQQW010000017.1, on the reverse strand, counting down.
TTTCTTTTCTTTTTTAAAATATTTTTTTATTGATTTCAGAAAGGGAGCGGGAGATAGAAACATCAATGATGAGAGACAATCATTGATCATCTGCCTCCTGCATGCCTCCCCACCCCCCACTGGGGATCGAGTCTACAACCCCGGGCATGTGCCCTTGACCGGAATGGAACCCAGGACCCTTCAGTCTGCAGGCTGACGCTCTATCCACTGAGCCAAACAGGTCAGGGCCAAGAAGTCTTTTTCACATACATGTCTGGTGCCTCACCTGCCCTGGTGGCTGGGGTAGCTCAGGTGTGGTCAGGTGACATACCTGGTCAGGTGTCCTCGGTGAGGCCTCTCCACATGGCTGGTTTGGGGTTTAGCACAGCGTGATGGTCTCCAGATAACGAGACTGACGACCTGGCGGTATGTCACCAAGGTGGAGGAAGGCGAAGCTGCCCGTCCTCAGTCCTGGGCTCTGAGTTCCAGAACCTTCTACGACGGTAAGTGCATCAAAACAGTCACAGGACCAATTGGGTGGAGCATCACACACTTACGAGGAGAAAAGGAATTGGTGACAAATGGAGACAGCTGACTGCACCAGCCAACAGCAGAACCACCCAGCTGAGCCCAATCTGGATTACAGAACCATGAGGAAGTAAATGGTTGCTTGAAGCCGGGAAGTTTTGGGGTGGTTTATTATGCACCAACAGATACTGGGACAGACATTGTTTTTCATAGTGGCAGCACCAATTTGTAATCCCAGCAACAATGCAGGAGGGTTGCCCCCCCCCCCCCCCCCCCCCCCCCGCTTCCTCGCCCACACGTTTGATTCATTGATGATAACCATCTGATAGGTGTGCGGTGGTATCTCGTGGTGTCCTTCCTTCTTTCTGAGTGTAAAAGTCAAAGTCCTGCCAAGAGCCTATTGCTCCTCCTGCACTCCAGTCTGGTCACAATAGCCACCTCCATTTTCTTTTCTTTTTTTTATTAAATATGTTTCCATTGATTTTCGAGAGAGAGGAAGAGAGAGGGAGAGACAGAAACATCCCAGGCTGCCTCCCCGCACCCCCCTCCATGGAGCAGCAATACAGGCATGTGCCCTGACATGACTGGGAATTGAACAGGTGACCACTTGGTGCATAAGACGATGCTCAACCCACTGAGCCACACCAGCCGGACGATGCTCAACCCACTGAGCCACACCTGCCTCCATTTTCAAACATGCCAGGAATGTCCCCAGCTCGGGGCTCATCCCACTGCCTGGAATGCGCTCCCCTGTGTGCTGCCATGACGCATGCCCTCTCCTTCCACTGACTTGTCCGTCAGGCCTACTCTGCTCCCCACCTTCACCCGGACCCCCAACCTCTAAAGCTGACCTACGTGTCTCCCCCGCGGCAGGTATGGCCTCCTAACACCGCACATAACTCACTATCACGGGCTTTTTCTGCCTTCCTCGCTGGAATACGAGCAGGCGCTTTAAATGTGTGCGCACGGGTGGGTCCTGGGAGCAAAAGCCAAGCTGGAGTGGTTGCCAGGAGGCAGGGCTGGTAGGCAGGCCCCCCTGGCCCCCAAGAGGCAGGCTGGGCGTCCCTGGAGCAAGCGGTTCTGCGCCCTGGACTTCGCCCACCCCGGTTAGGGAGCCTGCGGCCGGGAAGGCTGGTGTAGCCTGGGGTCGGGGCCGGCCGCCTGGTCCAGAGCAAGCCCCCGCGGGGAGGGGACACGCCAGGGGGGAGGCGGGCCCTCCGCTGGGCTTAGCCCACGTCCTGCAGGCGCGGGCCCCCAGCCTAGCTTCTCGGCGGCCGGGGCACCTGGGTCCCGCGCTCAGCCCCGATCCCGCCCCTGCCCGCTGCCCTGGACGGAGGGCCGTTTACGGGAGCCGCGGCGAGTCCAGCACCCTAACCACGGGCCCTCGGACAGCCGGGGGCGCAACGCCAGGAGCGGCCCAGGGATCGCGGCGGCGCAGGGGCGGGGCGCGGGACCGCGGGTAAAACGCGGGGTCGGGGGCGGCGGGAGAGCCGGTGCCGGCACAAAGCTTCCCGCGAAACTGACGTAGCGGGGCGGCCGCGCAGGCCCCGCCCCCGGCCGCGCCCCTCCCCCGCGCTCGCCCTGCTGCTCGGCGCGCCTGCGCACCGGCCGGCTCCCCGTTGGCCGTGGCGAAGCGGCGCGCGCCGGCTGGTGCAGGGCGCGCCCCACCATTGGCCGGGAGGCGGCGGGCGGGGGTGTGTCCGCGCCGCGCCCCGCCCTCGTCTCCGCTCGCGGTGGTGCGCGCGGCGGCAGCGGCGGCGCGTGGCAGGTCCGGCGGGCTCGAGGCGGCGGCTGAGGCGGCCTGGTCCCGGCCCAGCCTCGTCCCGCCCGGCTGCCCGGACCCGACCCCTGACCGCCCGCCCGCCCGGCTCGCTCGGCGCGCCGCGGCCCCGCCCCGGCCCGGCACCTCCCAAGGGAGCGGCGCCGCCGGCCGAGCGCAGGCCTGGCCATGACCGACTTCAAACTGGGCATCGTGCGGCTCGGCCGGGTGGCCGGGAAGGTGAGCGGCACGGGCCGGGGGCCGGGCCGGTGGGCGCGGCGTCGGGGCGTGGGGCTGGGTCGGGGCCGCGGGGCCTGGCCGGGGCACCGGGCCCGGCGGTTGTGCGGGTGGCGGGCCGGCGGCGTGTCCCCGCGGGCACCCTCCTTGGGCCGCGGCCTGGGGCTCGGACGGTGCGCCGCGGCCCGGGAGGAGGCGGCACCTGCGGCGCGGGGACCGCAGCGCCCTTCCGCTCGCTCCTCGCGGAGCCCGGTGTGTGCGCGCCGCTCCGAGCCTGCGGGTCCTAGTGGCGCTTCGCACAGGTTTCACGCGGCCAGCGGGGGCCGCGTCTGGCCGAGCCTCCGTGGGCCCCGCCGCGGCCAGGCCTCCCTCTGCTGCTCTCCCGCCCCCGGCCCCGCCCTCCGCGTGGTCGGGCTGGGGCTCCTGGCACCTGTGGGCATTGAGGCTTGGCTGTTTCCAGGAGCCGGCCGGCCGTGCCGCTGACCAGCCCCGGACCGTACCCTGGATGGGAACCCTGTTCCCATCGCCAGCGGCGGAAGCCTCGGGTGGGAGAGGAGCAGAGGCAGTCAGATGAAGGTAACACGGACGCAGACCCTAGGCAACAGCTTCCCGAGCCGGAGCGAGCCGGCCCTGTGGGGGCTGTGTCCTGCCGGCCGGCCTGCGAGAGGCGTGGCTTCCTGCCTAGGGCAGGGTGGGCTCCCCTCAGCTCGGAGACCCTCCTAACGCAGGAGCCTTGAGACCTCTTCCTCGGAGCAGAAAGTAAAAAGGTCAATTCCCTGGGCAGCTGTGTGCCGGCTGCCCTGCCTAAGAAATGAACGTTAATGGAAACCTCCTGGGTATTCTGCCTCAGTCCCGCCCCCCTCCTCTGCTCCACGGAAGCCGCCGTGCCGGACTAGGCTTATTGGCACCTGAAATCGCACAGAGTCGAGGTTGGCCAGCTTGGTGGCAGGTCGGATGGGTAGCCTCGTGCGGGTGGCCAGTGCAGCCCGATGCCCGCTGCTCTGGTGCAGTCTCGGGGGGAATGACCAGCCCGGGCACGGCTACCTGCTCTCTGTGGCAGACTGCCCACCCCCTCGCCTGCTGATCTCTGACTCCTGAAGGGGCTGGTCCGTTCCTGCCTGTTACCAGTACCTTACCCATCCCACATGTAACCTGTGAAATGTGGTTGATTTGTAGACCAAGTACACGCTGATAGACGAGCAGGACATCCCGCTGGTGGAGGGCTACTCCTTTGAGGTAAGGGCGGCCCCCTTTCCAGCCCTTGGGGAGGGCCGGGCCGGGAGGGGTGGCTTTCTCCCCCATGGGAGGGCCCGGAAGCTCCCTGCAGAACCTGGGTCTCAGCACTGCCTCTGTGGCACTCTTCCTCCCAGTGGCCACCCTGATTGCTTCTCTTCCCAAAGCAGAGACCAGTTGTGTCACATTGGTGACTGAATTCAACTGGACAAGCCCTGGTTCCTTAGGAGACTGTCCCCCACCTCCCCTGGGCCTGGGCCCTGTCCCTCCTGGTGCCCAGTGCTCCTTCCTCCCATCTTCCTGGCGCCCCTGCCTTCCACTGCCGCTGCTTGACCAGCTTCTGTTCATGCCCCAGTGCCCAGTCCCCCCACCGCGCCTCCCTCCGTGAAATCCTCGGGGGACGCCCCACACACTCATCCCCGCTCCTCACGCGCCTGCAGCAGCTGCTTGTGCAGGGGGTGCCTTTCTCACTGGTTGTGGGCTTTTGTAAGATGAGGGAAGCTCCTCTCTGTCCACAGTACTGTGCTCCTGCCTGTCGCGCTCAAATGCAGGAGCTCGGGACACGCTGGCTCGTGCTGTGAGTCCGGGCCTCCCAGGGTCCCAGCAACAGGCCCGCTCTGGCCCTCTGCCTTGTTCCCGGCGCTCAATGTCTCTAAGAGGAATCTGAACGGTTGCTGCGAATCGGAGGCTTCTTAGCAGACCTGTACCTTGTTCCTTCTCAGGCCAGGATGGAAGTGGATGCCGATGGAAATGGTGCTAAGATATTCGCTTACGCCTTTGACAAAAACCGAGGAAGGGGCTCGGGCAGGCTTCTGCATGAGTTGCTGTGGTGAGTATTACCGGGCTGCTTGCTCCCCACTGGGTCCTGCATGAACCCTGGGGTACAGGAGCCAGGGCGGCCTCCCCTCATGCTTCTGTGCCACTCGGCTAACTCAGAGGAGGGGCTGCGTGCTGTGGCACCAGCAGGCTCGCCTGGGTCTCCAGACCACGTGCGCTTTCTTTTCGCAGCTCACTGGGGCGGTTATTGCCTCCCCAGGAGGGTGGGTTCTGCTTTTTCCCCAACTGACCCCCTCTCCTCCCAGCCATTCCCACCCCGGGCAAGCTCCCACCGCCCCAGTGTCTGTCCATTGGTTATGCTCATATGCCTGCCGGCTCTTGCTGAGCCTGTTGGTGGGACATGGGGAAGCAGCTGCTGTCCTTGGTGTGCACGGGGGGTGGGGGGGCGCTCAGAGAGGCGTTTCTAGGCTGTGCTGCAGGGTTTGGGGTTCCGGCCGTGGCTCCCTGCAGCCCAGCTCTTCCATCCAAGGGCTAAACTGTCAACCTGGCTGGTCCTGTTTGGGCCATGGACTGACATCTTGGGTTCCCCTGGGCATCCTCACTCCTGGTGTGCCCGTCAGTGTGCGAGGGCAGTGCAGTCGCGTGGCGGACGCGCTGGACTGGGCTGTGGAGGCAGGTCGAAGAGTGCTTGTTTCTAGGGAGCGGCACAGGGGCGGCATCGCCCCCGGGTTCCAGGTCGTGCATCTCAACGCGGTGACCGTGGACAATCGCCTGGACAACCTGCAGCTGGTGCCGTGGGGCTGGCGGCCCAAAGCGGAGGAGACCTCCAGCAAACAGAGGTGGGTCTTCCCGGCTGCCAGGCGGCAGGGCGGCGCCGAGGACTGCCTGCTCTCGCCACCAGGCCCCACGTCCCCGCTCTGCTCCGGGGGACCTTGCTGTTGTCCCTCGACGTGTGGGGTCCCCTGTTCTGGGAGGGGGGTGAGGTCCTGATGCTTCTCTTTTTGGGCGGGTCATCCGATGATGGCTCTGTCGGGAGCAGGGTCGTCTGGGCTGGACGCCTGCAGGTGGTAGGACTTGTCCCTGTCCCCGAGGCAGGTGAGGTGTCTTCAGCTCCGTGCACACAGCTCTTTTTGTCGCACTCCTTGCCCAACACCTGACGCAGTGGTTGAGGGGACCAGGCGATGTGGATTGGAGGCTTGGTCTCCTCTCTGAGTCCTGCAAACAGCGCTTGTGCTCAGACAGCGCAGGCATCCGCCCGGTGGGAAGGCTGCTCCGAGGCAGTTCCTGTGGCCCGGGGAGCACCCAGCTCTGAGCTTCGAGGAGCCCTTGGGGAACCAGGAGTTGGGGGACCAGCAGCAGGACGGGGGCTGGGAGCTGATGCTGGTTGCTGACACGGCCAGGGTGTCTCTGGCCACACGTGCATTCCACGCTCATAGGGCCCCCCAGGGGTTTCTGCATGTCCTCAGGCTTCTGGGCAGCTGTCCCCGACGGTGGTGGTGACTCCCAGCAGACAGATGTCAGGGAGGTTGGACGGGTCAGTGTTTCCTGGGATCTTGGCAGACGGAGACGGGTGAACTGCCGCAGTTGTCATCCTCTCGGTCTTGCTGGAGCCTGAGCTGCGGACGTGGGAGCGGCAGGTTCAGAGGCCACGTGTCGGGGTGGTCCCCAGGCTCTCAGGACAGGGGCGGGGCTGGGGCGAGCCTCTGCGTTCTCTCCTCTAATGGTAGAGTATGGCCTGATCTTGAGGGAAACTGACCCTTTTTGTAATAGTTGTCCTTCTAGATTTCTGGTTGAATGTGACAGAGCCCGGGCTGATAGGTCAGTTGGTTAGAGCAGCGGTCGCCAACCGGTGGCCCTTGAGGTCCGAGAGGTTGGCGACCGCTGGGTTAGAGCATTGGCGTGATGGCAAGTTTCCAGGTTCGACCCCTGGTCAGAGCATATACAAGAATCCACCAATGAATGCACAAATAAGTGGAACAAGACATGGGTGTCTCTCTCTCTCTCCCCCTTCCTGTCTCTCTCTCAAATCAATACATTAAAAACAAAAAAAGAAAGAAAAGAGCCCTGGCCGGTGTGGGTCAGTGGATAGAGCGTCGGCCTGGGGACTGAAGGGTCCCAGGTTTGATTCCAGTCAAGGGCACATGCCTGGGGTGCAGGCTTGGTCCCCAGTAGGCGTCATGCAGGAGGCAGCCAGTCAGTGATTCTCATCACTGATGTTTTTATCTCTTTCTCCCTTCCTCTCTGAAATCAATAAAGATATGTTTTAAAAAGAAAAGAAAGTGACAGAAACAAGGCCCAGTTTGGCTGAAGCGAAGATAGGGCACTGATTGGCTCCACAGGCTGTGGCGTGGGGCGCCCCCTCAGTTCTTCCTTGGAGCGGCCACCAGAGCGGCAGACGCGCTGTCCCTGGGCAGGTCCCCGAGGCCTCGCAGAGCCCTGGGTCACCAGTGAGCTGCTTTAGCTCACGTTTCTCCCCGGGCGCTGGGGACGGGAGGGCTGTTCCATCAACAGAACAGAAGGAGAAGGGCCCCTTGGAGGCAGGGCGGCCTCCACAGGTCCCCGCGGCCCAGTGTGCACGCGTGTGCGATGTGCATGCGGGACCTGCCCTCGCCGACCCACGCAGGCCCCCTAACACCCGCCTGTCACCAGCGAAGGGTCTGCTCCTCGGGGTCCCTTCTTCCTAAGGCTGACGAGTACCCGTCCTTTCGCCCAGCGGCGGGCACTGGTGTGGCTGCTCCCGGTTCCAGCTTGTGGAGCGATGCTGCTGTGAACGTGGGTGTGCAGACCCTCGTCAGGACCCCACTTTCAGTTCTCGTGGGCGTGTCCCCAGGAGTCGGATTGCGGGGTCCTGTGGGAGCCCTGCTAGTAATTTTCTGAGGGTCCTCAGACGGTTTCCACAATGGCTTCCCGCTATACAGTACGCGGTGTGCAGGCTCCCTCTCTCCACATTCCTACCAGCACTGTAGTTTGTTGTTTTAGCAGCAGCCATAACTGGTGTGAGTTGGCATCATTGTAGTTTTGCTTTTTCCCGACGACTAGCGATGTTGAGCATGTTCTCGTGGGCTTCTGGGCATTTGTGTCTTCGGAGACTGTCTTCAGTTCTCTGTCTTTAGGTTGTGTTACCTGGTTGCGTTGTACTGCTCTTTACGTACTCTGTAACCGTTATCACATCTATGGCAAATCTTCCCCTCATTTTGTGGGTTGCCTTTTTACTCTGGACCGTATCTTGATGCACAACGTTTGTAAATTCTGTGAGGTCCAGTATGTCTGTGTCCTCTTTGTCACCTGTGGCTTGGTGTCATATCCAGGAAATCGTTGCCAAGCCCCGTGTAGGACAGCTTTTGTCCTGTGTTTGCTTCTGAGAGACCTTGTGTTCAAGGTCTTATGTTTAGGTCCTTGGTTCATTTTGAGTTAATTTTTGTATATGGTGTTAGGTGAGGGTGACCCTTCCCTTTCCTCTTTTTTAAAAAAAATATATTTTTATTGATTTTTTACAAAGATACAAGGAGAGGGAGAAAGGGATAAATATCAATGATGAGAGATAATCATGGATCCATGGATCGGCTGCCTCCTGCACACCCCACACTGGGGATCGAGCCTGTAACCCAGGCATGTGCCCTGACCGGGAATTGAACCAGTGACCTCTTGGTTCCTGGGTTGACGCTCAGCCACTGAGCCACGCCGGCCGGGCTCCCTTCCCTCTTTTACCCAAGTCCCCACAGGCCTGGGAGTTCAACGTCTCTGGAAGGTCACGGTGCTGCCTGTCAGGGCGCCTCGCTCTGGAGCCCCTCAGTCGCAGGCCTGCTGTCCACTCGCACAAACGGGGTGAAGGATGCGGGTAGCAAGGCACCGGGGGGGGGGGGGGGGGGGGGGGGGGAGGGCAGCCCGGCGGCAGAGGCGCTGCTGGGCCCGAGCAGGGAGGGGCCTGCCTGCTGGCTCAGGTGGCGGGCGTGGCGGGGTCCTGAGGCCGAGTCCCGTGCCTGCCGTGTCCCCTGTGCCAGGTGCAGGAGACCCAGCCCTGCTCTGCGCCTGTCAGTGGGGAGACCAAGGCTACAAAGTAGGTGTCAGTGGGGATGAGCCCACAGTGCGGGTGGGCAAAGTCCAGTTGCCAGAACAGAAATGGGGGTGGCCGTCCTGGGGTCCTGCATCATCCTCTGTGCCTAGAGCTGGGCCCCTTCTCCTTCAGGGAGCAGAGCTTGTACTGGCTCGCAATCCAGCAGCTCCCCACGGACCCCATCGAGGAGCAGTTCCCCGCGCTGAGCGCCACGCGGTACTACAACGCCAACGGGGACGTGGTGGAGGAGGAGGAGAGCTCCTGCACCTACTACGAGTGCCACTACCCGCCCTGCACGATGATCGAGAAGCAGGTACGGCCGCTCCGCTCCCGTCCCCTCGGGCCCCTCGGGCCCCTCGGGCCTCTGCAGCCGCGGGGCCGGGGTCGGGTCCTCCCGTTGGATGTAGTTCCTCTGCAGGACTGAGAGGTCGCCTGCTCTGTGCTTTCAGCTCCGGGAGTTCAACATCTGCGGGCGTTGCCAGGTAGCCCGGTACTGCGGCTCGCAGTGCCAGCAGAAGGACTGGCCCGCCCACAAGAAGCACTGTCGGGAGAAGCGGCGCCCCTTCCAGCACGAGCTCGAGCCGGAGCGATGACTGGGCAGCGGCAGCTCGGCCCTGCGCTCCAGGCCTGCCCCGGACACCGCGGACACGGCGGTGGTGGAGCCTGGTGCTGTGGAAGAAGCCAGCAGCGCCCGGAGCGGCGGCGGCGGCGGCTCTGGTTGCGGGCACTTGGCGGGGCCCAGCGCTCCCCTGGAAGTGCTCCCTGCAGTAGAGACAGCTGGGAGGCTCCCGCCAGGATGCTTCTCATTATTTATATGTTAATATGTTTGTAAACTCATGTACAGTTTTTTGGGGGGGAGGCCGTGGGGGGTTAGGAATTACAAATAGAATCATTTGCTGTCATCCTCAAGCAGCAGACGGTCAGGCCACGGGTCTCAAACTGTCACAGAGCAGGAGCCGCCCAGGAGCGCGGCCTCGGCGTGGCATCTACACGGAAAGTAAAGGGCAGTCACCTAGCACCTGCTCTGCGCTCCTCCTTTCCCGCTGAGCCTGTTTCCGAGTGGGCCGGGCCCTGGGGTGGGGGCCCGCCTCGATCCTGGGCTTCTCCCAGGAGTGAGGCCCAGACCCACTGCCCTGTGGTGTGGAGCGGACCTGGGTGATCGCAGCCCAGCTGTGAAGTTCTCGCCTGGACTCCCTGAGTGTCCGGCAGGTCTCTGAGGCCCTGCCTGTGAGCAGCGACCTGGAGGATCGGAGCTCTGCTCCCCACACCGTGCTGGGCCTCCGCCCTCCCTGGAGCCACAGATGTCCGAGTGCTGGGCCACCTGGCAGCACCTCGCACTGCCACCCCGGGCAGGGAGCTGGGCTGTGCGGTTGGCATCTGGCTGGGAGGATGAGGCTGGCCCTCCAGGGTGACTGTGTGGGCAGCCCTGGCCCTGGAAGTCCTGCTACACTCTCCATGGCAGCTCTTGGGTGTGCTCACTGCGGCCTGGCTGGGCGGCCCCATGCTGGCCTCTGTTCTCTGCTTAGCTTCCTGTCGCTCCTTTGCATGTGTGGTGTCCTGTGCAGAGTCCCAGGGAACAGGCCTGGGAAACGTGGTGGAGCTCACGGGGAACAGAAGGGCTCTGTTCTAACCCCGAAGGAGGGTTTTCTGGATGTGAGAGGACTCCGTATTCCCCACACACTTGTTTGGCCAGAAGCTCCTTTGCGGCTAGAGGTCAGGCGTGGGTCTTTTCTGGGTCCGAGAGTTTTGCTGCACAGGCTGTCTGTTCAGGTCCCTCCAGACCCTGGGATGAGCAGTGATGGGCTCAGCTATTGGGGATGGTGACATGTGTAATCCTGAGAGACGGTTGTTCCTACAGCTGGTTTGAGCTCTCGGGATGTTCCCGGTGACTCCTGCTTCCAGAGGCCAGTTCTGGCCAGGACAGTTGGGGGTGGGGGCCTACATAGGCACGGGCCCCAAGTACTCAACAGTTGCTTTCAAACAAAGGCTCCTGGGCAAGGAGGCACCAGGCTGTGGCTGCGGGTTTTGCCTGTCCTTTGGGGCGTGGCCAGGTTGGTGCTCCAGCCGGCCTACATCCCCTGACCAGCACGTTGCTCTGCCGTCAGCCATTCATCAGAAAACGCATTGGAAGGGACGTGCCCAGGGTCTGCTGACCACAGTGCCCACTGGGTCCTGACACTTGGCTGCTTCCTACGTGTCTCGTGGTGCTTCGGGCATAGCCTTGACCCGGGGGGTCGCTGTTGGCCATGGAGCTGGCACCACAGGAGGCAGCATCCCAGCCCTGGGCTGGAGCTGGGAACGTGACCTTGGCCTAGAGTTGGCCCCTGCAGCAGTTCCTCCCCTGTGCTCATGTCACCACCATGGCGCCTGGAGCAGGTGCTGTTGGGAAGATGCCGTTGGTCCACAGACTGTCCACTAGCTTCCTTTGTCCACTGCCCGATACCCAGCCCCAACCTCTTGATCTTTGTAGCCACACAGCGGAGAGCATCTATGAAGCCCAACATTCAGAAGGTCCGTTCGCTGTGGGGCTTGTTTCTAACCTGTTGGGGATGTGGCGGGTGGGCTGTTGCCTCGTTTGTCCCAGAGAGGAAAACACCTCTTTCTGGGGCAGGGTCCATGACTTGTCTTCCCAGCCCTCTCCTTTCTTCAACGGTGTCAGCGTCCTGTAGCCGCCCGGGTCTGACCGTGGCTGTGCTGGCCACTCCCTTATATCCTGAATCTAAGTGGCGGGGGACCCCTGCCCTCCCTGGACGCTGGCTGTTCCCCCTGCACCTGCTGCGGAGGGCCTGGCTCCTCTAGGCACCTCCAGTAGGGCCTGCGTCCTCTCCCGCTGCGCCCGCCCGCCTTCCGGGCAGGAGGGCAGCCGAGGCCCAGCTCCTTGCAGCCTGGACTCCGCTGCATGCATGTCTGGGCCCTGTGCACGCTTCACCCTCCGCTGCCCTCACGGGCCCGCTGTCCTGTCAAACCCCAGGCATGGGCGCGCCCTGGCACGTGGGGCCCGCCGAGGTCCGCCGGCCGGGAGGGGGCGCAGGAGCCCGGCCTCACAAGGGGGCGGCAACTGCGGCCGGAAGTCCCTCCCCGGCACACCGGAAGGGGAAGAAGTACCTACCCGTGCGGTGCGGTCCTGTCGCGCTTGGGTTGCGGCTCCAGACCCCGACCCGACCCCGCCGTCACCCCGGCCTCGGCCCCGACCTGGCTCGCAAACTGGCCTCGCCATCCCACCACCGCAACTCGGTCCCCGCCGCGTCCGACGGCCGGGAGACGGGCGGCCCCGTGCAGCTGCTGCAGGCGGTGGACACGGAGTACACGGCGGACTCGGTGGAGTGGTGCCCGCTGGAAGGCTGCCGGCACGTGCTGGCCTGCGGCACCTACCAGCTGCGGGGGCCGGAGGACGAGGTGCGCGGGCCCGGCCCTGGCCGTCTGGCCGCGCCTCGGGGCGTGTGGCCGCGCGCAGGGACGTCCGCGGAGGCAGCCACGCCGGCCCCGCCTCCCCACCCCATGGCCAGGCCTCTCGGGTCTGCAGCCGGAGCGCTGCCGGACAAGTGCCTGTGGAGGCACGGGAGGCGGTGCGGGGCCTTGTGGCCTGGGGGTAGGTCAGGAGCGGCGTCTCTGAGGCAGAAGGCCCCTGCTTGCAGCGTGGCTCCAGCTCATGGGTCAAGTCCCCAGTAAAGGGAAAACGGGGCTGTGTAGGGACTGCACCCCATCTGTGGGAGCAGACATGTGGGCCCAAACCGCCACCCTTAGGGGTGACAACTGGCGCTGGAGCACAGGCCTCAGCCGGGACTGCCCCTGTGGGCTGGTGTAGAAGGAGGCTCTGTGCTGGGCCGGCACATCTGCACGCGCCCGTGGGAGGGGACGTTTCTCCAGCTCAGAAAGTCCGGGCAGGATCCGGCTCCGCAGCCCTCCCTCTCTCCCTGCCCCACCGTCAGCTTCTGTCAGGGTCACCCGGACACACCTGCATCTTTTGCAGAGCGAACAGGACGTTCCTGAGCCTCAGGCCCGGGTAGGCCGTCTCTACCTGTACAGCTGCAGTGACCCCTCTGCTTGCTCTGTGGCTGAGATGCAAAGAAGAGACACGTCTGCCATCCTGGACATGAAATGGTACGGACTTGCCAGCAACCCCACGGCCTGGGATCGCGTCACTGGCAGGGAGCCTGATGCCCGGCAGCATCCCACTGCCGGACGGGCAGCCTCTTCACCGTCCTGCCCACCTGCGGGCACTTGTGGGGTGATGCAGCTTTGGGGTTCATTTCCTTTGTCAGTCTCCGAGCCCCCGAGTCAGTATCCTTCAGGGAAGTGGTGCTGGTGTTAGGATTTGTAAGCTAGGGATCTTGTTGGGACGGGGCTGTAGGCTCCAAAACAGTGTAGGGGCTTGCATGTGAATGGCAAGTTCCTGGGGTGCATTATGCCATCCCGTGTCCCCTGTGCTGACTGGCACGTGGACTCTCCCCTCAGGTGCCACGTCCCGGTGGCCGGCCATGCCCTCTTGGCTGTGGCCGATGCGGATGGGCTCATAGGGCTGTTCCAGCTGCTGGGATCCAAGGTCAGTGGCTGGGGATGGGTGTCCTCGGGGTTGGAGGGAACCCGATGGAGAGGGTTTGGGGGGAGCGTCTCCCTGGGGTAGTCTCTGCAGGGAAGTCTCGCACGCAGCGGTCTAAGGCAGCCACAGCCCATTTTGAAGTGTTGGGTTCTGCCTCTCACTCTGAGAGGAGGTCCCTTCTGGGTCACCGCAGAAGGGCTGAAGTGACGGCTTACCTGTCGATGGTTCTGAAAGGTCTTCTGTAAGGAGAGCCTGGACCACCGTCCTTTTTTTCTTACAATATATTTTTATTGATTTCAGAGAGGAAGGGAGTGGGAGAGGGAGGGAGTAACATCAATGGTGAGAGAGAATTACTGATCAGCTGTCACCTGCACGCCCCCCACTGGGGATTGAGCCCACAACCATGACCTCCTGGTTTATAGGTCGGCGCTCAACCATTGAGCCACACCGGCCGGGCAGCAGTGACTTTCTTACGTGGGACCTGCCCTTCTCAGTGACAGTTCGGAGAGCACATGATCGCAGCGGGGACTTGCTGGGTGTTTGACAGCAGCCCTGATCCTCGGGAGCCCTGCAGGGAGGGGAGGGGACAGCCCCCAGGCCAAGCCTGCTCTGGATCACACAGGGTCTGCAGCGAGAGGGCTGGAGCAGAGGCCCAGGGGCGCCGGGCTCGTGGCAGCGGAGGGCTTGTGTGGAAAGGCCTTGCTCCTGGCCGCAGGGAGCAGCAGCTTGTCCTGGGAACAAGGGAGGAAGACAGGGCCCAGGGACCTGGCCCGGATTGAGGCCCAGGGCCCGGGATCGAGGCAGGAGCCATAAACCAGGAGCCGCCTGTGGGTGGGTTTAGCGGGTCCAGGTTGCATAATGAAACCTCTGTAGATGTTAGGGGAGAGAGAGCGCTTTAGTGGCCAGTCGTGGCTTCTGAAAAGGAAACCAGAGTAAAGTGTCTGTTGTCTGTGTCTCTGAAGACCCAGCAGCCTGGGGAGCTGAGGGCGGCCACCAGGGCCCTTCCAAGCCAACGGGTGTGATAGCTTGGGCGGGGCAGGCGGGGAGGAGCGGGGGACGGGCAGTAAGGGGCTGAGGAGCGATGCCTGCTTCCCCAAGGTCACTCACGGCTGGGAATTCCTCCTGCAGGTGTGTGAGCTCTCGGGTCTTCCAGCAAGTGCAGACGTTCACCTGGGAGTGAAGGAGGGCGAGAGGGAGTGGCGGCCAACAGAGCTGGAGGCTGACCTCCAGGGTCCCGGGCCGCCCTTGAGGTGGTCTCTCCCCCAGGAGACCACCTACACCCTGCAGCCGTTTGCCAGCTTTGCCCTGAGCAAGCAGTGTCTGGCTCTGTCCCTGGATTGGTCCACGGGGAAGGCGGGAAGGTAAGGGCCACGTCTTCGCGCTGACGGCTCGTTCCTGCTTTTGTGCGGCAGCATCAGCACCACCCGTGCTGCCCCAGCTGCGGCTCCCTAGACCCGGGGGTGTCATGCCAGCCCCCCCGAGGACAGAAACCCCAGCCTTCTAGATAAAGGGTGGTGACTCCATCTGGAGAGGCCAACACTGACTTATTCCCATAGGCTGAGTGGGAGCGCCGCTCTCCAGGTGCCCAAGCAAGCTGCTTACAAACCTGCCCATGTGCCAGGCCCATGCAGAGCCGCCCGGGACAGGTCTCGGGGGCACAGCGTGGCACTGCTTGGGAACCTGAAGAGGCGATGAGTTGTATCTGAGTGAAGTTCAGCGGGTTTTCCATTGCTCCCCGTGTCTAGGGATAGTGACCAGCCCTTAAAAATCATCAGCAGCGACTCCAAGGGCCAGCTGCACCTGCTCCAGCTGGACGAGGCGGGGTCCGGGCTGCACGAGGTGGCCACCTGGCAGGCGCACCAGTTCGAGGCCTGGATCGCGGCTTTCAATTACTGGCAGACGGACGTGGTGTACTCAGGTGGGTTTCCTGTGCCGGGCGGCAGCCACACGTCGGCATCACGCTCCCCCTCTCTCCGAACACCCAACGTGCTGGGAGGAGCGAGCACATGAGGTGCGGTCGGGCATGACCCTGGCCTCGCAGGGATCGGAGACCTCGTGTGCAGAACTCGCTTTCTGGGGCGAAAGCTGTGGCTGGTCCCCACCTCTCAGCACAGCGGCTTCCGCTGCAGGATCTGCAGGTCCTGGGTGGCGCTGACGGGCGGTGGCAGCTCGAGCCCTGCCTCTGCGGTGCTGTCTGCGCCGAGTCGGCAGAGGCCCCAGCGTGGCCGGTGCTTGTGGGTCCCGGGGGCTCAGGAGCTGGATTTCGCGTTGCCACTGCCTTTATGGGGGTTTACCTTCCTGAGTGAAAGGGAGTGGGAGAGATGGGTCGAATTCCTGGTGCTGTGACTTGGGGACGAGAAGGGAGCGGTGGCCTGTCCAGCCTCTGGCCCAGGCAGGGTTCTCCCCCGGAGGTGGCGGCCTTGGTCTCTGAGGGGACAGGAGAGGAGCCGCTGCACGTGCAGGATGCAAAGATCCCACCTATTCCTTCTCCGTCCCCGGCTGGGAGGAGCGGTGGGCTCTTCTGTCAGACTCAGGAGGCTGGGCGGCCTCGCCCCCACCAGACCCGCTTCTGCCAAGGTCTGGGGCCGTGGCCCCCAGACCAGCGGCCCCTTTGGCCCATCTTCTTGGCCCCTCACCAGCATTTGGCATGCGACCCTGGGTCTGGACCCGGGCTCCCCTGGCCGCTCCCCTCCTGCCCTCTGCCTCCGCCCTCTCTCCGCAGGGTGGCTCTCCTGAGCTCAGGTACTGTCTCTGCTGGAGACATCTGCCCTTGGCCCTCCTCCAGAGACTGCCCCGAGCCCCCACCCATGTCGGTGGATGGCACCCCTGCTCCTCTCTTTTTAAAAAAATGAATTTGTGTGTCATCTTTGTGCAGGGGCCATGCTAATCTCTGTATTGTCTTAATTTTAGTATACGTGCGGCCAAAGCGAGCACCCTGCTTTTTTTTTTTAATATATTTTATTGATTTTTACAGAGAGGAAGGGAGAGGGATAGAGAGAAACATCGATGAGAGCGAAACATCGACTAGCTCCCTCCTGCACAACTCCTACTGGGGATGTGCCCGCAACCAAGGTACATGCCCTTGACCAGAATCGAACCTGGGACCCTTCAGTCCGCAGGCCGACGCTCTATCCACTGAGCCAAACCAGTCAGGGCACACCCTGCTCTTAACGTCCAGCCCCAGCACAGGGTTTGGTGGCCACATCAGAAACCTCTGCCTCCTCGCGCCTCCCGAGGTCTTCTTGCTGGTCTTCTCAGGTCTCGGCACCGGCCGCCTCTCTCTATCCTCCCCTGTCCGGCCTCCATCTCCTCTCTGTCGTGGCTCATCCTGTGTTTCATGCGTACCTTCCCCCAGGGCGGGGCCTTAAACAGCCTCAGAAAACAACGAGGATTTCATTTCCTTCTCGAATTAGTCCCTCTGCCTTGTGGCTCAGCTAATGCGGGGCAGGGGTGTAGTGGGCAGTGAGTCGATCATCAGGACCAATCCAGTTACTCGGCAAGCATTCACTGAGCACCTGCTGTGTGCCAGGCTCTGTTCTGGGTGCTTGGGGGCACATCCGTGAGGGAGGGACAGTCCCTGCCTTCACTGAGCCCACATTGATGGGAGGAGATAGACAGAACCCGACACAAAATATACAGTAAGTTAGCCCAGTGGTCGGCAAACTCCTTAGTCAACAGAGCCAAATACCAACAGTACAACGATTGAAATTTCTTTGGAGAGCCAAATTTTTTAAACTTTACCTATATGGGTAGGTACATTGTTATTAACTTAATTAGGGTACTCCTAAGCTGGCCTTTGCTAAAAACTCAAGGGGTCAAAGAGCCGCGTGTGGCTCGGGAGCCGCAGTTTGATGACCACTGAGTTAGCCAATAGCACAGGAGGGCCGAGGCAATAGGTGCTGGTAAGGAAGAAGATAGGATAGGGCTGGGGCCAGGGTGCTGTGCCGGTGCAGACGGTCCTGGTACAGAGCCGGTCCTGGCGGGGAGGGCCTAGAGCGGGGGGGCGGGGTGAGGTGGGCAGTGGCGGAGTCAGGCAGTGGGGGAGCCTGGCGTGCTGGACAGCCGAGAGGAGCCAGCACGGCCAGCGTGACAGGAGGGACTGTTAGTGCAGAAGCAGGTGACAGAGGTCACAGCCAAGGCCAGGGCCATGCAGGCAGCCCCAGGAGGACCTTGGCCTCTGCTGGTGTAATGGAGCCGTCACAGCAGCTCTGGTTGCTGGCCCTCACTCGGAGTTGCACCATGGGGACCTGGGAATGCCCCCGTCACGCCTGCCGCGGAGCTGCCAGCTATCCCTTCTTCCCCTGCAGGCGCTTCTCCGAGTCTAAAGGCAGTTGTGGCTCAGGGTGCCCGTGCGGGGTGCTGCCTGGGGCTCTTCAGTCTCGTGGCAACCTGAAACCCCAGGAAAAGTCGCCCTCACAGACCCGAGTTCCCTCCGTGAGGCACGGCCACCTGCTGGTACAGTGCCACGTCAGCGGTGCTTCTCTCCCACAGGTGGGGACGATGCCTTGCTGAAAGGCTGGGACACCAGGGTCCCTGGCGCACCTGTGTTCACCAGCAAGAGGTAAATCCAGGGGTCGGCGGTGGGCAGACAGTGCCGCGTCCGCCTGCGCCTGTGCGCCTCCCGGAGAGGCGGCCTGCCCTGCGCCTGCTGAGGCCTTGCCCTTTGGTTACAGACATGGCATGGGGGTGTGCAGCATCCAGAGTAACCCCCACCAGGAGGGCATCCTGGCCACGGGGAGGTGAGGCCGTGGCAGTTCCTGGGCCCTTCCTGCGCTCTCTTCCTGTCCTTGGGCGGGTGCAGGTGGGGGAGGGGGACTCGGGCCCAGGTCCTGGGAGTGGGGTGGTCTCCCAGAGACGTTCCTGCATTGGGGCCCTGTCGTTGGGTTTCAGCTATGACGAGCATGTGCTGCTGTGGGACACGCGGAACATGAAGCAGCCGTTCGCCGACGTGCCCGTGCAGGGCGGGGTGTGGAGGCTCCGGTGGCACCCCCTGCAAGGCCACCTGCTTCTGGCGGCCTGCATGCATGGCGGCTTCAGCATCATCGACTGCCAGCAGGCCACGGGTGAGTGGGCCCAGCCTCCTGCCCCGCACACCCCGCGTCCCCCAGGCCCGGCTGTGAGCGCACCGCAGTCTCAGTTGAAAGCACTGTGCCCTTGAGCTGTAGTTCTTCCCTGAGCAGCTCATTTGTTCTGGAACCTTCTGCATTGCAGGGGACCTCTGTGCCAGGAGCCTTCACACTTGTCACGTTCCTAACCACCTTGGCCCACCTTCTGCCTTGTCCTTCCTGCTGGCGGGCAGCGTGGTCTGCATGGCCAGGTGCCCCAGCGTGCTTCCGCTTCCTCTCCTGTTCGACTCTCCCCGTGGGCGGGACCAGCGCCGGTTCTGCCAGCTCTGCTGGGCCGCCCTGCAGCGTGTGCTGGCAGGTCCTGGGAATCGCCAGGCACCGACCTAGCCTGCGCGGCCCTGCGTCGTCTTTGCGCGTTCTGATGGCGATTCAGATCGCTGTGACCCTCACCCTGCACGTGGAGGCAGCGGTGGCCACCTTTTGGGTGCTGCGGCTTTCCAGCTGGTGACGGCTCTGCGCTCACCTCCCCTCACTGGCCCTGGCGTTCCCCAGCGGCTCCTGCCGGGCTCGGCCCTGCCCGGGCCCGGACACCTCAGGGCTGGACCCTCATTTCTTTCTCTGGTCGTGTCGCTCTGACCTCCGGCAGCTCTGTGCCTTCTGGACGGAGGCCTGGCCTCTTCCGGTCCCACCTCCAGCCTCAAAGTTGCCATAGCAACTCACCGCCAGGAAACTGCTCACGTTCCAACTCTTCAAGCTGAGCATGCTGACGGGGACCTTCCAGCCTGGTCGCCACACCCCGGGCCTTCCCCTCGTCCCCGTGTTTGTGGTTCCCCAGGAGCCGAGTTCTCCCAGCCTTGCCCTCCGCGGGCAGCTCCTTTGTCCTCAGCTGCGCACGTGTCCCGCCAGCCAGGCCGAGTGCTCTCAGGTGCACGGTGCATCACGCCTGGTGTCAGCCTGCCTCTGTCCACCCCGCGCCCACTCCCACGACAGTGGTGGTGCTCGCCAGTCTCCCTGTGAGGGGGCAGGGCCGGGGGTGGGGGCGGTGTTTGACGAGACCGGCTCTGCGTAATGTTGCATTTCCTGTTCTGTCTCCGTCCAGAGAAGAAGCAGGACACGTGCACGGTCTCTGTGTCCCATTCGCTGCCCAGATCCCTGCTGTACGGAGCCGACTGGTCCTGGCTCACCTTCTGCCATCTGCCTGAGGAGCAGCCGTCATCCCACTTAGAGTCCTTACCCGGCAGTGACCTAGGAGCCGGAACAGACTTAGGAGCCAGAACAGAAGACGAGGTTGGAGGCCAGTTGCCAGGACCTCCCTGTCCTGGTAGTCCAGCAGACGACGGGAGTGGAAGTGAGGAAAGGACTTCTCCCCAGCCGTCCACAGAGGACGTGAGGAGCTGTAGCCATCTGCACAGCCCAAGGACCAAGATCTGTGTCTGTGACCCAAGCCTGGGAACAGCCGACCTCGACATCAACCTGCTGGCCACTTGCTCCTTCTACGACCACGTCCTTCACCTCTGGAGGTGGGAGAGCCGCTGAGCCAGGGAGCGGTCCTGGCTCGGGATCACAAGACCAGGCCCTGAACGAGCTGCCTCAGACCCTCACTGGGTTTGCTGGTCTCCGGCGCCTAGTGTAGGGCTGCATCTCGGTGAATCTGCAGTGTGGACAGTCAGGAGCTGTTGGCTTCTCAGTCACCCTTATCTGCGGGGTCCTTCCAACAGTGACTCTGGCCTTGACTGGTGTGGTTAGTGGGTAGAGCGCTGGCCTGCAGACTGAAGGGTCTCGGTTTCGATTCTGGTCAAGGGCACATTCTTGGGTTGTGGACTCGATCCTCGGGGGAGGGGGGGGCGTACAGGAGGCAGCTGATCCATGATTCTCTCTCATCATTGATGTTGCTATCTCTCCCTCTCCCTCTAAAATCAATTTAAAAAAATACACAAAATACTGAGATTCTGGCCGGGAGGGCCTCTCCCAGGTCTCAGGCTTGTCTTACGTGGATCTGACTTGCAGTTCTTCCCACTCATTTAAGCAATATTTATGGTAATTATATCAGCAGAGAGATTTTACGTGAACTTTTAAAAGATCGCCTACCTCACTGAGGCACGGGAAGCGCTTATGCATTTGCCGGCTTTGCAGCAGGCCAAAGGGTGTGTGGGTGGAGCTGCCGCAGCCGTGGGGAAAGCGGGCGGGCTGATCATACTTCCTCGTCGTGGCTTCCGTGAGCTGAGGAGCTTCCCCATACTGCACATGAGAAACCCAGACACAACGGGGCTCCTCACCCCCGGCTTTCACAGCCACGTTCATCGTCACCAGCCACTGTTGAATTCGCCCAATGGTCAGTGTTCCCGGGGCAGACGGGTGTTGAGCCAGAGACGTGCACTTCTAGTTTCTCACTTTCTGAGGGTGCAGCACAGCACGCGGGGTGGGCAGGACGTGCTGGATCATTCTAGCTAACTGGTCAGTTCCCCGCTCCGTTGTTTAGTTCAAGGCGTTTACCATCCTTTGGAGCTTCAGTTCCTTAAGGGTCAATCAAGTACTGAGACCACAAAACCCTAGACCCGGTCGGCAAACCGGCTCGAGAGCCACATGTGGCTCTTGGGCCCCTTGAGTGTGGCTCTTCCACAAAATACCACGGCCTGGGCGAGTCTATTCTGAAGAAGTGGCATTAGAAGAAGTTTAAGTTTAAAACATTTGGCTCTCAAAAGAGATTTCAATCGTTGTGCTGTTGATATTTGGCTCTGCTGACTAAGGAGTTTGCCGACCACGGCCCTAGGGGTTGCCACTGAAACTGGCCGGACACGGGGAACGCCAAATGACTCCTGGAGTTTTGGCCTCGTCCTCGGTTTGCCCCCAGGGGAGCAGCGCCTTTCACCTGACATGCCCCCACCCCCGCCAACAGTTGCCCTGGAGCCCGTGATAAGGTCACCCCGGGTCACCCCGGTCCAGGGTGAAGGGCCAAAGGGGTGGACGGGCGGCGTTGACACGTGGCGCAGAACCACGGGACGGGGCCGAGACCGCCTCTGGGTCGCTACGCCCTGCCCTCCATCTCACAAGGACCACACGCCAAGCACGCGCGAAGGTAGCCACGGCCTTTAATGGGCGCCGGGGGAGGGGCGGGGACGGCGGGCTGGGGGCGGGCCCGCCGGGCTAGCGCGGGAAGTTCTTGGGGTACAGCTGGAAGAGCTTGCCCTCCTGCGTGGGCTCGAAGCCGTACTTCTCCAGGCGCTCGGGGTCGAAGGTGCCGGCCCTGAAGTCCTTCTCGATGGCGGGCGCCACCGCCTCGCGGAAGAGCTGCTCGGCCGTCAGGGCCGTGCCGGTGCCCGCGGGCGCGCGGTAGCTGACGTAGGGCTTGAGCCTGAAGCCGGCCAGGTCGGGCACCACCAGCTCGGGCACCTGCTCCTTGGTCAGCAGGAACCGGCCGCCGCGGACGAGGTAGCCGGTGCCCTTCGCGCCGCGGCTCTTGTAGAAGGTGCGCGGGCCCCGCTTGCTGGTCCACTTGCTCATGCGGTCCGCGCCGCGGACCACGCAGCGCGCCGCCGCGCCCAGGAGCCCCATGCTGCCGCCGCCGCCGCCGCTGCTGCCGCCGCCGCCGCCCTCGTGCGCCCCGGGCCCTCCGCGGCGCGCTTCCGGCACTAGAAACGGCTTCCGGTGCCAGGGGCGGCTTCCGGCGCCCGCCCCCCGCGCCGCAGCAAGAGCCGCTCCGATTGGCTGCGCCGCGCCCAATGCGCAGCCGCGGCCCTGCGAGGGGGCGGGGCCGGAGGGGACCCGGCCAATGCGCGGGGAGAGCCGGCGTCGGTGCGCGGCGGCGAGAGCGCGGGCTCGGTGAGTGGCCGCCGCGCGGCCCGAGCTGCGCCCCGGCGTCCGGCCCGCGGGGAGGGGTGGCCCGCTGCTCCCCAGCCCGCGCCGGGCGCACTCGGCCGCTGGCCGCTGGGAGGAGCCGCAGCCCGCTCCTCTCGGGCCTCGGACACCAGCCGTGCCCCCCCCGACGCCCCCAAACTCGGTGCCCCCGCAACTCCGACACCCCTTAACCATGTTGCTGCTGTAACACCAGCGCCCCTAACGCGTCGCCCCTCACACCCCAGTAACAATGAAGCCCCCAAACCCGACGCCCCTCTTAATACCCATGTCCCTGTGACCCCTGAACCCCGAAGCCACGGTAACACCGACGCCCCTGTAACTCCGACACCCCCTAACCTGATGCCCCTGACACCCCATGTTCCCCAAACCCCCAACTGACGCCTCCCTAGCCCTGGTGCCCTCAGAAACCCAATGGCCCCCCTAAATCTGACGCCTGCTAATACTCCTGTTCCCTAACCACCACAGCCAGCCCAGACACCCCCTAACTTGCCATTCCCACTAATCCTGACATCCGCCAACCCTGGACACCCCTAACTGTGATACTCCCCCAACCTCCACCCTGGTGCCAGGGCCCTCAGCTCTGCACGGGGTCCCTCCCCTCTGGCCCTAGGCTGTCCTCCCTAGAGCAGTGGTAGCAGGTGCTGGGGGGCGAGCTTGGGAGTGTGGAGAGACGGCCTGGTCAGGGCAGTAGCCGGCCACAGCGGGGTCCAGGCCTGCTGGCCTTGGGGGACTCAGAAAGGTTTCCCTGCGGGGTTGGGAGGGCACAGGACATTTGACGCCGTGAGCAAAGGCAACCGACCCCACACCTGCCCGCTCCCTGCTTCTCTGGGTGGGATTTTGTAAGAGAGAAACCCTCCCTTGCTCCCACTTTCCTACGGGGCCTGGCCAGGTGAGCGGGGCTGGTCCCCTGGACCCAACACACCCACTTGAGGGCTCAGCCACACTGGATGGGAGGTCCCCAAGCCCGGGCCTCTGGGGAGGGTGCCCTCCGGCCTGTGCCCAGGCCAGCTTGGAACTGCCGCTGGCAGGCACCAGGCTGGGACCAGCTGCTCGCTGCCCTTGCTGGCTGGCCGGAGTGGGGCCTGGGCTGCAGTGCAGGTGCCCGGGCGGCCACGTGAGGGCTGTTTATGGAGAGGGGAGTGGCTTGGTGCTTCGGAAAAAGCTCCTCTTCACTGAGAAGTTCTTCGTCTGCGTTTTCCTGTCAATGAAAACACATTTATCTTAGTTTTGTTTGTTGATCCTCACCTGAGGATATTTTCCCATCGATTGTTAGAGAGAGGGAAAGATAGAGAGAAACAGCCACGTGAGAGAAACACATCAACTGGTTGCCTCCTGCACGAGCCCCCACCAGGGCCCGGGCCGGGGAGGAGCCTGCAACCCAGGTACGTGCCCTTGACCGGAATCGAACCAGGGACCCTTCGGTCTGCAGGCTGACACTCTACCCACTGAGCAAACTGGCTAGGGCTGAAAACATAATTAAAGAAAACTTTTAAACATGTTTTTAATGACGTTAGAGAGAGGAAGGGAGAGAGAGAAACATCCATCAGCTGTCTCCTGCACTCCCGCTACTGGGGACCGAGCCTGCCACCCGGGTATGTGCCCAGACCCAGACCGGGATCGAACTGGTGACCTTTTGGTGCACAGGGCGCTGCGCCAGCCACCTGGGCCCTCCGGCCAGGGCTGAACACATAGCTGACCGCGGAAGGGAGCCAGGGCAGGCTCCTCCGCGGCTGAGTTGGCGGGACACTTGTCCTGGTTTGAACGTCTCTCTTCCTTTGCAGCCATGGAGCAGGAGGAGCATGCCACGGAGCAGGTAGGGAGCGCGAGCGGTTGGTTTCCCAGTCGGGGGCTCCATGGGCCAGCTCCCTGGGGCCTGCGGAGCGAGGGGGGGGCCTGTGTCTCCTTCCCCAGGGGTCGTTCCTGGCCTCAGAGTCACCATGAGGAGTTGGAGTCTGAGGCGCGGGACCTCGGGGACTGTGCACAGGGCTCTGGTCACCGGGCGCCCGCCCCTGGACGGTCTGAGCTTGGCGTGGGGGTGTGGCCGCGGGTCTGAGCACCCCGTCTGGGCCAGGGGGTGCGGGGCCTCGGGCGGGAACCGAGCGCAGAGGTTGAGTTTCCCGGGCACTTCCTGAGTCCGGATGCAGCGCTCTGCTCGAGGTGCCGTGGTTTTCTGGCACCGATGCCGAGTCCGATGCCAGCTCGGGGCGTCAGGCAGGAGCGGTAGCAGTAGTTTTCGGGCTTGTGCAGAGCGCGAAAGGATGGACAGGTGCCTTCCTGCTCCTCCGCCTGGGGAGCGGCCGCCGACGGGCAGATGGAGGGCCGAGCTGGCCGGTTTGCTGGTCTCCTTTTCCTCTTCACCTTCTTGGGGTGGGTGGGGGGGGGGTGCGGGTCGGCAGCATCCTCTACCTCAGCCTCTGCCGCTCTCCAGGGCTCGCTCCTCCCCCTCCCTCCCTCTGGTCTGGACTTCTGAAGCCAGGTTAGCTATTCCCCTGGGGCAGCGAGCTGGGGGGGGGGGGGGGGGGCAGGCTGGCAGGCAGCCTTCTCTGCGGAGAGCTGGGTGGCTCCTGGGCTTTCCCGGCACCACAGGCGCTTGGGCTCCTGTGTGCCCAGGGCCAGCAGCTCGAGGTCCTGGTGGTGCCCGGAGGGTGCTGAGCATCGGTCTCTGCACCCCGTGGCCAGCGGGCCTTTCCCTCTGGACTCGCAGTCTGAGAGCGCAGGATTCAGATGCATTAATGGCGCATGGAGTGTTTGCCGGCCACACAGCCTGGCTGCTGGCCCGAGGGCGGCCGTGGATGCAGGTCTCGCTCCAGAGACGGGGCCAGGCCCTCCGTGCCCGGAAGTCCGCTGCCTTCCTGGGTCCCCGCCCTGACCCTGAGCGCTGTCTCTGACCTGGAAGCCGGGCCTGCCCTGCTTTCCTGACCTCCATGCTCTCCCGCAGGCTGGCGTCTGCCTGGGCACCGCCCTGCAGTCCTGGTGGCTGCTGGTGATGGAGCAGCGCTCACAGTCCACCATGGTAACCAGCGCCCCGGCGCTCCGGCCCCCTCGTGCTGTGCCTGTGGTCGGGTGGGACGGCCCCTCGCAGCCTCGCTGACGCGCTCTGTCTGCCCCTCTCCAGCTGACGGGCATGGCGATCGGAGCCCTCCTGGCCCTGGCCCTCGTGGGCATCGCCGTCCTTTTTGTGCGCAGGAGGCTTAACCAACAACGTGAGTCGATGGCTTCGGGCTGGCTCTGGGGAGGGGACCGGGAGGTCCGGGTGACCGTGTTCTGCCCTCCATCAGGCCCCCCCCCGCCCCCGTGGCTGTGGGTGGAGACCTCTGGCTGTGCAGGCTGGGGCTGAGCCCGTGGGCCCACGGGGTCTGCGTCTGTCCACACTTTCTCCAGTCTCGCCCACGCCGCCTTCCGTGGGAAGAGCGCGTCTCTGGGTCCCCTCGGGGTGTTTGTCAGCCTGGTCGGACGCTGCCCTTCCTCCCAGCACTGAGTGTGTCGGGGGGTGGGGGGGTGCGGGCTCAGGCGGCCACTCTGCTCCCTTGCAGGACAGGTGCAGCCCACCCCCCAGTACAGGTTCCGGAAGAGAGACAAAGTGATGTTCTACGGCCGGAAGATCATGAGGAAGGTAGCCTGGCTCCTGGCTGCGGCCCAGGCGGGGATGGCTCTGTGGCTCTGTGCTGGGCTGTGGGGCTGGGGGGGCCCGGGTGGGGCTCTGGGGGCCTGGGTGGGGCTCGTGGGGGGCTGGGGGGCCTGGGTGGGGCTGGGAAGCCTGGGTGGGGCTGGGAAGCCCTGGGAGAGCTCGGGGGGGGAGCCTGGGGGAGGGCTTGCCATGGGCTGAAGCCCTGAGCTGCTCTGGCACGTATGCTGAGACCGAGGCTGGGTGGCCCTGGAGGGGACGTCAGCTGGAAAAGAGGTTGGAGGCCCGCTCTGGAAACGTCTTGAGAGCACGTGCGCACAGAGGGTCCCCGCTCCGGCGCTGAGGTGGGCAGTCCTGCCAGGATTTGGGGCCAGGTCCCCACGGAGGGGAAGCCCCTCTCTGGGGATGAGCATCCCGGTCCAGCCGGTCCTAGTGACCTGAGCCCACTCCCAGCTCTGAGGGCGGGAAGGACGCCAGAGGTCCAGAGGCCTGTGTACTCAGAGTCAGGCTCCAAGGACCCTCGTCCTTCTGGGGACACGGGGACCCGTGCTCCTTGTAGAAAACTCGCAGCGTCAGACAAGCGTGTGTATCTGGCCTGGGTCCTGTGCCCGGACCAGTATCAGGTGCTGGGGCGGGAGGTCGGCTGGGGCTGCTCCCGACGTGGTGGCTGCTCGGAGCCCGGACACGCCACACCCGCTGTTGGCCGGGGCCGGGCCTGGTGTGGGCACAGTGCAGCTGCCTGCAGCTCAGCAGGGCCACGCAGATGGCCCCGGCAGGTTGGAGGAGCTGGTGCATGTCGGGCGGGGAGCCCAGGAATGCGGTCCAGGGGTGCGGGGACACCTGGGAGGGCCCACACCCCACAGCGCAGCTGAGACCCTGTGGCTGACCCCTCACGTGGAGGGAGAGCTGAGGGGCAGCAGAGGGGCCAGGACAGGGGCCCTTGTCACACCGCTGCCCGCCCGGGGCAGCCCAGTTGGCCTGACCATGGGGAAGGAGGGCAGGACTTTCCAGACCCGGGCGATGGTGCAGAGACGGGGCTGGAGGGAGCGGAGCGGCAGGC
Organism: Ia io; assembly: GCA_025583905.1. Lineage (NCBI taxonomy): Eukaryota > Metazoa > Chordata > Mammalia > Chiroptera > Vespertilionidae > Ia > Ia io. The sequence goes on along the minus strand of JAJQQW010000017.1, from coordinate 1,167,440 downwards.
AGGGAAGGGCAGGCTCCAGAGGCTGTGAGGAGGTGGCCATGCCTCTTTTTGGGGGAGGGTCGCAGGCGCTCTGTGGGCGGCGCTGGCCTGTGGGGGTCACTGTCCAGAGCACCGAGGTTGGTCCCCATGTCTTGGGCTGGCTGAGGGCTGGGGATGACCCCCGAGGCCGAGACCCGGACCTGGCCTATCTCGGGGTGTGACTTGGCCTCTCCTGCTCACTCTGCAGGTGACCACGCTCCCCCACACGCTTGTGGGGAGCACGGCCGCCCCCCGGCAGCGGGTGAGGAAGAGGACTAAGGTGCTGTCTTTGGCCAAGAGGTACTGGGGCTCCCCAAAGGGGTCACTGCTGAGCTCCCCAGCTGCGGGCTCTGCTCCAGGGCGCGGGTCTCTGTTTTGTAGGATCCTGCGTTTCAAGAAGGAGTACCCGACCCTGCAGCCAAAGGAACCGCCGCCCTCCCTGCTGGAGGCCGACCTCACGGAGTTCGACGTGAAGAACTCACACCTGCCCCTGGAAGTCCTGTACATGCTGAAGAACGTCCGGTGAGGAGACCGCGCAGCCGGCGTGCGAGGCCTGTTCCGTGGCCCTGAGGGTTAGCGGAGCCTCCTGTGCCTCTGCCTGGCGGTCGGAGGGGCCTCCTTACCCGTTCCTGCTGTTGTGTTTATGTGCCTGCCCGCACTCTCGCCTGCGGAGGGCCCTCGGAGCGTGTGGGAGTCGCAAGCCCGGGTCCCCTCTGCCTCTCCCTGACCCCTCCTTCCTCTTCTCGCCCCTTCCCCGGGCCGGGAGGTGCTCCTCCCCTGGCCGTGGCGATGGGTGTGGCTCAGGGTCAGGGTCCCTGTGCCAGAGCTTTGAGCTGGAAACAGCTGGTGGGGTTCCTGTCCCGGTGGGGACTCCAGGCTGCAGCCCTGGGGGAGCTGGCTCTCTGCATCCGGCCGGGGGGATGCTGGCCCAACACCGTCAGCCTCTTCCCAGGCCATCCCTCCTCCCTGACGACGCCACGTGCCCTTTGGCCTCACAGGGTCCTGGGCCACTTTGAGAAGCCACTGTTCCTGGAACTCTGTAAGCACATGGTCTTCGTGCAGCTGCTGGAGGGGGAGCACGTGTTCCGGCCGGGGGAGCCGGACACCAGCATCTATGTGGTGCAGGACGGGCGGCTGGAGGTCTGCATCCAGGACGCGGTGAGAGCCCGGGCGCGAGGGCGGGACCCGGGGGGGCGAGCGCACGGGGCAGGGCACCTGCTGTGTGTTTCCTGGGGGTCCGCCCTCAGCGTTTTCTTAAGGTTTTCTGTTGAAAAGTTAGTGCGAGCTCTTCAGCTCTAGTACTTTGAGGAACAGGCACACGTGATCCCGACATGGGACGCAACTGCTCTTGACGCTGGCGGGATCTCACACACACACATGCATGTGCACACACACACATGCACACGCACACGCACCCGTTTCGTTGAGTGAGTTCAGCGGCATTTAGTGGTTTTACTTCTGCTTCACCTGACCCATCCCAGGCATTTAGAAGTGTCCCCCCACTTTCCTCACAACACCGCCCACGGCCGGGTGTTGATCTGCGCGATCAGTCGCATCTGGGCCTTGTTCTCAGGTTTCAGGTTGTGACATAACACGAAGGGAACGAGTGAGGCATCGAGGCCCTGGCAGCTGGGCACTCGCTTCCTGCGCTGTCACCCCTCACCCCTCAGCGCAGTTGCTGGGTGCCCTACAGGCGAGACCCGCCCAGGTCTGGTTGCTCTGCAGGAGGGCGTGTGGGTTCATGTGCCCTGAGGTGTGACCCGGGCTTCCCACTGCCTGTTACCGTTTAAGACTGACACTTAGGAAACCCCGGGCTGCACGAGGTCGCTCCCCAACCTTGTGGGAGTGCCCCCCTGCCCCCGGGCTGGGCGCCGGCCGGCTGCTCCTGCCCCAGTGCGTCTAGGGTTTCCACGGGTGCAGCTTCCCTGCGCTGGCTTGTGGGTAGTCGGAGGCCCCAGTGCGCCGCCACCCACCACCCGCAGCTGCCACGCGGTGCATGAGACTAGATGCGCCGGGAAGCTGTCGCCCAGCGCCGTCAAGGCCGTGGGGATGTCGGAGCGTGGCGTGTCACTTGCTGTGACGTTCTCGCTGTGTAAAGTTAAGCGTGTCGGGGGAAGAAGCTCACACAGCAGGAAAGCTGCAGCAGCTGCGGTCACTCGTTCCTGAGGGAGGACACCTCTGTGATGAGCGTGGCCACGGCGGTGCTTGCAGAGTCCATGCGGCAGGTGCCGCCCTCACAGCCTGCTCCCCGCAGCCCCAGCCGCCCGCCCGCCCGCCCGCCGGCTTTGGTAGTTGACGCAGCACTCACCGTTGTGTCGCACGGTCCCCCGCCCTCGGGACAGTTACTGTCTGTCCAGGCTGGGAGTCCAGGCCTCACCTCCCAGGTGTGTGCCCTGGGGAGCCCCACAACCCCCAGATCATCCAGGGACGCATTTCTCCCAACACCCTCGTCAATTAGTGCACACGTGTGCGTGTGAAATCATCAGTGTTGCACAGTCTTTCTCTTTTAATCCAGTGGGAAAACGTATCAAAATGCCATGGCTTATACTGACAGGATGTGAATTTGGTCCCCAGCCTCATGGCCGTTTGGTGGGATTCAGGCTCTGTTCTGGGGTGTGGATGGCCCTGGGGTTGGACGACGGTCACGCGGGACGGGGCTTCATCGTTCTCACGCTGCCCGTCCTCTGCTTTTGAGCGCATCCCTCTGGTCCCGCAAGGCTGCAGGGTGTGGCCCCGCCACTCGGCGGGCCGTGGAGGCCGCTGCCCAGCTGGCCGAGCCCCCCCAGTGGACCGCTCTGCTCTGCCCCACGTGCAGGACGGCTCCGAGGTGGCGGTCAAGGAGGTTCTGGCCGGCGACAGCGTCCACAGTCTGCTCAGCATCCTGGACGTCATCACCGTGAGTGCCCGCCGCGCCTGTGGCAGCCAGGGCCCCGCCCGACAGCGGCCACAGACAGCGGCCTGCGAGGTCCCGCATCTCAGCAGAGCTGGCTGCTCACGGGCTTGGGGCATCTGTGAGCAGAGCTGGATGTGTTTGGACAGGGTCACCCCCACACGTGGTCCAAGACCCAGAAGGCCTGCAGCGTCATAGGTGGAAACGCCCCCTGCTCCCGGGGGACCCACTCTGGCACCTACTGGCCACTGTCACGTGGCCTCGTATGGGCGTCGACTCGCGTGCCTGAGTCCAGTCAGTAGGACAGTCCTCCTGGTCCCCGGGGCGCACCCCTCACGGAGGCTGAACCCCCGGGGCGCACCCCTCACGGAGGCTGAACCCCCTCGCGCCTCCCTCCCCAGCTGGTGAGCCGTCTGAGAGGAGGTTTTGCTGGTCTAGTCGGTGACGGTACAGCATCTCCTGTTATACTGGGGTTTCTAAGCGTTTGTTGTGGAACGTTCCAAGCCTTCCGCAGTCGGAGGGCAGGTGGGGATGAGTGTGTGTGCCGGGCGCCAGCTGCGGCCTTGGCTCAGCCCCTCGCCTCCCCTGACGGTTTCCTTCGAGTAGAGTCCACGCCGTCACCAGACCTTCCTGCACGGTAGCTCATCAGTGTGCCTGTCACTCGGCAGGTGCGCTGACGTCAGCCTTCTCCTCGGGAGGGCCACCCTCCTTTATGGATCCTCACCTGAGGGTGCTCCCCACTGGTTTTTAGGGAGAGTGGCAGGGAGGGAGAGAGCGAGACATCGACAGTTGCCTCCCACCCATACCAGACCGGGACCAGGGCGGGGACCAGGCAGGTGTGACGTGCCAGGTGTGACCTGTATGCGGGTCCACAGCTGGGGGAGTGCCAGCAAGAGAAACACAGGCCCCCAAAGCCCCGTGTGACCGTCCACAGCAGCTTTCTGTGTGACTGTCCCGCCCTGGGCGCAAGGGTCAGAGAACCGCCGTGTTTTGGGCAGTCAGCCGTCCCGAGAGCATGACGCGTCCCAGGGGTGTCGTCCCGGGGACAGGAGCCAGGCCTCACGTCTGCACAGAAGAGAGCTGGCCGGCTGCGGGAGCAGTGGTGGGAGGAGAGGGTGACAGGACTTAGCTGAGCAGAGCGGGCGGGGGCACCGAAGGGGACCTTCTTCTGGGAACACCGAGCCGGGCCGGGCCGTGCGGCAGGCGCCTCCTGAGCCAGCGCCTTCTTGGTGCTCAGCGAGGCTCCGTGGGGGTCACTGGCTCCAGGCGCCTTGTGGGAGGCCCTCGGGCTGGTGCCTGGCGCGCCTGTTGCAGCAGGGACCGGAGAGCCGGGTGTGAACTCCAGGCCAGGGGGAGCCCCGACGTGCCTGTCCTTGCAGGGCCACACCGCGCCCTACAAGACGGTGTCTGCGCGCGCCGCCGCCCCGTCCACCGTGCTCAGGCTCCCCGCCGTGGCCTTTCAGGGCGTGTTTGAGAAGTACCCGGAGACCCTGGTCAGGGTGGTGCAGGTGGGTGCTCCCGGGCGGCCGGGCTTGCGGGCTCCAGTGCATGCAGGCGGGCAGAGGGAGGCGGGGAACCTGGTGACGCGGGCTCCGCAGTAAGAGCGACACTCGTGACCTCCGGGAGGCCTCAGGCCTGCACTAGCCCCAGAGCTTCCTGAGCCTTCAGTTCCTGCCGGAAGCGATTTTAGTTCATAGGAAACTTACAAAGGTGACACAGCGCTCCCGCCCGAGGCTGACACTTAGGTGACCATGGAGATGGTCAAAATGGGGGGGGGTTCCGGCCCGCGAGGCCCAGGCGGGCTCACAGCCCACGGCCCTGTCGCCCAGATCATCATGGTGCGGCTGCAGCGGGTCACCTTCCTGGCTCTGCACAACTACCTGGGCCTGACCACGGAGCTCTTCAACCCCGTGAGTGCGGGGCCGGGGGCGGGGGGGCCTCCTGCCGGCTGGGGTGAGCTGTTGGCGGGTGGTGGGCTACGCTGGCTCCCACCCCCGAGGCCTCGGGAAGTAGATGGGACCTCATGCCCGACTCCCCTCTCCCCGTGCTGCGCTGTCTCAGGCCAAGCCCTCCTGCTTCCCACGTTACTCTGCCTCTGATGAGGAGAGTTACCGTTTCTGACCATTTTGGCCATTGCTTTGAGCTTGCCGGGTCTCTGTCGCCTTGAGCAAACCCGCTCTCCTTTTACGCACCTGGTTTCACGTCCACCCCGGCTGCCCCACTCTGAGGGCGCACGCCCGCCCGGGCGCTCAGGGCAGCCCTTTCTTGCTCACATCCCAGGAGAGCCAGGCCATCCCCCTGGTGTCTGTAGCCAGCGTGGCTGCTGGAAAGGCCAAGAGGCAGATGAGCTGCGGCCCCGAGGAGAGGCCCCTGCGACCCCAGGAGTCCTGTGACCCAGGTACTTGCCCGGGACAGACCTCCGCCCGGTCCCGGCCTCCTTCCCCCTCCGGCCCTCGGTCACTCGCTGCCTCCCCGTCTCTGCTGGGGTCTTGCCTGGGGAGAAGGTGTTCTGGGGGTGGGCGCTGCGCTCTGAGCCCCGACCGTGGTCATCTGAGACCTCAGGAGGGACCGAGATTTGGGGAAGAAACCGACCATGAGGCTCCTCAGCCAGGGGTCCCCTCCAGGTGCCGTAACTGGATTTGATAAACACGTGGCTGACGGGGTGTGCAGTTCGGTGCAGTCGTGTTGCTGGGGTCCCTCCTGAGGTTGGGACCCACACGCCTGAGGGCAGTGGGGCGCTGACACTCGCCAGGCTGGCAGCCGTGCCCAGGCCACTGCTGAGGGCTGGCTCTGAGGAAAGGGCACCGTGGCTTCCAGCTGGGCAGGAACTGGCCTTCACGGTGCCCAGCCAGCGGCAAGGGGCGGCCAGTTGAGGGAGAACTGGCGACGGGCTGAGCAGGGCCTGGTGCAAGGCTGTTCCTGTGCACCGTCACCTGGGCAGGCGGGCACAGGCGGTGCAGTGAGGTGTGGCCTGCGAGGCAGGTGTGCAGAGGCGCCCGGGCCCCGAGATGGCGGCGGGTGCTGCTGTGGGGATGGAGGCCCACCTCACCACGCCCTCCCTGCAGACCACGGGGGCAGCCGGGCAGCCGCCGGCGGGCCTCTGCTGAAGAGGAGCCACTCCTTCCCGCTGCCCTCTGTCAACGAGGAGATCGCGGACGACCTCGGCCAGGCCCAGGCGGGCGACCAGGCCGCTGCGGCCCCCCCAGGTGAGAACAGGCCACACACTCGGGGCTCCCTCCAGCACCCCTGGCCGGCAGCAGGCACACCTCGCCTTGAAGGCTACACAGTGCGGTCGCAGCATCTACATCTACACGCAGCCTTCCGTGTCGGTGGGCGCCTGGAATGTGCGCATGTCTACCACAGGGCGTGGGGTCGGGTTTGTTTTTAAGAGACGTTGGTATGATAGTACCTCGGCTTACTAGTTTTTTACGTTACACTTTTACTGACTTCAGAGAAGAAGGGAGAGGGAGAGAGAGAAACATCACTGATGAGAGAGAATCATGGATCAGCTGCCTCCTGCACGCCCCACACTGGGGATCGAGCCCGTAACCTGGGCCTGTGCCCTGACTGGGAATCGAACCCTGACCTGGTTCGTAAGCCGACACTAACCATTTAGCCACACCAGCTGGGGCAAAACGTGATACGTATTTAATATGTAGTAGAATAACATAGTAAGTACTAGAAACACATGGTATCTCAGGATGAGAAAAGTAGTTATAAGCTGTTACTTTTATTTTTTTATTATTTACTTTTTGTTAATCCTCACCTGAGGATCTTCCATTGATTTTGAGAGAGAGGAAGGGAGGAAGAGGGACAGACAAAACATTGGTGTGAGGGACACGTTGGTTGGTTGCCTCCCGTACCCACCCCGACCCGCGCCCTTGACTGGAATCCAGCCCGGGACCCTTCAGTCCTCGGGCCGATGCGCTATCCTCTGAGCCGAACCGGCTGGGGCAGAAACTGTGTTACTTTAAACGTTTTGGAATCTGATCCACATAAGCCAGTAGCTGTACCGACTTGTTTCCTATGAAACGCAACCTGGAGGACACCATGGAAACTGGCCGTGCAGTTCCTGGCGAGAGTCCATCTCGTTCCCTCTGAGTGCAGACGGTTCCCGAGCCGTGCGCCGTGGAGGGGCGTGTGGCCCCAGCCCCCCAGAGGCTTTCCCGCGTGACCCCATGCGCAGCCCTCGCGCTGCGTCTGCTTCCTCTGAACCTCATCCCCTCTGACGGGGCTTCTCCTCCATGTGACCTGCATCCAGGGGGCAGGGGCGGCTGGGCCAGTGGCTGGGACCCGCTGCCAGGGTGCCTGGCACCCTTCCCCGGGGAGCATGTCCCCACCTTCTGAGGTTGAGGGTTTTTAAACACAGACAGGACTGTGGGCACCAGGGACAGGGCCGCCCCCCACAGGCCACCTGGGTGCTGCAGCGCTCACCCTCCTGCCTCTCCACTCGGTGGCCCTCTTGCCGGAAGCCCACTGACCTGCCCAAGCCTGACACGCCGCCGGGGACTCTGCATCTGTGGGGGACGCCCGGCTCGTGCCTGGTGGCCGGAGGCAGGCCCAGGGCTGAACTGGTAGTGTCTAGGCCGAGATTGGCTAATGCCCGCACGCTGCCCGTGTGAAAGGCACGCCAGCACCGGGGCCTCACTCAGGACCAGACTCATCCATGGTCGGCAGGCGTGGGGGGCCCGCCGGCCCTGGCTGCCAGCACGGCCCTGAGTCTCCCTCTGTCTGCAGGTGCCCCCTCCGACCTGCGCATGGCCTGTGACCGCGCCAGGGTGCCCCTGCGGGCCGAGGAGCGCCCCGGGAGCGCGGCTGGCAAGGTAGTGGTGCCCTCCAGGCTCTCCTCCCCACACCGGCGACCCCCTCCCTCTGACCCCACCGGCGACCCCCTCCCTCTGACCCCACCGGCGACCCCCTCCCTCTGACCCCACCGGCGACCCCGTCCCCTGCCCCCTCCCTCTGACCCCACCGGCGACCCCGTCCCCTGCCCCCTCCCTCTGACCCCACCGGCGACCCCGTCCCCTGCCCCCTCCCTCTGACCCCACCGGCGACCCCCGTCCCCTGCCCCCTCCCTCTGACCCCACCGGCGACCCCGTCCCCTGCCCCCTCCCTCTGACCCCACCGGCGACCCCGTCCCCTGCCCCTCCCCTGACCGCTGTCTGTGCCTCTCAAGTCCAAGAAGAGCGTGCTGGTGGCACAGACTCCCTCCGCCGTCTTCCACTACTCGGACTGCGGCCTGGAGGAGACCGTTGCCGGCACCAAGACTGACGCCATCTTCCGCGCCGCCAAGAAGGACCTGCTGACCCTGATGAAGCTAGATGTAGGTTCCCCTCCCGGCCTGATGCCCACAAGACCGGGCGCCGGCCTGTCCACGGCGCCAGGACCCGCCGTGCCGTCCCAGCCGTGGCAATGGCGGGAGCCTGCTGCCCGGCTCAGAGCCGTGTCCTCGCGACGGGATCTCTTCCGTGTTGTCGCCTGAGGCTCCCTGCTCGGCCTCCCTGAGGCTTCCATGCAGATGGAGTGACAGAGGGAATGCCGGTCGGGCAGGTCAAGGAAGGGCCTGGCATAGGCATCTGCTCTCGGCCAGGGCTGCAGGCCGGCCTCTCCCACTGCGGCCCCGCGGCCCCTCTGTGCTCTGTGGGCTCTGTGCTCGGCGGGCTCTGTGGGCGGGCGGGCTCTGTGCTCGGTGGGCTCTGTGCTCGGCGGGCTCTGTGGGCGGGTGGGCTCTGTGCTCGGCGGGCTCTGTGGGCGGGTGGGCTCTGTGCTCGGTGGGCTCTGTGCTCGGTGGGCTCTGTGTTCGGTGGGCTCTGTGCTCGGCGGGCTCTGTGCTTGGTGGGCTCTGTGCTCGGTGGGCTCTGTGCTTGGTGGGCTCTGTGCTCGGTGGGCTCTGTAGGCAGGTGGGCTCTGTGGGCGGGTGGGCTCTGTGCTCGGCGGGCTCTGTGGGCGGGTGGGCTCTGTGCTCGGTGGGCTCTGTGCTCGGTGGGCTCTGTGTTCGGTGGGCTCTGTGCTCGGCGGGCTCTGTGCTCGGTGGGCTCTGTGCTCGGTGGGCTCTGTGCTTGGTGGGCTCTGTGCTCGGTGGGCTCTGTGTTCGGCGGGCTCTGTGCTCGGCGGGCTCTGTGCTCGGCGGGCTCTGTGCTCGGTGGGCTCTGTGCTCTGTGGGCTCTGTGCTCGGCGGGCTCTGTAGGCAGGTGGGCTCTGTGCTTGGTGGGCTCTGTGCTCGGCGGGCTCTGTGGGCGGGTGGGCTCTGTGCTCGGTGGGCTCTGTGTTCGGTGGGCTCTGTGCTCGGCGGGCTCTGTGCTCGGCGGGCTCTGTGGGCGGGTGGGCTCTGTGCTCGGTGGGCTCTGTGCTCGGTGGGCTCTGTGCTCGGCGGGCTCTGTAGGCAGGTGGGCTCTGTGCTCGGTGGGCTCTGTGGGCAGGTGGGCTCTGTGCTCGGTGGGCTCTGTGCTCGGTGGGCTCTGTGGGCGGGCGGGCTCTGTGCTCAGTGGGCTCTGTGCTCGGTGGGCTCTGTGGGCGGGTGGGCTCTGTGCTCGGTGGGCTCTGTGCTCGGTGGGCTCTGTGGGCGGGTGGGCTCTGTGCTCGGTGGGCTCTGTGGGCGGGTGGGCTTTGCCGCAGTGGGTCCCGCACGGCTCTGCATCCCGCCCACAGCAGCGGGCGTTGGACGAGACACCGGCTCACCGATCCCCTGTCCCTCTGGTGACAAAGGCGTCGGCTGCACATCTGGCGCTCTGTGGGCCGCACTGATGTCTGCTGGGCGCCATCACACAGTGCAGGGGTTCAGGGTGCCGGCGTCGCTCGCCTCCTGGGCCAGGCGACTCCGCACTGGCTGCTCCGAGCTCCCTGTGCGGACTCCACGTTTCTGTTTAGGACCCTTCGCTGTTGGACGGCCGGGTGACGTTCCTTCACGTCCCGGGGGGCACGGTGGTGTCCAGGCAGGGGGACCAGGTGAGCGGGAGGCCTGGGTCCACAGGGGCGCTCATGGAGCGGGCTCTCCCGGGCTTGTCCTCGCGGGCTGGGCACGTGCCCACCCTCCTCCCCCCCCTTCGCTTTTGTCCCCCTCGGAGGAAAGAAGGGCTTTCCCTGTCCTCACGGGAGGCAGGCGCCAACTCATCTCCCTCACCCCGGGTCTGGGTCACCTGGGGGAAGCCCTCTCCAGGACCTCTGCGCCCTCGGCCTGTCCCCCAGCTGCCCACACGGCCGTCCCCACACCGCCTGTCCCCACACCGCCTGTCCCCACACGGCCATCCCCACACCGCCTGTCCCCACACCGCCTGTCCCCACACGCCCGTCCCCACACGGCCATCCCCACACGTCTGCCCCCACATGGCCTGTGCCCACACGCCTGTCCCCACATGCCCCGTCCTCACATGCCTATCCCCTCATGACTTGTGCCCACCCTGGCCAAGTCCATTTGGGTCTGGCCCTGCCTGGCCAGACCACAGGGACGAGGTCCGACGGGCAGGGTGAGCTGGTTTGGAAAGAGGTCACGTGTGGGCAGATGAGTTGGGATTGGCGTCAGCGTGTTTCACTTGTCGATGTTGGGCCTGAAATGCCTGTGGCGTGTGGGGGCAGGCGGGGAGGGTCTGCCCGCCACAGGCAGTCACCTTGTCGGCGGTGCTGACTGCCTGGCCTGGCCTGTCAGGACGTGAACGTGGTCTTCGTGGTGTCGGGGCTGCTGCACGTGTACCAGCAGAGGATCGACAGCGAGGAGGACAGCTGCCTGTTCGTGACGCGGCCCGGGGAGATGGTGGGCCAGCTGGCCGTGCTCACGGGCGAGCCCCTCATCTTCACCATCAGGGCCAACCGGGACTGCAGCTTCCTGTCCATCTCTAAGGCGCACTTCTACGAGTGAGTCCCCGCCCGCCCCTCGTGCCTGCCCCTGGCGCCTGCAGCGGGATGGTCCTCCTGGTGGTCTGTGCTCCCGGGACATCGCGGGGGGTGGGGTGGGGGGGTGACAGCTGGGAGGGGCTTCACGGGCTCCCTGAGGCTGCCAGCGGCTGGTCACCAGACCCGGTGGGCGGGTGGTGGCCATGCTCTGTGCTCCTAAGTGGGAGTCATGGTCTGACAAGTGGGGTGTAGGTCCCGTGTCCTCTCAAGTGCCGGGCCTGGCGGGAGGGGCCTGCTGACTGGGCCGTCTTGGCAGAATCATGCGGAAGCAGCCGACCGTGGTCCTGGGCGTCGCGCACACGGTCGTGAAGCGCATGTCATCCTTTGTGCGGCAGATCGACTTCGCCCTGGACTGGATGGAGGTGGAGGCAGGGCGCGCCGTGTACAGGTGGGTGCGGGGTGAGGGGCGCAGGGCTGCGTGGGGGTCCTGAGGCGGGGCAGCGCTCGGGGTGGAGACTCCAGGTGTGGCCCCCCAGGGCGTCCATGGCCCGTGCTCACCTGCTGGGCTGGCTGGGCCCGGTGCTCGTGCACACGGATGCTCAGTGAACCCACACCCGCCCGGAACACGGCCACTCGGCGCCCGCAGCACAGCATGTGTGGAGGTGCTGCTGGGCCCCGGCTCCTCGGCGGAGTGAGGGCTGAGTGCGCACTTGGGTCACCGCTACCCCTTTGTCAGCTGTCAATCAGAACTAAGGACGTTTAGGGCGCTTGCTTACCTGAGTGTCACGTGGACCCGTCCCATGTGGCGCACGTTTTCCATGGAAAACAAACACGTTTCCCAAAACGAAAGGGCTCCGTGAGAAGCTCTTTCTTTGTTCGCTGTGTTGGGTGCGAGGGCTCCCGGCTGGTGCCCTGCCCGCTCCCAGCGCCCCATCCCTGCAGGCAGGGGGACAAGTCGGACTGCACCTACATCGTGCTCAGCGGCCGGCTGCGCTCCGTGATCCGTAAGGACGACCTCAAGAAGCGCCTGGCCGGGGAGTATGGCCGCGGAGACCTCATCGGTGTGGTAGGGCTGGGCGCAGTAGGGCCAGGGTGCGGTCCCACTGGGTGCTGCCCTGGGTGCGGGGAGGAGCCCTCGCTATGGCATCAGGAGGGGTGTGCCTCCCCTGGTGTTCCATTTTCTGGGGCGGGTGTGCCCGCTCCCAGCCGGGCTGCAGCACAGGTGGAATCCAAGGGTCAGAGGTCTCCAGACCTCGGGGGCCTGGCTGTGGCGCCCTCCCCTCCCATCCTCACCGGCTCTGCCCTGTGTCCTGGGCGCCGGGCGGCAGGTGTGAGCAGTGCATCCGGCACCCAACTCCTTCCTCAGGTGGAGACGCTCACCCGCCAGCCCCGAGCGACCACAGTGCACGCGGTTCGGGACTCGGAGCTTGCCAAGCTGCCGGCAGGAGCCCTGACGTCCATCAAGCGCAGGTACCCGCAGGTGAGGGTCGGAGCCGGGCCGGGGAGCAGGCAGCCAGGGGCCGGCGTTTGAACGGGTCCAGCTGTTCCTAACATGCACCCTGAACGAAACCTTTACACCTGAGAGGCTGCTGCTCCGACACAGCGTCGGCTACAAACAGTTAAACAGCCGAGGCCTCTGGTGCGTTGGGAAAGGAGTAAAGTAACGTTTGCAGATAATGTGCCTTTTCCACTAGAAAACAAGCGGCCGCTGAGGGCTTAGAGGAGAGGCTGGGGGTCATGTGGGTGGATCGGCGCTTCCTTGTCCTTCCCGCCAGGGAGAGATGGGAGCAGAGCAGCCCCGCTAAATCTCAGCACTCTGCCCTGGCTGGGGCGGCTCAGTGGCTAGAGTGTCGGGCTGTGGCCCGCAGGGTCCTGGGTTCAATTCTGGTCAAGGGCACGCACCTTAGTTGCAGGCTCCTCTCTGGCCTGGGCCCTGGTCGGTGCGTGCAGGAGGCAACCAATTGACGTGTTTCTCTCTGTCTTCCCTCTCCCTCCCACTCTCCCTACCACCCAATGGAAAGTAGCCTCGGGTGAGGAGTGAGCACACGTGTACAAGTATATGCGTGTACGTCGCAGAGTTTTTAAAAGTCAGCTCAGCCAGGAGGCTCTGCCTCGCAGGGAGTGCAGCGTGGGGGCCGGCTGGTCCGTGTGGGCAGGCCTGTGCCATCCCAGGCCAGGGCTTCCCCTTGGGGGCCCAGGAGCAGCCGCCCCGGAGTGACTGGCGGGCGGGCACGAACACGGGGAGACGCTGGGCTGAGGGGCACTTCACGTCCTGGTCTGGGCCGAGCGGGTGGCATGAGCTCGTCGCGCTCACCATCCCCCGTGGCCTGGAGCGCACCCAGCCCGCCAGCTTTGGAAACACGGATCCCAGGGACTTCGCCTGTTGGTTTAAAGGTGTGGGGTCTCTCCGCCAGGTCGTGACCCGGCTGATCCACCTGCTGGGGGAGAAGATCCTGGGCAGCCTGCAGCAGGGGCCTGCGACCAGTGAGTCCCCCGCGGCGCTCTGGCCTCCCCTGCCCCCTCTGCACAGCACCCTCAGGCCTGCCCTCTGCCCCAGCCGCCACCTCAGCGGGCAAGGGCTTCATCCCAGACCTGGAGCCTTCCCTCTCCACCGCTCTCCGTGGCCTCCACCTCGGTGGGGGTGCTGCCTCTGTTGGCTCTGGCCATGGAGAGGTGGGGCCCCTCGCTCACTGTGGGGTCTGCTTCGCGCTGGGGCCCCGGAGAGTCTCCCTGCAGGAGCACCCAGTGGGGAGGGCGGGATGCAGCCCACCTGCCTGAGCTGGCAGGGGCGGGGCCACTGCTGACGTGGCATCAGGACCCCAGCCAGCCTGCTCTCCCCCTGGGCCCTTCTGAGGGCTGTGCCTTCCGAGCGGAGTGTGGGATTGCCTGCCCCTCCCACCGTGGCCAGGACCAGACCCTCCCATGTGCCTCAGAGGCTGCACAGCTGCGCAGAGCTCGTAGACCCCTGTCCCTCCCTCCCTCCCTCGAGGACTGTGACGTCAGAGGTCACTGGGAAGGACGGGAGAAAGGGGATCCCACGGTTCTTCGTTCGTCTCTGCGCCCTCCTCTGGCCGAGCCCTGGTGGGAGAAGGGGTTCAGAGCCCTGGTGGGAGAAGGGGTTCAGAGCCCTGGTGGGAGAAGGGGTGCAGAGCCCTGGTGGGAGAAGGGGTGCAGAGCCCTGGTGGGAGAAGGGGTGCAGTGCCTGGCGTCTCAGTGGGGGCAGGGTGGAGGGCAGGGTGGAGGCGTCCTAGTGCCCGGCTCGTCCCGGGCAGCTGGTGCCAGCGTGTCCTCCAGAAACACCTTGTGACACCTGGAGAGTGTCACCGGGGGCCCACCCTCGGGCCGACCCACGACCCGTGCTTCCAGGTCACCAGTTTGGGCTGCGCTCCACCGGCAGCAAGTGGGACTCGGGGAACCCGGCCAGCAACCTGTCCACGGTGGCTGTCATGCCCGTGGCCGAGGACGTGCCCCTAACCGCCTTTGCCCTGGAGCTCAAGCACGCCCTGAGCGCCATCGGTGAGCGGCCCTCCTCCCCCACTCGACCCTCGGACGTTCTGGGAGCGCAGGGGTGGCACCCGGGGCTGCGGGGCCGCCTGGAGCTGGGCTGCCGCAGGGGCTCTCGCCGCTTCACCTCCCGGGCCTCCGTCTCTCCTGTGGTTCGCGTGTAAACCGTGGTCTGTGTGGGAACTGGTTTTTGTGTCACTGGGGCCTTGAGGCAGTGGGTGGTTTTCTTCTGCATGTGGAGGCCAGCGAAAGAGCCTCCCTCCCCGTGGGGCGGCCTCGGCCCCGGGCGGGCTGTCGCTGCCGTCCACGAGGCTAGTCCCAGCTCGCTGGCCCTGGCCCTGGCCCCCATGCCTGTCCTGAGCCGGCCCCTCACGGTCTTCCCGATGCAGCTCTGCAGCAGGTGGTCAAACCAGGAGGGCTGAGCGCTCAGCTTTGCGGTTCCAAGGTGGTTTGGGCCGTCCAGGGCCTGAGACCCCAGGAGTGCAAGGACGAGCGTGTCCAGTTCTGTGGGAACCCGACAGGGTCTGACTGGCTGCACTGACCCGATCGCTCTGGGTGCTGGCACCCTAACAAGACTCTGTCTTCCACCCAGCAACACGGGACGCGCGTCCATTTCTGTGCATCTTTCATTTCCTTTGGCAACGCTGACCATTTTCACCACAAGTCCTCATTAAGCTCATTCCGCAGCAGTGACTGGCTTGGTGCTGTTGTCACTGGACTTACTTCATAACCCCTCTCAGGGTGCTCGCTGTAGCGCAGAGAAACAGCTGCTCTGGTGCTGACTCTGTGCCTGTTCCAGCACGTGTGCGTGTGTGTGTGTGTGTGTGTGTGTGTGTGTGTGTGTAGTCGTCAGGCTTTCTGCGCATCAGGTCATGTCTGCACACGGAGGCCACCGCTTCTTCCTCTCCGTGCTGACGTCTGTTAATCCATTCGGTTCCCAGTTCTGCTCAGCAGAGCCGTGTTGGGAAACGGTGGTGGAGCCAGGCACCCCACCTCGTTGCTGCTCTTGGGGAGAAGCCCTGTCTTTCACCCCTGAGGGTGAGGTCCGCTGCCGGCTCTTCGTGGGCGGCCTGTGGTGTGTTGAAGAAGTGGCTTTCTGTACGTAGTTTACTGAGGGCTTTTATTGTGAAGAGAGGTGGAATTTTGTCGGTGCCTTTTCCGCATCAGCTGAATGCTTGTGTGTTTCCCTTTGTCCTGTTAACTGATGAGTCGCATTGATGGACAGTCCTGCGTTGAGCCATCCTTGCATTCCAGGGACAGATCCCACGGGGCTGTGGTGTACAGCCTTGAACAGGCAGCTGGGTTGGCTCGCTGGCGGTCTGTTGAGGACTTTTACGTCAGTATTGACGAAGGTCATGGCCCACAACTTGCTCCTGCTGTCTTTGTCTCCTCCTGGCTTTGGCGTCAGGAATGCTGGCCCCACGGAGTGAGTAGGAAAGTGCCCCTCCTCTTCACTATTTTAGACGAGTTTGAGGAGGAAGGGTGTTAATTTTTCTTTAAACGTTTGATAGAATCCTCCAGTGAAGCTCTCTCATCCAGGGTTTTCCTTTGGTGGGTTATTATTATTGTTATTATTACTGATCTAATCTTTTTATATTTCTTCATGAATCAGTCTTGGTAGGTCTTGTGTTTCCAGAAATTCCTTCATTTCATCTAGATTATCCAACTTGTTGATATGCAGTTGTTCAGAGTACTCTCTCTCTTTTTTAAATATATTTTATTGATTTTTACAGAGAGGAAGGGAGATGAAGAGTTAGAAACATCAATGAGAGAGAAACATCGATCAGCTGCCTCCTGCACATGCCCTACCAGGGATGTGCCCACAACTAAGGTACATGCCCTTGACCGGAATCGAACCTGGGACCCTTCCGTCCGCAGGCCGACGCTCCATCCACTGAGCCACACCCGTCGGGGCCAGAGCACTCTTATACCCCCTTCATTTCTGTAAAGTGAATGACCTCCCGTCGCTTTTTATTTCAGCGACTTGAACCTTCTCTTTTTATTCTTTATTCATCTAACTAAAGGCCTGTCAATCCTGTTCATTCTCTCAAAGAACCCACTCTTGTGTGTATTTACGTCTCTATTTCATTGTCCTCTGTCCTGACCTTTGTTCCCCCTTTCCTCCGGCCAGCTCTGGATTTAGTCTCTATTCTTCCCTGGTTCCTCGGGCACGAAGCTGGGCTTTGTGACGTCACGTTGGCAGTAGGCACCCTCCTGGCGCTGCTCTTGCACGCGCTCGGCGACTTCCTGCTTGCCCCGTGACTTCGCTCCCCATTGGCTGTGTGAGCGCGTTCATGTCCACGTGTGTGAGCTTCCCGTGCTCCTGCTGTTCCTGGTCTCCAGTTTTACACACTGTGACCGGGAAGGACACTGTGATTTCGGCCTTTTGAGGTTTTATTCGACGTGTTTTGTGGCCCGACCTGGGGCCGGCCCTGGAGAGTGTCCTGTGTGCCTGGAGCGCGTGTTCTGCTGTGTCTGTCTTCCCACGCGTGGGGGGTAGTGAGTGTGCAGCCGCCTCGCCGGGGCGTGAGTCTGAGTTCCGCGTGACCGAGAAGCTGGTTTGTGGTTGGCTGTCAGGTGCCCCCTCTGTCAGTGCCTGTCAGGCCACCCCCTTTGCACTGGGCTGTCACTCCTCATGGCGATGGCGGTGGCGGTGGCGGTGGCGGCGGAGGCGGCGATGGCAATGGTGGGGTTCTCCCTGTGATGGCACGCGGCTCCTTTGGGTGCAGATATGGCAGAATCCTTTGCCGCCCGGCGGCTTGCTCTTCTTACTTTAATGATGTGCTTTGACGAGCAGCAGGTCTTCATCCTAACGTGGCCCACTTATCCACCCTTCCCTCCATCGTTGTTGATTTTCGCATTTTACGTAAGACGTTTCAGTCTACCCCCAAATGGTGAAGGTGTTCTGTTAACACAGTCCACCCGGGACTGCTTTTGGTTATGATATGAGGTGGAGTCAAGATTTATTTTGTCTGTGAGGGTCTCAGCAGACCCAGAACCCTCACTTACTAGCAGAAAGCCCGAGCGCTGCCCGCAGCCATGGCGACGCCTTCGCCGGAAGTCAGGTGACCATGTTTGTGGGGGTCGCCCTCACTTCTCAAGGACATTTTTGCTGGGTGAAGGTTTAGGCTGAGAGTCTAACCCTAGCCCTCCCCCGGTCTTGCCCGGCCTTCCTGGGGAGCAGGCCCTGACGGCTGTGTCTGGCTCTCAGGCACGGTAGGTGGGTGGTCCTTGCTGGTTTCAGACCCAGGTGTGGGGAGCTGGCATCGAAAGCCTGTGACTGTCCGCCATAGCCGGCTGGTCTGGGTTGGGGCGTTGTGTCATCTTGCATTTTATGAGCTTACGCGTCCCCTGCCCCCAGCACGCCGCCTCTGTGCTGCAGAGCTCCCACTCCCTGTGGGTAGACGAGGAGACTGAGGTTCAGAGAGGCCCCTGTCCCTGTGCCTGGTGAGCCCTGAGCGGTGCAGCCCTCCCACTTCGCCCGTGTGCTCACCTGCCTGGAGGCTCCCCTCGCCACAGGCACTTCCGTCTTGGGAGGCAAGGCTCCTGGCGGCCTCGGCCTCGGAGAGCCACCTCGGGGAGGCGGTGCTGTTCCTGCCGCTGCCTGGCTCCCCTGTGGCCGGGCCTGGCTGTCCGGGAGGGGGGCTGCCGGGGCAGTTTCCCACCACCAGGTGCTTTCCCAGGCCCCGTCCTGCTGCTGACCAGCGACAACATCAAACAGCGCCTCGGCTCTGCCGCCCTGGACAGGTACAGGCTGCAGGGGAACAGCCGGGCTGCCCTCGGCTCTGAGACAGCCTGGGGACGGCCTGTGTCTGCACGCCCTGAGGCCTGCCCCCCATGTCTGCGCCCCGTGTCTACACCCCCACATGTCTGTACCCCCACGTCTTCCCCCCCACATGTGTGCCCCCATGTCTGTGCCCCCTTTGTCTGCACCCCCGTATGCCTGCACCCCCATATGTCTGCCCCATGTCTACACCCCCACGTTTGTACCCCCACGTCTTTCCCTCCACATGTGGCCCCCATGTCTGCCCCCTTTGTCTGCACCCCTGTACGCCTGCACCCCCGTATGCCTGCACCCCATGCCGTGCCCTGTCGGTGCTGCAGCATCCACGAGTACCGGCTGTCCAGCTGGCTGGGGCAGCAGGAGGACATCCACCGGATCGTGCTCTACCAGGCGGACAGCTCGCTCACGCCCTGGACCCAGCGCTGCATCAGGCAGGCTGACTGCATCCTCATCGTGGGCCTGGGCGAGCAGGAGCCCAGTGTGGGCGAGGTGGGGGCTGCAGGCAGGGCTGTGAGTGGGGAGTGGGCAGGGCAGGGGCTGCAGGCAGGGCTGTGGGTGGGGAGTGGGCGAGGTGGGGGCTGCAGGTGGGGCTGTGGGTGGGGAGTGGGCGAGGTGGGGGCTGCAGGCGGGGCTGTGGTGGGGAGTGGGCGAGGTGGGGGCTGCAGGCGGGGCAGTGGTGGGGAGTGGGCAGGGCGGGGGCTGCAGGCAGGGCTGTGGGTGGGGGGTGGGCAGGTCGGGGCTGCAGGCAGGGCTGTGGGTGGGGAGTAGGCAGGTCGGGGCTGCAGGCAGGGCTGTGGGTGGGGAGTGGGCAGGGCGGGGCTCAGGCGGGGCTGTGGGTGGGGAGTGGGCAGGGCGGGGGCTGCAGGCAGGGCTGTGGGTGGGGAGTGGGCAGGGCGGGGCTCAGGCGGGGCTGTGGGTGGGGAGTGGGCAGGGCGGGGCTGCGGGCCGGGTCCCAGGGCCTCCTCAGATCCCTCCCTCTGCTTCGCTCTCCTTTGAATGAAAAGCTGAAAAGCTTCAGGGATGGATAGAGGAGCCCACACCCAGATCTTGACCTCGGTGGTGGTTTTGGCATCTGCGGTCCCGGCCCCTCTCCCCCCACCACCCATGGCCTCCTGTGGACTTGGCGCCTCCGCCGGGTCTCGCACTTGCCGCGTGTGCAGCTGGTCACACGCCCGGCCTGTGTGAATGGTGCCCTGGTTCCTACCGTTTTGAAACCTCCCAGCCGGTGAGCCCCACCTGCCTGTCCCCAGTCCCTGGGCGGGCACGTCGCTTCCTGACATGGGCCCTCCTGGACCCCAGGGTGTGCACCTTCCGTTCACTGAGGCTGGTGTGGCCTCCAGGGCTTCACAGCAGGAAGCGGCCACTCGGCACCCCTCGAGCGGCGGCCTCGCTGTCCCTTCCTCTGCCCTCGCGGCTCCCACCTCAGCTCCTCCCCTGGCCCTGCGGCCACCGGGGCTCCTGCTCTGCAGGGAGTGGGGCTCCCGCAGAGGAAGGGCCTTCGCAGAATTCATCATCCGAGAAGGTCCCTGTGTTCAAGGGGCCGAGGCCCCGCAGCCCCGCTGGTCACAGGACCCGGTGCCGCCCAGTCAGCGCGGTGGGTCAGCGCGGGGCCTCTGGGCCGCCCCGTCCTGGCCTCAGGCCCCCTGACCGCAGCTCTGCCCCCTCAGCTGGAGCGGATGCTGGAGAGCACGGCCGTGCGCGCCCAGAAGCAGCTGCTGCTGCTGCACCGGGAGGAGGGCCCGGCGCCCGCGCACCGTCGAGTGGCTCAACATGCGCGGCTGGTGCTCCGGCCACCTGCACCTGCGCTGCCCGCGCCGCGTCTTCTCCCGGCGGAGCCTGCCCCGGCTGGTGAGGGTGGAGCACGCCGAGCCCCTCTCGGGCCCGGCTCGGGTTCTTGGGGCCACGGGTGCTGCTGTGCTCCCGGGAGGCAGGGCCGGGCCTGGCATGAGCCTGAGGTTCCAGAGGGTCTTGGTGGCCTCGGTCAGCATAGCCTCCTGCCTCAGGCAGAAGCCCTGCGGACACTGAGCCCTCTTCCCGGGGTGGCCTTGGCCGGGGGGCCGGGGGGAGCGCAGAGCCTGCCAGGCGTCCCAGCCTGCTGGCCCCGTTCGGGGACAGCGTCGGACAGCTGCGTCCACGCTCCCGAGTCCCTGCCCAGAGCACCTCCCCTTGGGGCTGGCGGGGTTCAGTGAGGTGCGTACAGGGTGGGTGACAGCCGACAGACAGAGCCGAGGCGAGGAGCCCCCACTCTCCGCCTCTGCAGGTGGAGATGTACGAGCGGCTCTTCCAGAGGCCCCCGGACCGGCACTCGGACTTCTCCCGCCTGGCGCGGGTGCTGACGGGAAACGCCATCGCGCTGGTGCTGGGCGGAGGCGGGGCACGGTGAGTCCCCTCTGTCCCGGGCACAGCCCCCGGCAGGTGCTGTGAGCTCAGGGCAGCCCCTGGGGGCCCAGGGCACATGGCCAGGCCAGGCCTCCACAGGCTGATTGTGGTCCCTCCAGAAGCTCCCGTCACCTCTGTAACCACTCGTGTGTTCTGAAGGCTGCTCTGTCCTTTGCCGGCCTCCCCCAGGCCCCTGAGTCTCTTCACCATGGCCCGCGTGGGGAGGTGCGGCCTGACCTCTGTGCGGCCGCCGGGCCGGGGGTGGTGCAAACCCTTTCTCTGGGAGGTAGTGCCAGTGGCCCCGGAGCTGCTCCTCTTACGGAACTCGCCACACGAGACTGCGGCGTGCAGTCCTCACGGCGGCAGCGGGTGGCCTGGCCGCCCCTGTGCCCTCCCCGGCACGAGTTTCTGCCTGGAGGGCTGGGCTGGAGCTGCTGGAGGGCCTGCCATGGTCCTGTTCCCGCCCCCACGTGGCCTGATGGGTGGTGAAGTGCAGACACTACGCTCGCTCCCTCTGAGGATCCTGAGCCTCACCTGGGCCACACGGTTCCTGGGGTCCTTGCAGGCTGAGCCGTGGGCCTGGGAGGTGGGGTCCTGCCCCAGGTGCAGGTGCAGGTGCAGCTGCGGGAGGACCGGGCTGCCCAGGCTTTGACGTGGTTGGCACGTCAGGACAGCTCGATCAGCAGCATTTTTTATGAAAAATTAGTAATAATCGAAGTGACTAAAGGCCGTATCGAAGATGCAGGTGCTCCGGGAGTGGAGGTGCCACTCAGTCTCCAGTTCTGGGGCAGGTTTGGTGCATGACATTCTAGGAACGTGTCCTCGATCTGATTGCCCGGCTCTCGGCAGGAGGTCCGTGCGTGCTTCTGACTTAGGTGACTGGGCGTCTGGACGGAGGGTCCCTGTTCGTTCCTGGGCAGCTGCTGAGAGTCCCTCCTGCCTTCCCTCTCCCAGCTCCGCGGGGCTGGCCGGACCCCGGGTGCCACTGCTCGGAGCTTCTCGTCCCCGCACGTGCTCCGAGGGGCGGGGACTCTTGTTCTCGGCGGTTAAGGCTTCCCTCTTCTCGGTTTGCAGCCGCGTAGGAACGGTTTCCTTTAGGTTCACGTTTGGCGTTCATCCCACTTCTTGGATCTGGTTCTTGGTTCCAGTCATCACCTCTAAACAAGTGTTTCCCCTCAGACACGGCTTCCTCCCGACCCTGACCTCTCCGAGCCCCGGGAAACGCGGTCGGCCCACGTGTGTCTCCCCTCGCACATGTTTCAGACCAGCATTCCCGCGCTCCGCCCTCTAGATGGCCTGGGAACCGCGTTTCCTTCCACCACCTCCACCTCAGTCCCGTTCCTGCCTTAGCGGGTCTCACTGCTGTTGAACCCACTCTCAGTTCTCACTTCTCACTCTAGTTCCCTTTCCGTCCCACTTTATAGTGTCCAATTCTGTGTCAAAATCATAAGATTTTATTTGTGTTAAAACAGGTGGGCTGGCCTAGCCAGTTTGGCTCAGTGGGTAGAGCGTCGGCCTGCGAACTGAAAGGTCCCGGGTTCGATTCCGGTCAAGGGCACATGCCCAGGTTGTAGGCTCGATCCCAGTGGGGAATGTGCAGGAGGCAGCCAATCAATGATTCTCTCTCATCATTGATGGTTTCTATCTCTCCCTCTTCCTTCCTCTCTGAAATCAATAAACATATAAAAAAACAACAACAAAAAAAAACCCAAAACAGGTGGACCACAGAGTTTACCTTTTAACTGGGTCCGTGTAAGCGATCAGGGCTCCAGGCCAGCACAGGTCGCACAGCCTCCACGTCCTCTCCGGACGTTCCCTCGTCCCACGCTGACCCTGTCCCTTCAGCCCCGGCCCGGCCCCGCCTGTGTCTGTGGGTCTGGCTCTGCCACTGAAAGCATTGGCCTCCACCCCTCTACCCCCCGCCCCCCCCCCGTGGCCGGTGTTGCATTTCCTCCTGTCGCCTGTTCACCACTGAAAGGCACCCTCTCGTGTGCTTACCCCACACTAGTCACTCCTCACTGGCACGGGCAGCAGGCGGCTCCCCGATCGGGAGCCCCGCCCTCTTCCAGCTGCGCCCACACCTCCGCGACCTGGTCCTCTGGCCCTGCCTGCTGCCTGCTTTCTCGGCTGTGGTCACGTGGTCCTCTCACAGGCGTGGGATTGCTGGGCGGGACGGACATCGTGGGGACGGAGATCGAGGCTCAGTGACCAGTTCCGTCCGAGGCCAGCTTTCCTACCCACTGACGCTGACCTTGGGGTGTTGACTGACTCCCCTTCTGGGGGGCCTGGCCTTGTGTCCCCCCAGAGTTGGGTCGGTGCAGGCCTCTCGGACGCCAGTGGGGAGATGAGGCCAGGTGCTGGCTGCCGCTCAGGACGCCAGAGGGTCTAAATGGTGCCCGTCTCCTCTGAGCAAGCCGGGCATGGAGGGGAGTGGTGGCACGGCAGCGTCCGGGTCCTGCGGGCACCGTGGGTGCCCGTCCTGGCAGTGGCACTTACTCCTGTCCCTGCTCCTGGTGGGCAGAGGCTGCGCCCAGGTTGGCATCATCCGAGCGCTGGCGGAGTGCGGCATCCCTGTGGACATGGTCGGGGGCACGTCCGTCGGGGCCTTCATGGGCGCCCTGTACGCCGAGGAGAGGAGCTACAGCCAGATTCGCATCCGGGCCAAGCAATGGACGGAGGTAGGGCCCCTCCCTGGAGCCGGGCTGGTCCCCGTGACCACCTGGGGCAGAGGGGAGCACGTGGTGCAGCCACACCACGGGGGGCTGGCTGTGCTGGTTCCTGGTCTCCGTTTATCAAGGTTCACTGTACCCACAGTTCCGCTGGACACGAGGCGGGGCCACGGGGGGCCCAGCCCCAGGCGCTTTGGGGTTCTGTGGGACAGGCAGGGTCGGTAGCTGAAGGTCAGCTCCTCTGAGCAGCCCGGGGTGGGGACCTGGGCCCTGGCTCTGGGCTGAGCGGGCGGGGTGCTGGCTCGGTGTGCGGTTTTGATGGGGGGTGGGGGGTGCATTAATCAGTTTGCAGGAGAGACACCAGGGGGTCAGCGGTGTCCCCACAGCACCTCCCGGCGAGCCGCTCAGGCACAGCGTTCACTCCCCCGAGACCCACCCCAAGGTGCCTCCGGCAGCTCTGCTCTGTCTGGAGCACAGCCAGGCCCCTGCTCCCTCCACCGATGAGCCTGCTGGGCCCTGAGGGCCACCTGCTGCCCCTGCCACCAGGGGGCTGGGTCCTCCCCACCAGCCTCACTGCCCCCCCAGGACATGTCGTCGATGACGAAGACGATGCTGGACCTGACCTACCCCATCACCTCCATGTTCTCGGGGGCGGGCTTCAACAGCAGCATCTGCAGCGTGTTCAAGGACCGGCAGATCGAGGTGCTACACCCTCCCCCCTCCTCCCCCTCATCACCCCTCCCCACCCCTCCTCCCCCCTCCCCACCCCTCATCACCCCTCCCCACCCCCCCTCATCCTTACCCACGCCTCCCCACCTCTCCTCACCCTCCCACACTCCTCTTGTCCCCCTCACACACCCCTTGGGCGGCAGCCGGGAAGGATGCCCCTCTAAGCCCGTCCTCCCTGCAGGACCTGTGGATCCCTTACTTCACCATCACCACGGACATCTCGGCCTCGGCCATGCGGGTGCACACAGATGGTGAGCGCCTGCTCCCCAGGGGCTCCCGCCAGGCGGCCCCCGAGGGGCTCCCACAGAGATGACCTTCCGCGCACGACGGCGGGTGGCAGGGAGTGACCAGGAGCCCGAGTGGGAGGCACAGGAGGAAGCTGGCAGCGCGTTTGGAGCAGCTGGAACGTCTCTGGGGGTGGGGAGGGGCTGGGGAAGCCTCGGCACACCGGGTGTGGGGCCGGCACCAGGAAGGTAGGACACGCAGAGCGCGCGGCTCTGGGCCTCGGGGGCGGGATGTCCAGGAGGTGTGTCCAGCCTGCGCGGGGCCCCTCATAGGCAGCTGGGCCAGGGTGCGGCAGGAGCACGAGTCGGGAGAGGCTCCTTCCTCCTGGGAGTGGCCGGGACCTCCGCCCTCTGGGTCCCTCCAGGCTCCCTGTGGAGGTACGTGCGTGCCAGCATGTCCCTGTCCGGCTACATGCCCCCCCTCTGCGACCCCAAGGACGGCCACCTGCTGATGGACGGGGGCTACATCAACAACCTCCCAGGTACGGCCCTCCCCAGCGCCTCCGCTCCGCTGGCTGTGCACGCTTCCTCCAGCCTGTGCCAAGGCACTCACAGTCTGGCTCGGAGCAGGGAACACGCATACACACACACACGCACATACACGCACACACACTCACGCACACACACCCCGCGAGCCCAGCATATGGCTCCGTTTGTCAGCTCAGCAGCTCCCAGAACAAGGGCCAGGGAGAGGCGGGAGCAGTTACCTCCGGCTGTGCCCACGGCGGGGACTGAGCCGCAGGTGCTGGGGGAGGCCCCTCCCTCGGGCACACCTTCACCTGTTGGGCAGCTCTGTGCTCTCCGCGGGCCTTGGGGCGTGTTGGGCAGCTGTGTGTGCGCTCCGGGGCGTGTTGGGCAGCTCTGTGCTCTCTGCGGGCCTCAGGGCGTGTTGGGCGGCTCTGTGCTCTTCGCGGGCCTCGGGGCATGTTGGGCAGGCTCTGCCCGACCTGGGCTCCCGGCTCCTGTCCCGGGTGACCAGGGTCTCCTCGTCCCAGCGGATGTGGCCAGGTCGATGGGGGCGAAGGTGGTGATCGCCATTGACGTGGGCAGCCGGGACGAGACGGACCTCACCAACTACGGCGACGCGCTGTCAGGGTGGTGGCTGCTGTGGAAGCGCTGGAACCCCTTGGCCACCAAAGTGAAGGTGGGGCCCAGCCCCCCTGTCTCCTGGGTCCCAGTCCCCCCCGCCCCGCCAGGCAGCCAGTGTTGGGAGAGGGCGGGCCAGGCAGAGCTACTGCCCCTGGGGCTGGGGAGGGCCGGGCGGGACCCAGGGGACGAGCGAGGCCTTGGTGGTGGAAGGTGCTGAACATGGCGGAGATCCAGACGCGCCTGGCCTACGTGTGCTGTGTGCGGCAGCTGGAGGAGGTGCGGAACAGCGACTACTGCGAGTACCTGCGCCCGCCCATCGACAGCTACGGCACCCTGGACTTCGGCAAGTTCGCCGAGATCTGCGTGAGTGCGGAGGGGCGGAGCAGAGGCACCGGGGCCAGCTGGGCTCGTGTCTGGCTTTTCTTTTAAACATGTTTTTATTGATTTTAGAGAGGAAGGGAGGGAGAGAGAGAAACATCAATGAGGAGAGACAGTCACTGATCGGCTGCCTCCTGCACGCCCTCTATGGGATCCTGCCCACCACCCGGGCCTGTGCCCTGACCTGGCTCATAGGTCAACACTCAACCACTGAGCCACACTGGCCAGGCGCTGGCTGCTTCCTTCCCAGCCCCCTGCCCTTCTGAGAACAGGAGGTGGGTGCCACACCCAGGCCCGGCCCCTGTGTGCAGGAGGTGGGGTACCAGCACGGCCCCGGACGGTGTTTGACATCTGGAGGCGCAGTGGGGTGCTGGAGAAGATGCTGCAGGACCGGCAGGGCACAAGCAAGATGAAGGCCTTTGATGTGAGTGCCCAGCGGACGCCCTCTGCCGTCCCTCTTCTGCGACCTGCCCCCACCCGCCCCTGGCATCTGAGATCGGTGCCCTGCAGCCAGCACCCCCCCCGCCCCCAGCACCCCTCAGCTACTCGTGCTGCCGCGTCCCTGTGGGCCAGAGGAGTCAAAGGCAGCAGGCCTGGGGCTGTCTCCTCGTCTCTCTGTGCCCCTGCCCCTTGCCCTATCCCTTCCCACCCCTTCCGAGAGGATGAGTCTGGGTGGGGGTCTGCACAGGACTGCCCATCTCTCACATCCCTGCCCCCACTCCAGGGGCTGGGGATCCTCAGAAGCCAGGGCCCCCGGGGGTGACAGGGCCCAGGGGTGGGCCTCGGGCTGGCTGGGCATCGGCTGTGGTGGGGTGTGGGGAGCAGTGCCTTTCTTCCCCCCAGGTCCTCACCTGCCCCAACGCCTCCTTCACGGACCTCGCCGAGATCGTGTCACGCATCGAGCCCGCCAAGGTGGCCGTCGTGGATGGTGAGTTGGACACCAGGACATGTGCCCACAGCCAGGGTGCTGGGGCCGCGTTCCTGCCACACCCTTGACCCAGCAACAGGGG
Source organism: Ia io (assembly GCA_025583905.1). Classification (NCBI taxonomy): domain Eukaryota; kingdom Metazoa; phylum Chordata; class Mammalia; order Chiroptera; family Vespertilionidae; genus Ia; species Ia io. The sequence goes on along the minus strand of JAJQQW010000017.1, from coordinate 1,140,879 downwards.
ACCCTGGGCCTGGTTGGCTGTGGGCGGGGCCTGCGCCATGGCAGCACGGCCCTGCCCTCGGAGGGGACCAACACGGCCCCCCTGTGCCTAGACGAGTCTGACTACCTGACCGAGTGCGAGGAGGGCCCCCAAGAGGCCTACGTGGACTTCCAGAGCTCCCCGGCCGACGGGGGCTCCGACTGGGTGAGCTGCCTGGACCCGCCTGGGCCCCTCTGCCCCCACCTGCATGAGGCCCAGGGGCAGGGATGCCTCAGGGTGAGCCCTCCAGTCCCCACCCGACCGTGCCTCTGCTTCCAGGAGGACGAGCCCTCGCTGCATCGCCAGCACCCCAGTGCGGCTGCCCCCAGACCGCCCCCGGATGCCTCGCCCCCCCGGCTCTCTGGCCAGGACGGGGAGAGGCCTCCCTCTGACTCTCCCTGAAGCCAGCACCTCTGTGGCCTGTCCTGGAGACTGCGGCTCCCGGGGCAGGAGACCTGGCTGGGCCCGGGCTGTGCTGGGTGTCAGGCCTCTACACTGGCTGCTCCCAGGGACGCTTGGTCCTGGCACCTCTTGCACACACAGCAGCCCTCTGGGTGCAACCCCCCCCCCCCCCCCCCCCCCCCCCGCCGGCCTCTGAGTGGTGGAGCCTCTGAGCCCTGATGCTTCTGCTTAGCGGGTGAATAAAGGTAGATCTGATCATGTGGGCGAGTCGTCCTTACGCCCGGTCCTTGTGGCCGAGCGATGCCAAGAAGTGCCTGTGAGCCGCTGTGGGCTGCAGGGGGCCTGGCGGGCGGACACCGCCTCCCTCTGCAGAGGTTCTCCCTCCCACAAAGGTGTGGGACCCTAGGACCCAGACCCCTCTCTGCTGGGACGTGAAACCCCTGGGCAGCAATTGCAGGCCAAGCCGGGCGGGTGCCCACCATCTGGGGTCCCCAGAGCAAGGACGAGCCTCCCCGATCTCTCGGGCCTTGCTCCCGCGGGCGCACACAGGACGCGCCTAAGACGCGGGAGCCCACACTCCTTTTCCCGGTCATGGAGCAGCGCCGGGAGAACTGCCGCGGGGGCTGGTCTGCGGGGGCCTGGGGGACCTCTGACCGGGAGCCTAGGGCCTTGCAGGCAGGTGCCTGCCCTGGTGCGGACGGACGGACGGACGGACGGACGGGGGAACCGCACTGTTGGCGGAGCTGCCACCCCGGGTCCTGACGTCAGGTGGGCGGCCACGGTGCACGGACCGCCGGGCCCCGCCCCGCCCCTGACGTCACGGTGGGCGGAGCATCGCCCCCGGTGCTGGCCGCGGCTCCCGGCTCAGGCTCCCGGCTCCCGGTGCGGGACGCGCGGAGGGCCCAGCGCGACCATGCGGGTCCCCGGCCCGAGCCCCCGTGCGGCCCGGCTCCCCCGGTGGCGGCGGCGGGCGCGGGGCGCGCTCTGAGCCCGGGGATGCGCCGGCGCCTCGACCATGGGCGCCGCCGCCTCCCGGAGGAGGGCGCTGCGGAGCGAGGCCATGTCCTCCGTGGCGGCCAAAGTGCGGTGAGTGCGCCCGCCGCCCCTGCGGGCTCCCGCCCCGCCGCCCCGTGCGCCCTCCTGGACCTCCCCACACGCGCGGGTGGCCGGGCTCCCGGCGGAAGGCGGCCAGCCCGGTCTGCGGGTCCGGCCTCGCTGCACTGGGCCCGCGGGTCCTGGAGCTGCGACCTGCCAGCCGGGCTCTGGGGGAGGAGTGCCCGCCCGGGTGACCCGGGGGGGCGGGGGGCCCCACGCTCCTGCCGCGGGAGAGGCCAGGGGGCCGTGTGCCCTGACGGCGCCGCGCTGTCCACCCCCAGGGCCGCCCGGGCTTTCGGCGAGTACCTGTCCCAGAGTCACCCTGAGAACCGGAACGGAGCAGGTAGGGGCGCGGGAGGCGGTGCCAGGGTGGGGTCCGCACAGCCCTGCCCGCTGGGGCCCACCGGCCCTGTTCCAGCCGGGCCGCCAGTGGCCCTGGGGGCTGGGGGTGGGGTGAGCTGAGTGGCAGCAGGTGCCCCGCTGGGCTGGCTCCCTCATGCCCCTGCCCTCCCTGCCCAGGGCCCCAGGAAGAGCTCATCACCATGGCACCCACCCAGCCTGGGCCGTTGGCATGGCAACCGGCCTCCTGGCACCCCCAGGGTTGGCACCGCTGTCTCTGGGGGCCAGCTGGCCGGGGGAGGGGAGGAGTTGGCACTGGGCACATGTGAGCGGTGGCAGGCTAGGAGGGGGCCTGCTTATTCTTGCCCCTCCATTGCCCAGCAGGTAGCACGTCCTGTCGCCCACACGCACAGGGGCTTGGGCCCAGCTGGAGGGAGGTGGGAGCCGCTGGGAGGAGCCCTCGGAGCCCCCTTCTCAGAGGGTAGGGACTAGGGTTAGTAGGTGAGGCCGGGCAGTCCCAGGCCCACGTCCCGGCCCAGCACCCACGGTGTGGCCTGCCTCGGAGCACCGGGAGACGGGGAGGGGAGGCCTCGCCTGGAGCTCACCTGCCGCCTCTTCCCCAGATCACCTGCTGGCCGACGCCTACTCTGGCCACGAAGGGTCCCCCGAGATGCAGCCAGCACCCCAGAACAAGCGCCGCCTCTCGCTCGTCTCCAACGGCCGCTACGAGGGCAGCCTCTCCGAGGAGGTGGTCATTGGGAAGCCGGCGGGAGAGGGCCCCCAGCCCCGCGTGTACACCATCTCCGGGGAGCCGGCCCTGCTGCCCGGACCCGAGGCCGAGGCCATCGAACTGGCCGTGGTGAAGGGGCGGCGGCACCGGGAGCAGCACCCCCACCACCACAGCCAGTCCCTGCGCGGCAGCCGCGAGAACGTCCACACAGCCTGCCAGGACTGGGCGGGCAGCCGCCAGGGCTCCCAGGATTGTCCGGAGTGCGCCCAGCTGGCCCCGGGCCCCTCCCCTCGGGCCTTTGGGCTGGACCAGCCCCCCCGGCCCCAGGCCACCAGCCGCCGCAAGAAGCTGGAGAGGATGTACAGTGTCGACCGCGTGTCTGGTGAGGGGCTTGGCGTGGGCGCGGGCGCGGGCGAGCTTGGGCGGAGTGCTGATGCCAGGTTTGCTAGCAGAACTGCTGTGGGGCTTGACCAGGTGGAGGGTGCCCAGGTCACAGCCAGGTCACAGCCGCAGCTAGTCCTGCCCCATGGCCCATGGGTGGCCGTGGCCCTGCCAGCACCGAGTCAATCAGAGTGCTTCGTGGAGGAGGGGGGCTGAGGAGGAGAAAACGTGGGCGTAGTTGGAAGGTGGTGCTGCCCCTGCCAGGCCCCCAAGCAGGGCTCCCCTTTCTTCAGGACACACGTAGCTGTTTGGGCCTGGCCAGCCGGTGGGCCTCTCCCCAGGTTGTGGGCTGTGTGGGTGGTGGGCACCCCCGAGGCCGCCGTGCCTTGAAAAGACCTCTCTGGGACTCAGGCAGCCCTGCTTCCTGGCTCGGAGGGCGCCTCCTGAGGGCAGAGCTCTCGCTAGCTGAACCGCCACGTCCCCCGAGGCACCTCCTGGGCATCGGGCACAGGCCTGGGCGTGGGCAGTTCCCCTCCACCACCTCAGGCTCCTGAGGGACACAGGCTGGGGGTTGGGCGAGGGTCAGGGTGAGAGACAGAGCGGCTGCAGCCTCCCCCCGACCTGGTCTAGGAGCTGTAGGGTGGCACATGCCCTGAGGGTCTCCACCTCGTCCTCCTGGGAGCTGGGGGGAGGTCTGGCCGCTCACACCCGGGTCCTGGCTGCAGAGGGTCCGGAGGGCTGCAGCCTTTCCCTGACCCGGTCCTCCTCGCGGAGACGGGATCCTGCCCGGGCTCCCTGGGGACAGGCTGTGCTTTCCCAGGAACGCTCCCCACTGTGGCAGCCAAAGAGCTGAACGAGGACAGGCACACGTCACGAGCCCCGCAGGGGTGGGCGCACGTGGCCGAGCCTGTGCCTGCCTCCCCGGCTGTGGCCGAAGCACACGCTCCTCTGCAGGCCCCCCACTCCCCTGCAGGCCCCCCGCCCCCCTGCAGGCCTCCCGCCCTCCTGCAGGCCCTCCGCCTTGCTCCCCTGCAGGCCCCCCGCCCCCCTGCGGCCTCCCACTCCCCTGCAGGCCCCCCGCCCCCCTGCAGGCCTCCCGCCCTCCTGCAGGTCCTCCACCCTGCTCCCTTGCAGGCCCCCTGCCCCCCTGCAGGCTCCCCGCCTCCCTGCAGGCCCCCCACCACACTGCAGGCCTCCCGCCCCCCTGCAGGCCTCCCGCACCCCCTGCAGGCCCCCCCGCCCCCATGCAGGCCCCCTGCCCCCCTGCAGGCCCCCCGCCCTCCTGCAGGCCCTCCACCCTGCTCCCCTGCAGGCCCCCCGCCCCCCCTGCAGGCCCTCCACTCCCCTGCAGGCCCCCCGCTCCCCTGCGGGGCCCCCCCCCCCCCGCTCCCCTGCAGGCCCTCCCCCCCCTGCAGGCCTCCCGCCCCCCTGCAGGCCCCCCGCCCCCCCCTGCAGGACCGGCCCCCGCCCCGCTCCCCTGCAGGACCCCCGCCCCTGGTCACCACTCCTCTGTCTCTTCCAGACGACACCCACACCCCCATCCGCACCTGGTTCCCCAAGGAAAACCTCTTCAGCTTCCAGACCGCAACCACAACTATGCAAGCGTGAGTCGTGTCCCCGCCGCGCGCCCCTGCCCTGCGGCCCCTCCTCCCCGGCCCCCGTGCCCACTCGTGGTGTCACTCTGAAGCCAGGTGGGCCAGCTGCTCTTCTCACCCCCCTGCCCCCAGGCCTCCCCCGCTCTTCACGGCTCCTCCTGCCCGTCCACGGCTGGGACAGTCACCAGTGGGGGCGGCTCTCCTGGGCCCGTGTCACCCAGCTCTGCCCACGAGGCTCTGCCTCACATGCCCAGACAGCAGCCTGCTCGTGCGTGGTCCGTGTGTCCCACGAGGGACAACTTAGGGCCCCGGGAGTCTGCCCTCCTGCGCCCGCGACACAGCTGGGTCCTCTGTCCTCTGTCCGGGGCTCTTCCCAGGCCCCCGGCTGTCCTGTGCTCCACCCCGAAGACTCTTGCTCCCCACAGCCTCCCTGCCCTTGGCCAGGAAGTGGGGCCACCACCCCCTTGGGGCCCAGGGCTGGTGGCCACAGCGCCTGGGGAGGGACTGACCGCAGGGCGCTCCTGGGGAGTGAGGGGTCAGGCTCACTGTGTCTTCTCTCTCACGCTGCCCTCCGGCCGTGCCTCCAGCATCTCGTAAGTACGCAGCCTGGGCAGGCGGTTGTCCCTGGGAGCCCCCCGCCCCCGCCAATAGGCTCGGGCAGGCCAGCGAGGGGCCTCGACTGTGAGGACGGCCATGTTGCCAGAGCACCGAGGCGGCAGTGGCCCGCAGGGGCCAGGCCAGGGCGAGGCGGGCAGGACCCTCTGCCAGGCCCAGTGCCCCCATGGCCCACGCTCCCTGTGCTCGCGCCTCTGTCCCCATGTCTGTCCCTCTGCCCGTGGCCGAGGGCAGTGCTGACTCCCCGGTTTCCCAGGGTGTTCAGGGGCTACGCGGAGAGGAAGCGCCGGAAACGGGAGAGTGATTCCGCGTCCGTAATCCAGAGGTAGGGCCTGCCAGCCACTCGCCACCAGGGTCCGTCTCTTGTCTGTGCTGGTCTGGCCTGGGCCCCAACTGAGGCCCCCGCAGACCGGATGGGGGAAGGGCGGTGGCGACCACTGGCCTGGCCCTGCTCTGGGGACGCAGCAGGCAGGAGAGGGCCCGTGGCCTGGGCCCCAGGCTTTCGTTGGGGGCGCAATGAAGCCAGAGCCGTGGGGTCAGTGGCAAGGCTGACCCTCCGGGCCCTCACCTCACATGGGCCAGGAAGCCGCCTGACTGTTTCAGAAGTCAGCCTTGTCAGGGCACAAGTGTGGAGGCAAAGGAGACCTGCCCCTGAGCAGGGGGAGGGGCATGGCCGAGGCCCAAACCCACCTGTGGGTGGTGCAGACGTGGCACTGCCACAGAGCGCAGGCAGCAGAAGCCTTGACGACCTGGGGCGGGAGGCCGGCCTGGGCGGGGAGGGGTGGAGGGTGTGTGCCCTGCACCAAGGGATGGAGGGGGCACGGGGAGGCCTGGTTCTTGTGCCTTTGTCCCGGCAGCTAAGGGGGCTCTGGGAGGGCCTCGGTAGGAGAGGGACTGGGTGGAGTTTGCCTCTGGGTGGGCGCTGGGCCAGTAGGAGGGTCCGGGCGCTGGGAGGGCATGTCTCCCGGAGAGGGGCAGAGGCGCAGGAGAGGGCAGGCACGGTGGTCAGGGAGGGAGGGGCAGGGCCGCCGCTCACCCTCGCAGCCCTCAGCAGCCCGGTGCCCCTCTTCCCCTAGGAACTTCCGAAAGCACCTGCGCATGGTCGGCAGCCGGAGGGTGAAGGCCCAGAGTAAGGGGATGGGCGGCGGGGGCGGGGGAGGGGGGCCTGGGGGTGGACACCTGCTCTTGGCTGGGCTTCCAATGCTGCTCGCTGTGCGGGGCAGACCCCTAAGGCCTCAGCCTCCCCAAGCCCCGGCCAGACACCCCAGTCTCCATCCCTGGCCCCACCCCAGCACTCCCAGACTCCGCCCATAGCCCCCCCATCCACCATCACCCCCTCCCTTCCCGCAACGGCGTTCTCCAATTCCCCAGCCTAGAACTTCCCAACTCTGCCTCCAGCAGCCGCAAACCCTACCCCAGAGCCAACCCCGCATGGTCCAGCCTCCCTCCCAGCACCTTGGCCCCGCCCCGCCCCGCCCCGCCCCGCTGATGCAGGGTTTGCTCTCCCTGCAGCGTTCGCGGAGCGGCGCGAGCGGAGCTTCAGCCGGTCCTGGAGCGACCCCACCCCCATGAAAGCCGACACTTCCCACGACTCCCGAGACAGTATGTGCCCTGCGTAGGCCGGCCCTCTCTCCAGAGGCGCCCCCAGGCCCCCAGGCCCCCAGGCCCCGCGCTCCGCAGGGCGTCCCCTCTGGGGCCGCTAAGCTTCTGCGCTTCTGCTCTGAGCCTCAGGTTACCGTCTGGGTAAACCAGGGCGCCCGGCACCTCTGACCTCGCGGGCAGCTACCTAGCAGCTGTGCAGGTGCGGGGCCGGGCACCTGTGGGCCTCAGCTGGCCGCCGGCCGGGGGCGGGGGGGAGGGCACGTGGCTGCCAGGCACAACTCCTCACTGGGCCAGGGCACCCGGCACGCGGCCGGAGCTGGCTTCCCTTCCCGGCCAGGCTGCTGCTGCTGGTGACCGGGGCTCCACCCCTCACCCACCTGCTCCCTCGCAGGCCTGGAGGACCTCCAGGGCGTGGCTTGCCAGCTCTGCCCACCGCCCCTCGCTGGGAACCTGGCAGGTGGCCGGCCCGCAGCCCTGGTGACGCGCCTGCCCCACAGGTGGCGACCTGCAGAGCTCGCACTGCACGTTGGGCGAGGCTTTCGAGGACCTGGACTGGGAGGCCGAGAAGGGCCTGGAGGCTGTGGCCTGCGACGCGGAGGGCTTCCTGCCGCCCAAGGTCATGGTGAGGACCAGCACCGGCGGCTTAGCACATCGGGGAGGTGGTCCTTTTCCTCAGGAGCTGGACTGTCTGCCTGGGAGTGAGGCAGCCACTGCCGGCTGCCCGGTGGGGTGAGGGGGTGTCTCATGGGGCTCCCTGGGGGTCTCATCGTCTCTGCTGCTGCGGGTGGGCTGACCCACAGGGGCTCCCGCTGCCCCTGGGCCCCGAGGCGGCCAAGCATTCCCTGAGCCGCTCCTGTGTATCCCCAGCTCATCTCCTCCAAGGTGCCCAGAGCGGAGTACATCCCCACCATCATCCGCAGGGACGACCCTTCCATCATCCCCATCCTCTATGTGAGTGCCCCCCCAGCCCTCCCAGCCCCCAGAGCCGGGTGGGGGTGCTGCCTGAGAGGGACCCTGATTCAGGTGTGGCCTGTGTCTGTCCCAGGACCATGAGCACGCGACCTTCGAGGACATCCTGGGTATGTGCCCTCCTTTCCCACCGTCTTGGGGGGCGGGGGCTGGGGAGGGGGGAGGGGGTGCCAGGCTGTAGGGAGCACTGGGGCAGCGCTCACACCCCTCCCTCCCCAGAGGAGATAGAGAAGAAGCTGAACATCTACCACAAGGGCGCCAAGATCTGGAAGATGCTCATATTCTGCCAGGTGGGACCAGCGTCCCGTGGGTGTGTACTGGGGGGAGCAGCGGGTGGACACCTCATGTGTGCAGCCCTCCAGGCTGACCAGTCTCTCACAGGGCGGCCCGGGACACCTGTACCTGCTCAAGAACAAGGTGGCCACCTTCGCCAAGGTGGAGAAGGAGGAGGACATGATCCAGTGAGTGGGCGGGGCGGCGGGGGCTGGGGAGGGGCCGGCAGGGGCTGGGGGCCTGGGGGAGGGGGCCGGCGGGGGCTGGGGGGGCTAGGCCCTGCGCCCTCCGCACACCTGGGGCCTGGGTTGGAGACCACCTGTGACTCGCCCTTCCCCCACCAGCTTCTGGAAGCGGTTGAGCCGCTTGATGAGCAAAGTGAACCCAGAGCCAAACATCATCCACATCATGGGCTGCTACATTCTGGGGAACCCCAACGGGGAGAAGGTACAGGGACCCCAGGCCCCACCCAGGCTTCTGGGGACCCCAGACCCATGAAAAGAGTTGACAGAATGCCCCTCCCCACCTGTCTCTCCTCAGATTCCCTTTCCTCTTCCGTTAAACCCACCAGACAGCCTCACCAGTTTGGCTCAGTGGATAGAGCGGTGGCCTGGGGACTGAAGGGTCCCGGGTTCAATTCTGGTCAAAGGCATATGCCTGGGTGGTGGGCTTGATCCTCAGTAGGGGGTGTGCAAGAGGCAGCCAATCAATGATTCTCTCTGATCATTGATATTTCTATCTCCCTCTCCCTTCTCTGAAGTCAATACAAATATATATATTTTAAAACCCTCCAGAGAAACCCCTTGTTCCTCAGCCCAGCCTGTTGTGAGGGGCCCTGCTCCCCCTCCTATCTTGCCCTTAAGCTCCCTCCCTTCCTCCTCTGCCCTGGACTCATGGCCCCGCCCCTTCCTTTCAGCTGTTCCAGAATCTCAGGACCCTCATGACCCCTTACAGGGTCATCTTTGAGTCCCCCCTGGAGCTGTCGGCCCAAGGTGAGTGTCAGGCTGCTTCCCAGGCCTGGTGATGGGGTCCAGGAGGCAGCGCCCCATTCCCCCAGGCCCGCCCTCTTCCAACCTGAGCTCCGCCCCTTCTGCCCCAGCCCACCTTCAGCCCCGCCCTCAGCCTGGCCCTGACTCCGCCCTCGGCCCCGCCCTCAGCCCTGGCCCCGCCCTCAGCCCGGCCCTGACTCCGCCCTCGGCCCGGCCCTGACTCCGCCCTCGGCCCAGCCCTGACTCCGCCCGGCCCCGACTCCGCCCTCGGCCCCGCCCTCAGCCCGGCCCCGCCCTCAGCCCTGGCCCCGCCCTCAGCCCGGCCCTGACTCCGCCCTCGGCCCCGCCCTCAGCCTGGCCCTGGCTCCGCCCTCAATCCGGCCCTGACTCCGCCCTCGGCCCCGCCCTCAGCTCGACCCCGACTCCGCCCTCAGCCCTGGCCCCCGCCCTCAGCCCGGCCCCGACTCCGCCCTCGGCCCCGCCCTCAGCTCGGCCCCGCCCTCCGCCCTGGCCCCGCCCTCAGCCTGGCCCTGGCCCCGCCCTCGGCCCCGCCCTCGGCCCCGCCCTCAGCCCGGCCCTGACTCCGCCCTCGGCCCCGCCCTCAGCCTGGCCCTGGCTCCGCCCTCAATCCGGCCCTGACTCCGCCCTCGGCCCCGCCCTCAGCTCGACCCCAACTCCGCCCTCAGCCCTGGCCCCCGCCCTCAGCTCGGCCCCGCCCTCAGCCCTGGCCCCCACCCTCAGCCCGGCCCCGACTCCGCCCTGGCCCCGCCCTCAGCTCGGCCCCGCCCTCCGCCCTGGCCCCGCCCTCAGCTTGACCCCGACTCCGCCCTCGGCCCCGCCCCTCGGCTCTGGCCCCGCCCAGCTCTGCCTGAGCCCCGCCCGCCTCCTCCCAGGGAAGCAGATGATCGAGACCTACTTCGACTTCCGGCTGTACCGCCTGTGGAAGAGCCGCCAGCACTCGAAGCTGCTGGACTTCGAGGACGTGCTGTGAGGGCAGGGCCGCCGCGCTCCCGCGTCCTGGGCCGCCCGCGGTCCGGCCTGGGCCCTGCCGGGCAGCCTCGGCTCAGGGTCCGCCGCCGCGGCCGCAGAACAAGTGCAATTTCCTCCGGCCCCTCGGGAGCCAGTGAAGCGCGCGCCCGGCCGGCCCTGCGAACCCATCACCAGCACCGGGCGCCTGGGGGGCGCCTGGTCGGCTCGCGTGCGCCCCTCTGCCCGCCTGTCCCCAGCGTGTCCTGGGCTCCCGGCGCAGGGTGCCGTCTCCAGGGCCCTCCCCGCGCAGGAGGGCCCGGAGCTGCTGCCCCCCTCCCCGCTGCCACGGTCCGGGCCGGAGGACGGGCAGTGCGGGCGAGGGGGCGCCAGGCGGGCGGAGCGGGCCCAGCCAGGGCTGGGTCCCCGTGGGTGAGACCCGCCCGCCGCACTGGGGGCCTGGACCCCACCTCCAGGCCCAGGAGCCCAGCGCTGGTGGCGGGCTGGCCCCCGGCCTGGGCCGTGGGCGGCCCTCGTGTACATAGAGCTGGCGCTGGGGGCAGGCCCCCCTTTGCAGAGCCTGGGTCTGAGGGCACCTGGCTGTGCCCGGGGCTGAGGGAGGGCGGCAGTGGCCGGGCTCTAACGATGTACGATATCCGTCGAGTGACCATTAAAGCTGACCCTCCGCTGCTCTGCCCGCGTCCTCTCAGCCCGCGGGCACCTCCCTGGGCCCGGAGCTTCTGGGCCTGCTGTGGAGGCTGCGGTGGTGGCCGCCCGCACACCTGGCTGGGCCTGAGGCTGCCCAGCTTCCAGACCTCCCCAGCCAAGGGCAGGCTCCATGGGAGGGTGGGGGACCCGCTGCAGGGCTCCGGGAAGGGTGTGGAAGCCGGGTGGAGAGCAGGCCCTGAGCCGCTACAGCCTGGGTCCCGAGAGAGGGCAGGGCGGGAGTGAGAGGTGCGGGCCCCCCTTCACTTCTGTCCCCACCCCTGGCAGTGACCACAGGGCCGGCTGGCCTCCCAGCCTCCTCATTCCCAGCTATGCCCCTGCCCCCATCCCCTCCTAACCAAGCTGTCACTGGGCACGGCCAGGCCTGGCTCCCCGGGGGCTCCTGGTCCAGTGGCCCGGCGACAAACAGCTGGTGCCAGCCGGTTACCCACAGGGGCGGCGTGGTGCAGCCGGAGGGACAGCGGGGACCGAGGGTGGCGGACCTGCTCGGGGACAGCCCTGCATCACCCCTGCTGGGCGGGGGAGTAGACGTTTTGGTGCAAACTTGAATAGGTAAACTTTTAGGGGTTTCAACTCAATACCACATGCTTGTCTGCATACTCAGACTTACTACATCACTCACCACAGTCACGTGACTCGGGAGTCCTCTGCACCCTCAGTTCCTGAGACCTGATGGGACTGCCCCGCCCTCAGGCCTGGCATCTGGGCGCCGATACCGGCACTTCCGCTTGTAGATAAAACCTCGCAGGCCTAAACAGACAGCCTCCCACGTGGCCCACCTACCGCACACAGTGCTCAGAGGGCCCTCAGTCCTGCCCGCAGGGCAGCTGAAGCTCTGCCATGTGCCCCTGCCCCTCGCCTGGCCTCGACTGGGGACCCGAGGGGCGGCTGAGGCGGGTAAGGGCTGGGAGGGCCTGCCCTGCCCGCAGGAGGCTCCAGGTTGACCACCTGGTTCACAAGGTCCCGCTCCCACACCCATAACCACCCAGGAGAGGCATCATGGAGGGACAGATGGCAAACGCTGAAGGTGCCCAAGAACAGAAGGTACAAGCACGGGAAGCATTCTGGGGAAAGTACATCAGTGAGGTGATGGCAGACTCAGAGGCGCCGGCCCACTGCCCCGCCTGAGACACAAACGCGGCAGAGGTGGTTGGGGAAGAAGTATTCACAGCACGTGAGAGAGGGCCAGGTCCTTAACAGGGAGAACATTTTTGTGTTTTGATAAAAGACCAACACCAGTCGGCAAAAACGAACACAGGTCTGAAGAGACAGCTCACGGAGGAAGCAATAGCCAGTGCGCACGGAGAGGCACAGCCCCACGCGGATGGAGGAAAAGACCGCGGGGGCTGAGGTGTGACTTCCCACCTGCTGGTCTGGGAGAAAGCCTAGGGCTGTGGGAGCCTGTGCTGGTGGGCGTGGGGGAGGCGAAGTGAGTGGCTGCCGTCCTGTTGGACAGAATCTGGCAGCAACTGTTAAGTGTCATGAGTCCTGATGAAATAGGAGAGCTGGACAGACTAATTACTAGCAAGGAGGCTGAATCAGCGATCAAAAACCTCCCAAAAAACCGGAATCCAGCACCAGATGGCTTCACTGGTGATTTCTACCGAACATTCAAAGAAAAATTAATACCAATCCTTCTCAAACTATTCTAAAAGAAAAAAAATACCAAGACCTTACCCCGATACCAAACCCAGACAAGGATCACACACACACACAGACCAACATCCCTGGTGACTATAGATGCCAAAATCCTCAGCAAAATGTCAGCAAACGGAACTCGACAATACACTAAAAGGATACCTCATCACGGTCACGTGGGATTTGTTCCAGAGATGCAAGGATGATTCAGCATCTACAAATCAGAACAAACAAACCCAAAACGTGTCTGAGACCATGAACGACCCCAAATAGCCACAGCAAGCGTAAGAAAGGAGAAGAAAGCTGGAGGCATTTTACCCCCTGATTTCAAACTATATTACAGAGCTACAGTCCTCAAAACAGCATGCATTGACAGAAAAACATATCGATGGGACAGAGTAGGGAGCCCAGAAATAAACCCATGAACGTATACATGGTCGATTAATTTATGACAAAGGAGCCAAAATTATGCAATGGGGGAAGGACAATCTCTTCCATCAACGGTGTCGGGGAAACTGGACAGCCACACGCAAAAGAATGGAACTGGACCCCTATCTTACACCACACACAAGAATGAACACAAAGGACTAAAGTCTTGCGCGTAAAGCCCCTAGAAGAAAACATAGGCAGGAATCTCCTTGACATCGGACTTGGCAATGATTTCTTCAAACCGGACACCGGAAGCACCGGTAACAAAGGCCACAAGAGACAAGTTCGTCGCACGAAAAGCCTCTGCGCAGCCCAGGGAGCCGTCATCCGAAGGGAAGGCGGCTTGAAGACGGGGAGAAGAGAATTGCAAACCACATATCTGATAAGGGGCCAACAGGCAACAAATACGAAGAATTCACACAACTCAGTAGCTAAAAACAATTAAAAATCCAATTAAAACGGGCAGAAGAGCATGTCAAAGTTTGACAGAGCCGGGCTGGCGTGGCTCAGTGGTTGAACTCGGACCCAAGAACCAAGAGATCGCTGGGGAGGGAGCGGAGAATGGGCTGTCCTGCTGGGAAAGGGGGTGCAGTTAAAAGTGGCCAGACTTCAGGACCCCCGCCGCCTGTCTCCTGGGTCGGTCCGGGGACACCTGTGCCCGAAAGTCCCTCACCTCTGTCTTCAGGGTCAGAAGGTGGAAACTCCCAGAATGCCTTGGACGGGGAGGATGGGGGGTGGGCGCAGAGGAGGGACCGGGCGCCTGTGCTGAGCGGGAGAAGCCAGGCGCCGTCCATTCCTGGGACCTGGCCCCCAGACAAGCTGTGGAGAGGGAGCTGCTGTTTGGGGAGGGGCGGCCAGGCTGGGCGTGAGCACAGCGGCCCCGGGAGGGAGGCCAGGGCCCTCCAGCTGTGCACAAAAGCGGTTCTGAGAGCGGACGCCCCACCAGCAGGCGCTCAGGCTGCAGCCCCCGCCCCCTCCGGGGCTGGGCCAGCTCGGCCTTTGCTCCCGCCGAGCCCTGGCTCCCCTACTAGTCACCTGACTCACCTGACTCTGACCTACCCTCAGCCCAGCCCTGGCACTTCTGCCATGGCGGGGAGAGGGGGGGAAGGTGGGGTCGGAGGGCAACATCCGCCTCCCAGGAAGGGCGGGCCCACCTGCTTGGGTCCCAGAGCAGGGAGGGCAGAGAGGGGACCCCCTGAGCAGCAAGTGGAGAGGAAAACCTGGGCGCGGGCGGCTGGGAGAGCCTCAGTGGTGGGGTGACTGGCAGGGGCCGGAACTCAGCCTCAGGAGCCTCAGCCACTGGTCTGCAAGCTCAGCGGGTGGGGGTGGGGGCTGGTGCAGGGCTCCTGCCTCCAGGCTCCGTCACCTGCCTGCAGATGCAGGTGCGGGAGGCTGGTGACCAACGGGGTGGGGAGGGGACAGGCCGGACCCAGCCAGCGCAGGTGCCTGAGGGACAGCAGTCCAGCTTCCTCCTGCTGCCGCCGGGGCCCACCAGCCCAGGTGAGGGGCCGACCAGGCCCGGGGGTGCTGACCAGTCCTAGGGACTGTCCTGGCCTGAGGGGGGCTGTTCTGTTCTGAGGGGGGGCTTACCAGTCCTAGGAGGGTGCTGACCAGTCCTGGGGGCTCTCCTACTCTGGGGAGTCGGCCCATTCTCTTTGCCCGCCCACTGGGGGCTCAGATGCTGTATCCTCTGGAGATGGGGTGTGACATGGGGTCCTGGTTCCCTGGCTCTGCTCTGTCACCTGCTTGTCACTGAGCCGTGGCCAGGCCTGGCCTCGCTGTAGCCCAAGCAGCACCTGCCTCCTCTGAGCCTCCGTCTTCCCTCCTTCAAGTGGGGTCAGAGCTCCCCAGCTGTCAGCACCCCTTTAGGGCTGCTCAGGACTGTGGCAGAAGCAGGACAGAGGCAAACTACCTCCTTCCTCCTCTCTCCCCCTCCCCCCTCCCTGCTCCCTCCTCCCTGCTCTAGCTGTGTTTGCCTTCCTGGGGGAATAGCTGATACAATACAAAATCACGGGGACCCCAAAGTGCTGCCGACTCTGAGATCAGGTTCCCGGGCAGCGGTGCCAGCTGGCTCGAGGCTCTGGGTGACCCTGGTGAGCAGCAGCTGAGGCCCTGCCCTCCGGGTCAGCCAGGACGCTGCGGGAGGGTGTGAGGGGGCGTCAGGGGCCGGAATAAACCTCTCAGCTCAGACTGGAGACCAGGTCTCTGCTAACTGCCCCTCAGGTCCTTTAGTGGAGACACGCTTCCTGGGACCCAGTGGCCTCATTCGTCCATCGGGGTGCAGGAGGTCACCTCTGCCCTTCTGGGTAGGCCTGACCTCAGGGCCCAGAGAGGAACCCCGCCGGGGGGAGGCCTGGGTGGGGCCTGAGAGGAGGCTGGACCGTGGGAGGTGGGGTCCTGGGAGGGGTCCGGAGGGCCAGCTGCCAGGACAATGGGCGGGGCAGGCGAGTGGCCCGCTGGCCTGCCATGCGGCCTTACAAAGGCACTGTGGGCTCCCAGGGCAGACCCGGCCTCTGGGGCCCGGTTCCCACCCCCTCCAGCGCCTGCCGCTCCCTGGGCTCCCGAGTCGTGGCCTTCGGGCGCCCACTGGCCCAGCGAGGCGGGCAGAACCCCTGCTGCCCACCCCCAGGTCCAGCCCCGCCCCCAGCATGAAGCTGACAGGCAAGGAGCAGGCACTCACGGCCCTGCTGGGCGCCGCCGCAGCCCTAGCCGTCACCGCGCTGGTGATCACCCTGGTGCAGGCCACCAGCGTCCTCCTGCCTGCGGACACCAAGGTGCGCCTGCTGGGCGGGGGCGGGGCCAGAGGTGCGCCTGTTGGGTGGGGTGCGCCTGCGGGGTGGGGGGCAGGGCGGAGGGTGTGCCTGCTGGGCGGGGAGCAGGGCAAAGGGTGTGCCTGCTGGGCAGGTGGCGGGGCCAGGGGTGCACCTGCTGGGTGGGGTGTGCCTGCTGGGCAGGGGGCGGGGCCAGGGGTGTGCCGGCCCCACACCCTCCTGACCCTGGTGTCACTCCCAGTTTGGGATCGTGTTCGACGCGGGGTCCTCCCACACGTCCCTCTTTGTGTACCGGTGGCCGGCGGACAAGGAGAACGACACCGGTGTGGTCAGCCAGGCCCTGGCCTGCCGGGTGAAAGGTCAGCGGCCGCCCTGTCAGAGGGGCCGGTGTTGGGAGCTGCCCGCCCCAGGCTGGGAGCTGGCATAGGCTGGTCTCCGTCCCTCAGCAAGTCGGCAAATTACCCTCAAGGAGAGGGGCTCAGAGAGGTTGAGTGAGCTGCCCAGGAGGCCCAGCTGCTCTGTGGGTGCTGAGCCAGAGCCTGCAATTGCCTCCCGGGTCTGGACAGGTCCCGCCTGAGCCCTTCCTGCCTCTCCGGCCTCGGGGGTTCCTGGGGTTCCTGCCCTGTGGTCCCAGCCCCCCAGCCTCTGCCTCTGCCCGTGTGGCTCCCTCCTGTCTGCAGGCCCCTCCCTTCCTGCAGGAGGACCCTGTCACTGGAGGGCCTCAGGGTGACCTCCCCTAACTAACCTGCAAAGACCCCTTTCCCAACGAGGCCGTGTGGAAGGTCCTGGCAGGGGTGAGGGTGTGGACACACCTCTTGGGGACCACTGTCCACCCCCACAGGCCCTCTCTGCCCCGCCAGCCTTCGGGGCCTGGAGCCTGCTCCTGGGGTGCCGTTTCAGGGCCGGGCATCTCCTCCTACGCCTCCGACCCCGCGCAGGCTGGTGAGAGCCTGCGGGGCTGCCTGGAGGAGGCGCTGGCCGCCGTCCCGGAGGCCCAGCAGCAGCGGACGCCCGTGTTCCTGGGGGCCACGGCCGGCATGAGGCTGCTCAGGTGAGGAGGGCCGCGGAGCCCGCACATATCGCCGGGAGAGGCCGTGAGCCCGAGTTCTCAGCGCGCTGGGCGGGGGGACGGGCAGGGGGACGGGCGGGCATGGCCTCCCACCAGCTTCGCCCCATCCGCTCTGCACAGCCAGAAGAACAGCTCCCAGGCCGAGCACATCTTTGCAGCGGTCGCCCAAGTCCTGGGCCGGGCGCCCGTGGCCTTCTGGGGCGCTGAGCTCCTGGCCGGGCGGGATGAAGGCGCCTTGGGCTGGATCACCATTAACTACGTCCTGGGCCTGCTGGTCAAGGTGCCCCGGCGGCCTGGTGGGGGCGGGAGGAGCCGGCTGGCCTGCAGGGCCGGTCCTGGAACCTGGAACCTGGAACCTGGTGCCCGTCTGTGCCTAGTATTCCTTCTCCGGAGAGTGGATCCGGCCTCCGGAGGGGACGCTGGTGGGCGCCCTGGACATGGGCGGGGCCTCCACCCAGATCACCTTCGTGCCCGGAGGCCCCATTCGGGACGAGAGCACCCAGGCCTCCTTCCGCCTCTACGGCTTCGAGCACCGCGTCTACACCCACAGCTACCTCTGTTTCGGGCGCGACCAGATGCTGAACAGGCTGCTGGCCAGGCTGGTGCAGGTGGGCTCTCGGGGGGGCGGGGGCGCTATGGGGTGCCCTGCCCCAGGCTGGTGCTCACGGCCGCCTCCCGCCCCCTGCAGAGCAGCCCGGCCCCCCGTGTCCGTCACCCGTGCTACCACGGTGGCTACGTGGGCGCGCTGTCCCTGGCCCCCCTGTACGAGTCGCCATGTGTCCAGGCCGTGCCTCGCCCGGACTTCCCCCCGAGCCTGCCTGTGGAGGGGACTGGGAACCCCCGGGCCTGCGTCTCGGCCATCCGGGAGCTCTTCAACTTCTCCAGCTGCCGCGGCCGAGAGGACTGCGCCTTCGACGGGGTCTACCAGCCCCCCGTGCGGGGCCAGTTCTATGTGAGCGCTAGGGTCCCAGCCCCTGGGCCTCGGTGCCAGGTGGGCCCAGCTGAGCCCTGGGCAGGTGGATGGGCGGGCTCCTGGGGACTGGGTGTGGGGTCGGGGGCACCCGGCCTGCCCGGCGCCGCCCCATCGCAGACACCCCCATCTCCTCGCCCCCCCAGGCCTTCTCTAACTTCTACCACACCTTCCACTTCCTGAACCTCACAGCCGGGCAGCCGCTGGCCACGGTCAACGCCACCGTCTGGGGGTTCTGCCAGAAGCCCTGGAAGCTGGTGGGTGGGCCCGGGCGGCTTCGCTGCGCGGGGACTCGGGGACCCACCCGGACAGGGTGGCCCGTGGGTTTGGGGGAGCCATGGAGGGAGGACACCCCGTGGCCTCAGGTGGGAGCAGCCCCTCGGGCCGGGAGGTGTGGCCTCACCCGGCTCCTCGTCCGGCCCAGGTGGAGGCGGCCTGGCCGGGGCAGCAGCCGTGGCTGCGGGACCACTGCGCCTCCGGCCTCTACATCCTCACGCTCCTGCTCGAGGGCTACGGGTTCAGCGAGGAGACCTGGCCCAGCATCGCGTTCCGCAAGCAGGTGGCTGCCCCCGGGCCCGGGAGGGCGGCCGGAGGTGTGGGGGCCGCACAGCCCTGACCACCCGTGTGCCCGCAGGCCGGGGGCGCCGACATCGGCTGGACGCTGGGCTACATGCTGAACCTGACCAACATGATCCCCGCCGAGGCGCCCGCCCAGTGGCGCGCACAGAGCCACGCCGTCTGGGTGGCCGGCGTCGTCCTCGTGGCGCTGACCCTCGTGGCCGTCCTCGCGGTGGCCGTGGCCCAGCTCCTCTGGCCCCGGGACTGAGCACAGCCCCCTGGTGCGGGGGTGGGGGGAGGCCCGCGCCCACAGCCCCGGGGCCGCCGGCCGGGACCCCCAAGCTCCTCCCACAGTGCCTCCAGGGGCTCGTCTGTGGGCTCTGACCCGAGTTACTCTGGCCAAGGAGGCTGTGCGAAGCCCCCATCCTGGCACCGGTCCCCTTCCCCACGGGGCTTCCCGGGCAGGGAGTACCATCCGCACATGCCCGGCTGCCGAGCGCTGGGCTGTGGCTGCAGCGTTAGAGGGCGGTGGGCCAGGCCAGCACGGAGGGGCCTAACTCTCTGGGAGGGGCAGGTGGGGGGCCAGGGGGCCCAGAGTCAGCGGAGCCTCAGGAGGGGCAGGGGAGGCCCAGCCTGGAGCCCCGTGTTACTGCCTGGACCCGCAGAACCCGTCACACCTTGGCGGGAGCACTGCTTTTATTAAAACCCTCCCTCTCGCCACGGGACTTCTCAGGGCTGGTCTTGCGGGCTGGGGGGGGGCGGGGGGGGCAAAGGGGGGGCAAGGGGCAGGGTGGGAGGGGCGGGGAGGGGGGACAAGGGGCAGGGCGGCTGCCAGCTCCTCAGCGCGGGCCCGCGGGGACCACGAAGCTCTTGGGGAAGATGCCGATGCGGCCGTCGCAATGGCCCTCCAGCCAGGCCTGGTCCACTGCAAGGGTCCGCGTGAGCCACGTCCACACACAGACCCCGGGCGCCCGCGGCAGGAGGGGGCGGGGAGGGCGCTGCTGCCTACCCTCACACAGCACGTCCACGGTGTCCCCCGGCTGCAGGCCCAGGTCCGCGGGGCCCGGGGCGGAGTAGCTGTGTCGGGCCACCACCTGGTAGAGGACAGGCCGGCCGCCCGCGGCCTGCGGCGGAGGGGACACTCAGGGCCCGGGCACCAGCGGGTCCGGGTCTGGGGCCGCCCCCTCCCCGAGCCTCCCAACCAGGCCCAGCCCAGCCCAGCCCAGCTCACCCGGCACTGCAGCCGCAGCCCTGCGGGGCCTGAGGCCGCCCCCCGCCAGGCCCCCCGCAGCCCCTCCTCCGGGAGGGGGACCCAGCGCCCGCCATCACCCGGCTCTTGGTAACTGCAGAGACCCGTCAGAGCATCAGAGTGGCAGCAAGGGCCGCCAGCTGTGCAGGGAAGGCCGAGGGGAGGCTGCTGGCCTCCAACCTCACAGCCTCTGATGGGCCAGCCTCCTCCCAGCCTCCTCCCTGGCTCCTCCCTGGTCCTTCCCTGGCCCCTCCCTGGCTCCTCCCTGGCCCCTCCCTGGTCCCTCCCTGGCTCCTCCCTGGTCCCTCCCTGGTCACCACCTGAGCTGCCCACACTGGGCCTGGAGAGGGAGGGCCTGGCTCAGCAGGGCCCTCAGGTGGGGCAGGTCTGCTCCGTGGGGGGCCTGCAGGGCCAGGGTGAAGGCGCACTGCACTGTGACGGTCACCCAGGATTCGGGGTCCCCGGCAGCCACGCCCTGGGGTCAGGCAGAAAGGCCGGGTGGGCTTTGGGCCGGGGCTGAGGGCAGGGACTGAGGCGGGGGAGGCTGGGAGGCTTCGTCAGCCGGGGTCCTCAGGGCCATTCAGAGGGACACGGCCTGGGCTCGGGTCCCCACGTCCCTGGGGAGTCAGGCCCTCTTACCCCAGCACCTGTGGGGCCCTCAGAAGGTTCAGGGTCTGGGCCCCCAGCCGCCAGCAGCCCTGCGGGGGGGACAGAGTCGGACTCAGGTGCCAAGAGGGGAACGTTTTGGAGGAGCTGCCAGAACACCAGGGAGGCCCGAGGCCACCAGCTTCCTCTTTGGGGGTCACAGAGGCTGCTCCCAGCCCCCCAATGCCTGCTCCCTCCACAGTGCCCCGTCCCCCACAGGACACCTTACCTAGAGGAACCTGCTTGCCCAGTTGGTCCGTGTGAGGCCTCTGCAAGGAAAGCCACAGCTCTGCTGGGCTAGGGGTGGGACCTCAAGGGTGGGGGTCAGGGGAGGGGGCCTGGGGAGGGGGCGGGGCGGTGGGAACAGCAGTAACTGAACGGCTTCTCTGTGAGGCAGGACCCGGATCCTGGAGCTGCCCGTGGGCACACTCAGGCCGCCATGCCCGGGAAGCCCATGGCCCTCCCTCCTCAGCCTCGCCCAGCACCTGGGCGCCCCGTGGCCAGGAAGGGAGGCCGGGGTGCTGGGGGCCGTGACTGAGGGCGGGAGACCCACAGCAGGCCAGGCCCTGGGGAGCACCAGCCGCCGTCCCCCCTGGCTGGGACCCAGCAGACATGGAGGCTGCCTGCCCAGTGGTGGCCACCAGTCCCCACGCTCAGCCGGGGGGGCCCTTCAGTCCTGCGCCCTGCCCACCCCGCTGGGCTCACTCACCTGCTCATCATGGGTGCCGGGTGCACAGGGGCCGGCCCGCCCGGCCTGGTCAGACCCGACCTCCAGGTCTGCATGGGAGGGTGTCCCGGGGCCCGGGGGGGTGTCGGCTCTGCAGGCGCCTGTGTCGAGGGCCCTGGGGGGAGGGGACCCCAGTCTCAGCGCTCACTTCTCCCTGACGCAGCCCCCCCGCTGCCCCCTCGGTCCAGGGCTCTGCAAAAGGGGAGCCTGGGGGAGCCCCAGCGCCGAGGAGAAGAGCAGTGTAGACCCACACCCCGTGCACCTGAGCACCACCCGCCGGGTGGCCCTCTCTCCGAGGCCGGGGTTGGGGTGGGGTGGGGGCTGCTGACCTCACCCACAGCCCAGCCTGTGCCCCTTCCCAGCGCCTCACTCGGACCCTCCACGTGGCCTGGAGCCCCTCGAGGCCCGAGAGGTGGTCCCATGGGGGCAGGACGGGCTCAGGCAGCAGGAACTTGGGCCTCTGGCACGCGGGACATGGGGAGGCTGTGGGAAGCTGTGGGCGGCTGTGGGAGGCTGTGGGAGGCTGTGGGAGGTGGTGGGGAGGCTTGGGAGGCGGTGGGAGGCTGTGGGAGGCGGTGGGAGGCTGTGGGAGGCGGTGGGAGGCGGTGGGAGGCTTGGGAGGCGGTGGGAGGCGGTGGGAGGCTGTGGGAGGCGGTGGGAGGCTTGGGAGGCGGTGGAAGGCTGTGGGAGGCGGTGGGAGGCTGTGGGAGGCTGTGGGAGGCGGTGGGAGGCTTGGGAGGCGGTGGGAGGCTGTGGGAGGCTTGGGAGGCTGTGGGAGGCTGTGGGAGGCGGTGGGAGGCTTGGGAGGCGGTGGGAGGCTGTGGGAGGCTTGGGAGGCTGTGGGAGGCTTGGGAGGTGGTGGGAGGCTGGGCGCCGCCCCTGGGGCTCCAGCCAGGTCCCATCTGAGAGGACAGGACAGAGTGGCCATGCCGGCGCCCGGCGCTCCTTCTGCCCCGAAAGGAGAGGAAGCTCGCAGGGGAGACGCCCCTTCCTACCTTGGGCCAGCCTGGGGCCCGGCTCCACCATCCTCACCCCGAACCTGTGGGCACAGGGTGGCATCAGCTTGGTGCAGACTCCGGGGGAGCGCCAGGGCAGGCGACTGGCAGGGTTCCCCCCAGCAGGACCGGGAGCCACAGACTGTGGCATAGGAGGGGACGGCCACCCCCAACTTCGCATCAGGGGAAAGTTGGGGATCCGGGGGAGGGCTCAGAGCAGGTGGCATCTCCCTTCCTCGGCAGGAGAGACCTGCAGCCCTCTGATCCCAAACCCCGAGGCGGTGGCTGGGGAGGTGCCCACCCACCTGGGGCCGCTGAGGCCAGACGCCCTGGTTTCGGGCCTCGAGCGCAGGAGAGGCCACCACCACCTGGGGAGGGAGGGCAGGGGCGCCGGGTCAAGGGCGACAGCCGCACCCCAGCGCCTGTGATGTCCACTCCCCAGCCCTGGCTGCCTGCCCACACCCCAAGTCTCCACCTATGGGCGGGGCCGCCCTGCCCTCGGCCTCCAGGCCACGCGGGGCCAACGAGGCGGAAAATACGTTGACAAGGAGACTGGCCTGTGCTGGTCACTGGGAGCTGTTCCTAGGACAACCTTTCCAACACCCTGCTTCTTCGGAATCCACTGTGCGGGCGGACTTCTGCCCCCGCCCCCCGGCCCCGGCTGGCCCAGGAGACCCTGTGAGCCCCCCACCTCCCCCCTCCGGCTGGCCCAGGAGACCCTGTGAGCCCCCCACCTCCCCCCTCCGGCTGGCCCAGGAGACCCTGTGAGCCCCCCCCCCCACTTCCCCCCGGCCATGCTGGCCCAGGAGACCCTGTGAGCCGCCCCCCACCTCCCCCTGGCTGTGCTGGCCCAGGAGACCCTGTGAGCCCCCCACCTCCCCCCTCTGGCTGGCCCAGGAGACCCTGTGAGCCCCCCCCACCTCCCCCTGGCCATGCTGGCCCAGGAGACCCTGTGAGCCCCCCACCTCCCCCCTCCGGCTGGCCCAGGAGACCCTGTGAGCCCCCCCCCACCTCCCCCCGGCCATGCTGGCCCAGGAGACCCTGTGAGCCCCCCCCACCTCCCCCTGGCCGTGCTGGCCCAGGAGACCCTGTGAGCCGCCCCCCACCTCCCCCCAGCTGTGCTGGCCCAGGAGACCAGGGCCAGGAAGCAGGAAGCACCCCTACCTTGGCCTTGCCCAGGAAATCCACACGCTCCAGGCGCTCCAGGTGCCGCCGGGGGGGCCGGAAGACCTCGCCCCTGGGGACCAGCCGGGGCTGCAGGGGAGCCTGTTTCTGGGGGGAGTGGGCCACGTGACTGAGCAGGCGCCTCGGGAGCCCCCACGCTGGAGCAGGAGGTTCTCCCCACAGGCCACGCAGCGCCCCGGCCCAGCCCCTCCACACCCAGGCCGCCTCCCTCCGGAAGCGTCTTCGTCTCCCAGGGCTGGTCCTGAGGCGTCTGCACACGTGTGAGCCCCAAGCTGCAGCTCTGAGCCCCGGACCGGTCTGGGCCGGTTCAGGAGCCCGGGGGGCGGGGGGCGGGGGGCCGGCCGGCTCTCCTCACCCGACCCCTCACCTGCACTTGAGCCAGGGCGATGCTCAGGTCGCCGCGGGCCCCTTCCGGCGCCTTGGCGGTGGCGTCCTCCAGGCTGCGGGCGGCCTCGGCCCAGACCCCCAGGGCGCACTGCGCAGTCGCCACGTTGAACAGCACCTGGGAGCCAGGCGGACGGTGGGGCGCAGCCAGGACCCACCCCCGTCCCACCCCAGGTCAGCCCTTCGGGGCCCCTGCCAAGCCCTGGTCCTGCTCCAGGCCTGTCCCCTGTCCCACACTCCCAGCCACAGCGCCAGGGCCCCCGGGTGCCTGGTTCAGTGGTGATCGCTCCCGGACCCACCATGGAGTCCAGGGCTCCGGCCCACCTCCCCTCCCTGGGGCGCCCGGCCTGTCTCACCCCCGTTGTGCACCCAGCAGGACTCCTTCCTCCCTGTACCGCACCCCACGGGTCTGGGGTGCTGCCTGCTCGGCCCTGTGCCCTCCCCCCATGGGGAAGGACTTTTGACGGACACGTGGGTTTGGGGTAAGGCCTGCGGCGACACCACGCTCCCAGAGCCGCTGCCACCCTGTGTCCCACACCAGGGCCTGCTGGGAGCCACCTGCACTGCTCAGAGCCCTGGGCCGGGGACACAGGTGGGCTGTGGGCCTGCACCCGACGGGCCTTTCCCACAACCCCCAGAGGCTCCAAGGCCCTGTGTTTCTGGGCATGCTGGGGGCACAGGGGGGCGCCTCCCAATGCCCCTCTCTACCGGGGCCCCAGCCTCCTTGGGGTAGAAGAGTGACCAGCGGGGACTGGGGGCACCCTGGCCAGAGGGAGCCTCGGTGCACATAGGCCCCCCGTGACAGTAACAGACAGTGGGGCCCACTGGGTGGCCACCTGCCCATGGACAGCGTCCAGAGGCCTGGCCGGCCCACCCCCCACACTCACCTCCCAGGCCTGCAGCTTGAAGCGCAGGCCCAGCTGCGTGTAGTCGATGGCGGCGTTCCCCCTCAGCTGGGCCAGGGCCCACTGGAAGTCGGCCAGGGCCTCCTGGGACCTGCAGGAGCCGGGGCCGGGGCTTTAGGGGGGCAGTCCTGCCCAGCCTCCCCCCACCCAGGCTCCAGGGGCACCTGCTGGAGGCCGTGGTGGTCACTCAGGTCCCAACAAAGGGCTCAAGGGGTCAATGCTCAGATGTGGCTGCATCTGGAACGTTGGGTGGTGCTCAGCTCTGAATTCTGGGCATCTCGCTCCCATGCCTGGGGCCCGCCTGCACCCCAGACCCTCTTTCGAACCCCAGCTGTGCCCCGGGCATTTCCCTTCTGCTTCTCAGCCCCCGCCCCTCCCTGCAGAGCCCCACTGCGAGCTCCCTTCCCCCCAACCCCTGCCCCCAGGGAGGCTCCAGCTGAGTGTGGGCCACCTGTGGGGCTGGCCTCTGGGAAGGGCCGCAGTGAGACCCCCAGGCCCCCGGGGGTCCGGGGACAGACCCCTCCAGCCCCGCCTCCGTTCCCACAGGCCCTGCTGCAGCGAAGGAGCTAAGGAGGGGATGCCCTCCATGGACTGGAGACTGTGGCTCTGCTCTGCACCCTGCTTCATCCAGTCCGGTCCAGGGGGCGACCTGGGAGAGGCGGGGGCAGGCGCACAAGGGGCCTTCAGAGGAGGGACCTGGAGCCCTGCGCTCACCTCCCCACCTGGAGGCGGGCCACTCCGCGCTGGAAGAAGCCAACAGCCAGGCAGGCGTCCTTGGCCACGGCCTGGTCAAATGCCTGGGGAGAAAAATGCCCGTGGAATGCCAAGGTCTGTAACCCACCCCCGTGTCACAGACCCAGGCCGGGCGCATGACCAGCGACGGGGCCAAGGAATTCCATCGGCCCTGGGACGGCCCCCTGCACCAGCCAGGGGCCTGCGGAGCTCCCGCCTGGTGCACAGCATTCAGGGCCCTTTGCTGCCACAACCTAACACCCCCCCCCCCCCCCCCCCCCCCCCCGCCCCCGAGCTCCCCAGATGCCTTTGGAGGGCTCAGAGCACAGTGATGTCGGCCGCACACCCCGCTGTTTGCCAGGAGGACCGGGGAGCCGCCGGAGGCGCGTTGATGAGTCACCTGGGGATGACTGTCTTTTGGAAACCCTATTTTGGGCACTCATACACAATGACACACTCATCTAGAGGCATCAGAAAGAGCACACAGCTCTTCCTTACACCGACGGCTTCTGTTCCTGAGGAGGACAGAGGCCGAGGGTCACGGTCTTGCTCTGGCGGGGGCGGGGCTGTCGATTGAACCGACCCAGGTGGAAGGCGCACAGAGACGGCATGGGGGCCGCGGGGCAGGGAAGTCGGGAAGTCCCACCCGGGAGCCGCCAGACCCAGGCTCCCTGGAGCCCACACAGCAGTGCGGCCCCGCGCGCCCCTCCCCTGGCCACTCCCCAAAGCGGTTACCAATGGCAGCCGTCCTGTCGTTTACTTTCAAAAACATATAGATTTGTATTGATGTCAGAGAGGAAGGGAGAGGGAGAGAGAGAAACATCAATGAAGAGAGGGAATCATGGAGCGGCTGCCTCCTGCACGCCCCACACGGGGGATGGAGCCCGCAATCTGGGCCCGTGCTCCTGGTTCATAGGTCGGCACTCGGCCACTGAGCTGCCCACTGAGCTGCCGTGGCAGGGCTGTCTGCTTTTTAAAATCTCCGTCTTACTAATAAGCCTCGCCGACTATTACTTAATTTCATCGACCTCAGATAACACTCCGGCTCCTCCTCTGAGGGTGGGGAGCCTTGAACACACAGACCCCCCCTCCCCCCCGCCCCCCGCCACAACCTGAGCCCCCTCTCTGGTTAAAGTGCTGTCAATGCGGATGTGGTGACTGGACGCCCGGCATCTGTTGTCCAGTGATCGGCTTCCCTTCCTTGGGCAGCATTTACCCTGAAAGGGTTACCGAGAACTGTGGGTTCGTATGCAAGGGCAGACATGACAGAGGGTCCCCTGTGCACTTTGCCCAGGCCCTCCGCTGGCAGACACTGACATGATGTCCTTCTGCATCAGACCCTCTTCTTTCTTTCTTCTTTATAATATATATATTTTATTCATTTCAGAGAGGAAGGGGGAGGGGGAGAGAGAGAGAGAAACATCAATGATGAGAGAGAATCATGGATCAGCTGCCTCCTGCACACCCCCTACTGGGGATGGAGTCCACAACCCCGGCCTGTGGCCTGGTTCTTAGGTCAATGCTCAACCACGGAGCCACGCCGGCTGGGCACACACTCTCCTTTCATTTTCACCAACAGAAGTTGGGGAGCAGCATCGCTGGATGCACTTTAAAGCCTTTAAAGGGCAGAGAGCTGCTCTGGGCTGCCCCTTGGGTAAAGCCAGGTGTGCGTGCCGCTGTGCACCCCTGAGTTCTTGGTTGTTTTGGGGAGCGGGTTGGGAGATAGGTGGGCACTCGCCTCTGGGGTTTGGGCAAAGAACTGTGTCCTCACCACAGGCATCTGCTGAAACCCCAAACTTTACATCTTGGGGGACAGGTATGTCCTGTCTCAGCCAGACCCACCTCGCTGGGGAGCACCTGAGCGGGCGTTGGCCCTGGCCTTTCCCCAGGCCTGCAGAGCCTGGCATTGGGTCATCGCATAGGGGAGGCGGGAAACCCGACCCTCGTGCCGGCCCTGACTCAGCTCCGGGAGAGGGTCCCCCGCCCACCCGGCTCCCCCCTGCCTCAGGTGCTCATTGGGGCAGAACACTGACCGGCTGTCTCCAGGTGACCCCGGGAGGAAGGGCGGGGCCCTGAGCTGGGTCTTATCCCACGGCTGTGGACCCAGAGCGGTGTCGGGGAGCAGCCTCCGGCAGAGGTGGAGTCTCCGCCACCAGCCCTGGGCGCCCTGGCTCACCCGCAGCGCGGCCTCCGGGTCCCCGGCCAGCAGGTGCACGCAGCCCACGTTGAAGCACATCTTGGCGGGCGGCTCCGGGAAGCCCGAGAAGAGGCAGCGCGCAGCTCCAGTCGCCGCGCTCCACGGCCTGCACGCCGCGCTGCCAGTCGCGCACCTGGTCCCCGAGCGAGGGCATGGCGGCGTCCGCACCTGTCTCGCCGCCGCGGAAGTCCCTGCTTCCGGGCAGGAGCGCGGCAGGTGGAGGGTGGGGTCCAGGGGAGGGTCCAGTGAGATGACCGCGGAGCAGGGACGTCTGGGTCCGGAGATGGGCTCGGGCTGTGGGGCCCCTCCGAGGCCGGTCGGGGGTCGGGGAGGCGGGCTGACTGCTGGGCACGTGTCCGGGGGCAGCATGTCCCTGAGAGCCCGGTGCGCCACGCCTCCTGCGGTCCTAGGCGCCCCCTGGGGCAGAGCGGCCCCGCCCCTTCCCGCCTGGCCCCGCCCCGGCACGACCCCGCCCCGGCAGGACGCTGCCCCCATATGGCCCCGCCCCGGCACGACCCCGCCCCGGCAGGACGCTGCCCCCATATGGCCCCGCCCCTTCCCGCCTGGCCCCGCCCCGGCACGACCCCGCCCCGGCAGGACGCTGCCCCCCCGTATGGCCCCGGCCCCGCCCCGGCACGACCACGCCCCGGCAGGACGCTGCCCCCATATGGCCCCGCCCCTTCCCGCCTGGCCCCGCCCCGGCACGACCACGCCCCCGGCAGGACGCTGCCCCCCCGTATGGCCCCGCCCCTTCCCGCCTGGCCCCGCCCCGGCACGACCACGCCCCCGGCAGGACGCTGCCCCCCGTATGGCCCCGCCCCGCCCGGTGGCCCCGCCCCGGCACGACCACGCCCCCGGCAGGACGCTGCCCCCCCCCCGTATGGCCCCGCCCCGCCCGGTGGCCCGGCCCCTCTGGGATAGGCCCGGCCCTTTCCAGGGCAGCCCGCCCCGCCCCCGCCTGACCGCGCCCCGCCCAGGCCCCGCCCTCCCGGGTCTGGCCCCGCCTCCTCAGGACTTCCGCCAAAAAGCTCCCTGCGCTCGCGCCGCCGCTTCTGCCGGGATCCTGGGACCCGCCCGGCTGCGTGGCCTGGGTGCTCCGGGGAAAGCCGTCCGGGTCCTTTGCCACCGCTGCTGCCGGGGCTGAGCCAAGGTTCCGGGCGGCCCCGCGGGTTCAGGTGAGCGCCCCCGGGGTGCGCGCAGAGGCGGGCGGGGTCGGGGTCGGCTGAGGCGCAGGAGGCCGGGCCGGGCCGAGGGGCAGCGGGTGGGCAGGGGCTCAGCCCAGCACCCTCAGTGGCCGAGCAGTTGCCGCCACCCCGCCCGCCCGGGCCGAGTCTGACGGGCGCGAAGTGCAAGTCCTCGCGCTCTGGAGCCGGGTTGCGCCTGGAGCGCGCGCGTCCTGGCCTCGGGCCACAGGCCGCCCACGGGCTCCACGCAGCGGCCGGCGCTGCGGAGGGCACACTGGGGGGTGGGGGGACCCAGAGGCGGGGCACCACTGGGCGGGGGACCCAGGCGCAGGCCCTGGCCCCCCCCGGGGAAAGCAGGGTGCAGCGCCCCAGCCACACTTCTGGGGACTGCCCCTCAGGCGCCCCACGGCGCCCGTCCCCTCCGCTTCCCCAGGCCCCCGCCCCCCGGAGGTGGGGTCTCGGCGAGCAGGCCGAGCCCCGCCTCATCCGGCCTCGGGCTGGGTGTCCCCAGATGGGCCCTGTGCACCCTGAAAACGAAAGTTGTTCTAGCAGCAGAAACGGGCTTATTTGGGAACGGCCACGAGTGCTGTTCGGGACGAGCAAGCCCCGCTCAGCCGAGCCAGTCTGAGAACTGGGGGGCGGGGGGCAGAGCGAGCGCCCCGGGAGGGCGCGCGGGGCGGGCGGGCGGCGTCCGGCGGGCGGAGCTGCTCGCGCCGGTCGGTCCTGCGGCTGCGCACAGCGCCCCCTGCTGCCCGACGCCACTCGGAAGGTGGCCCCCTTTTTGCGGCTCCCCAGTCTGGGCGGGTCTCCAGCCCAGGCCCGGCCGAGCGGGCGAGGCCTGGATTTCACTAACTTCTCTCCATCCTCCCCCGAGGCGGCTCCCGCTGCTGCGTGGAGAGTGCAGGGAGAGAAACACAGCGATGGGTCGCCTCCTGCAGCGCCCCACCGGGGCCCGGGCGGGAGCCTGCAGCCGCGGCCCGTGCTCTTGACCGCGGAGAACCCCGGGCCCCTCGCTCCGCAGGCGCACGCTCTGTCCGCGGAATAGCCGGTCCGGGGCGAGATGCGCTGCGTGCAGGGAGTTCGCGCACGCAGCTGTGGGGACCAGCGAGTCCAACACCCGCCGGCGGGCTCCCAGGCCCCGGGGACCCCCGTTCTTCTCAGGGCCTTCCACTGTGGGCCTTAGAGGCGGCGCGGCCAGGCGCCGAGCCCGCAGAAGGGCTCGCTCGGGAGCAGCAGACTTGCAGTTCGGGACGCGCTCCCTGGGGCAGCCCCGCAGGCGGGCAGGCCGACCCGGGGGGGGGCTCCCTTTGTGAAACGGAGGGGGCTGGGGAGGCGGCGGCCCGGTCCGTGGGGCAGGGAGCGCCCAGGAAGGTGGTTTCTCAGTGGCCGGGACCTGCCGGTGCCTCTCCGGGTCTGTAACTGACATGGGGGTTGAGCGCCCCCTGCCGGCCTCCCCATTCGTCTTAAATGCGCCCCGCAGGCCTGCCCCGACGCGGCTGTAAACTGACCCCACGGAAACCTGGGGCCCGGCCAGCTCCCTGTGGGGACCCCTGGCAGGCCCAAGTCATCCCCCCTGTGAGGTCAGAGGGCCCCAGAGATGGGGCGGCCCACCCATTAAGGGCCGTGGGGTCGGGCAGCCCTCTCCATGCCCAGCGCTGTGCCGAGTCCCCCAGGAAAGGGTAGGCAGGCTATGGACAGACAGGTGGGCTCGGCGGAGACCCTGACGGAGAGCAGCCGTGGTGGGGTGAGCGGCACCTGGACAACAGAGGGGCCCCCAGCTCCCGGCTGCTGCCAACTCGGGACCCTGGAGGGTGGGGGTCTGGGGAAGGGGCACGGGAGGTGGGGCCGCGCCCGGGCTGGGGACTGTATAGGGTGCTGAACCGGGGCAGGTGGGGGTCGAATGGGGGGCAGTGGCTCCGTGTGGGCCCTGCTGTGGCTGGTGCCCTCAAACGTGGGGAAGGCTCATGCACCTGTCCAGGCGGCAGGCAGCCGGTCTGCCCACATGGGGCACTGCCCTGACTGCATGTCTCTAGGAGACAGTGAAAAGGAATCGGGGTGCAGTGGAAGGACCTGGCCAAGCCTCGGTTCTCTCCCCTGTGTGTGGCCAGCAGCCCCATCCTTCTCTCACAGGGGGTCGGAGAGAAGGGGCACCCGGCCACTGTCCCCCCCTCCCCGGAGCCTGTGACCCTTCCCCGAACAGCTAGCATGGGGCAGCGCTGCCACTGTCGGGAGAAGGAACCGTGGGTGTCCAGGTCCCCTGTTACGGCTGAACCGTGTTGCTCCCCCAAATTCATGTGAAGCCCTGACTCCCAGCGGCCATATTTGGAGATGGGCTTTTATTTCTTTATTTTTAATAAATTTTCATTGGCTTCAGAGAGTAAGGGAGAGAGGGAGAGAGAAACATCAGTGACAAGAGAATCATGGATCGGCTGCCTCCTGCACGTCCCCCACTGGGGACCGAGCCCACAACCCGGGCCTGTGCCCTTGGCCGGAATCAAACCCGGGACCCTTCAGTCCACAGGCCGATGCTCTATCCATGGAGCCGCACCGGCTTGGGCTGGAGATGGGGGTTTTAAAGAGGTGATTTAGGTAAAATGACGTTCTGTGTAACTGGTGACCTCATGAGAGGAGGAGGTGGACACACACACGCACGGAGGGAGGACTGTGAGGACACGGGAGAGGACAGCCTGTCCACAGACCTGCCGCCTCCTCCTCTGTGCGCACGACACAGTGCTTGCTGGCCCGGGTCAGGGGCGTGGCTGGGAGGGCACCCCGGGCCCGGCCCCTCTTGCAGGAAGCATGGCCACGTGTTGCCTGATGCCGCAGCCGGCGGCCCGAACTGTTTCCTGGTTGATGTGTTTGCACTGGGAGGGCTGGCCGGTACCGGCCGCTCCACGTGGCCAGAGCGGAAGTCTGGGGCCAACGGTGCAGGAAGGAGGAGTCCGGTGGTCCCCACGTGCTCAGCTGTGAGCAGGGTTTGCACGGCCGTGCTGGTGCCTCCTCACGGCGAGTCAGCGGGGGACGCGAGCTGCTTTAGGAGGTTGCGCGGT
The DNA here is from genome assembly GCA_025583905.1 of Ia io. NCBI lineage: Eukaryota > Metazoa > Chordata > Mammalia > Chiroptera > Vespertilionidae > Ia > Ia io. The sequence continues at coordinate 1,109,491 of JAJQQW010000017.1, read as the reverse complement.
GTCGGGGCACAGCAGTGAGCTCTTACCTCTGAGCTGGTCAGTCAGGCAGGAACCCCGGGAAATAGCCATGCTGTGTGTTCCTTAGAAATATGAACGTGCCCGGCCGGGTGGCTCCGTGGTTGAGCGATGACCTATGAACCAGAAGGTCAGGGCACGTGCCCGGGTGGCGGGCTCGATCCCCAGTAGGGGGCGGGCAGGAGGCAGCCGATCCATGATTCTCTCTCATCATGGATGTTTTTCTCTCCCTCTCCCTTTCTCTCTGACATCAATAAAAACATATTTTAAAAAAAGAAAGAAACACGGACGTAAAGATCCGCAGACGGGCGAGGAGCCCCTGGGAGTGGCCTCCGGGCGGGGCTGTCTCAGCGCCCGGTCGGCCGGCCTGGACCTGCAGGCGGCCGTGTGGTCCTAGGGCACCCACAGAGCTGCCTGAGCAGGGAGTCTCCAAGGCCCCCAGAAGACAGGTTCAAGGAGGAAGAGCGGGGTGTTCCCCGCCAATGCGGGAGCGCGTCCAGCGTCAGATGCACGTCCGCGGGAACCTGGTGGCCACCTGCGCTGGTTCCAGCCTGGCGAGCCGCACAGGGGGCTCGTGGGTTCTCACTGCAGGTCCACCCGGGGGTCCCCCAGCCTCTGAGATAGGGAGGTGGCCCTGCGTGCCTGCGTCGGGATCCCTCTGCCCCCCGCTTCCCCTCCCCCCCCGGTGGAACCCAGGCCTGATTGTCCCTCTTCTCTAGTCCCACCTTCCTCAGGCTGCCTGCTGCCTCCCTGTCCCGGCCCCACCGCCCTGAGGATGGACCCCAGACACCCCGTTGGTGCAGACCCTGCTGGTGACCCCGCTGGTGCAGACCCCGCTGGTGCAGACCCCGCTGGTGGCTCTGCTTGTGGTGAGTGCAGGTGCCCTCAAACAGGTGGGGGAGTCTGTGTCCCCTCGGTCCTGAGTCCAGCTGGGCTGCGTTTGGCTGGGCTAGGGGTGTGGGGTGCGGAGTGCGTACCTAGGGCGTGTGTGTGGTGTGTGCAGGGTGTGTGCTTGTGGTGCACATGCATGATCCCCGTGTGGGATGCGTGTGCAGAGTGGGGGGTTCTGTGCCGGGGTACACATGGGGTACGCGAGCTGGCCCCGCCCCGTCTGTGCTGAGCAGTTTGGTGTGAGGCTCACCTTGGCGGATGAAGCAGGGTGACGGGACGCAGATGGGGTGGGCCCAGGGGCAGCCCAGGGGACCCTGACCCGGCCGCTGGCCCCACAGCTCCTGGATGCGGCTGCAGAGCATGCGCTCCCGGCGCCCGGCATGCGGTGGGCCTGCGGAGAGGGGCGGGCGGCCTCTCAGAAACAGCCCCCCGGCGGGATGTGGGTGGGAGACTCGGCCCTCTCTCCAGGGGTGGCCCGGGCTGGACCCCTCGGTGCCACCGGGGCAGGTCGGATGGCCGGTCCTGGGCTGAGAGCCACTGGGGCGAACTCAGGTGTCCGGTGCCCCGGGTGCTCGGACCGCCGGCAGACACAGCCGTGGTCCGGGCAGCCCGGCTCAGCATGGGACTGGGTCCTGCTGGGCTGATGGCGCGCCCGGCAGTGGTGGGAGCCTTTGAGATCCTGAGCCGGGAGCAGCCTCCTGCCCGGGTGTGCCTGCACTGGCTGCTCTGTGGGGCACGGTGGGGCTGGGGTGGCTCCGTGGAGACCGCCCGCTGCTGGAGGCCAGGTGTCTGCCAACCAGCTCTCGTCCAGCCCCCCCGGGACCCCACGCCCCCGCCCCCCCCATTTCGTGTGTCCCATTTCTCGGCCCAGCTTCGCGATGAAGTCACCAGTCTTTATAGACGGTAACTAGGCAGCTGGATCTTTCTAGAACGTGTCTGTGTCTCACGGGGAGGTGCGTCTGCCCTGCCCCACCCCCGTGGGTCTGAGACCCTGCAGGCAGCCCCACAACTGTTGAGCTCTGGGGGCGCTGGAGGATGACGGGCAGGTCCCTCGGCCCGGCCCTGCTGCCTGTCCCTCCTGTGTGTGGGGGATACTGTTGGGCGTGGCCCGAGAGGCCCCCAAACACCAGGCACAGCCAGTGAGTCTTCAGCTTGATTTTCTCTTCATTGTCCTCCCGTATAGCTGCCCACCCCTCCCCACCCACATGCGTCTGGGGCGGGGCGGGGGTCAGGCACAGGCCAGAGGCCATCTGTCCCAGCCCAGCCCTGCTGCCTCAGGGCCAGGACATGAGCTGTGAACTCGGGCCTGGCCTGGGGTGAGGGTGTGGCTGTGCCCCGCCCCCCCCCCCCCCCCCCCCCCCCCCCGGTGGACAGCAGGCCCCTCGAGGTCAGGCCCCCACCCCCGGCCTCCGGTGCACGCCCTGCTCCTCCTTGTGGAGTGGCACTGAGCTTGCTTAGCGATTCCTTTAGGGCAGTGGTTGGCAAACTCATTAGTCAAGAGCCAAATATCAACAGTACAAAGATTGAAATTTCTTTGGAGAGCCAAGTTTTTTAAACTTAAACTATATAGATAGGTACATTGTTATTAATTAAGGTACTCCTGAGCTGGCCTTTGCTAAAAGCTCAAGGGGCCAAAGAGCCGCATGTGGCTCGCGAGCCGCAGTTTGCCGACCACTGCTTTAGGGCATCGCTCCCGCCTGCCTCTCTGTGCCGTCGGACAGAAAACCAGCGACGGTTTGAGACCTGTGTCAGCCGGGGACCCCCGCCCCCCCCCCCACTCCCACGCCTGCCCGCACCACACCATAGCTAGGCCACGCCTGGCCAAGTCCATGCCTGCTCACACCCACCGGCACCTGCCCTAGGTCCCCTCCGGCTCCACCTTGGGCTTCCCTGTTCTCCCCACAACCACAGCAGCTGGTGGCTGTGTGTGTGTGTGTGTGTATGTGTGTGTGTGTGAGAGTGTGTGTGAGTGCTTGGCCCTGGTACCTCCATCAGCCAATGTGGTCACCACCTCGGAGCTGTCAGCGTCCTGGGGACAGAGAGTAACCACCGCCACCGCCCACGTGCAGTGTCGGTGTCGGGGCTGGGCCAGGGACCTGCAGGGACAGCACTGGGGTGACATGTGTGTGAGTGTCCACGAACCCCCCCACATGCATACCCACACACATACATGCACACTCACACATGTGTGCACACATGCATACTCTCACACACATATACATGCACACTCATACACACATACATGCACACCCACACATATACACACCCTCATATACACACATCCTCATACACAATGCATACCCATACACACACATGCACGCTCACACACATACATACTCATACACACATACACACACATGCACGTTCACATACTCAGACACATGCATGCGCACATACTCATACACACACGCACACTCACACTCATGCACACACATGCATACTCATACACACATGCATGCACGCACACACACCACACACTCACGCTGCTGGAATAGTATGGCCTCTCGGGTAATTTGGGAGAAGTACAACTCCACATCGCTGATTGTAGGCCGAGTCCTGCCTGGATTGGGCCTTGTTTCCTGGAAGGTCCGGTTCTGCGTGGACGTGTCTGTGAGACCCCAGGGCTGTGGGAGTTCTGCTGCCGCTGCAGCTGACGCTTCTGGTGTCCGTGCCCCGTCTGTGTGGCCACCTTCCCGGGAAGCAGCGCGTTGTGCGCGGGCCTGGGTGAGCCCGCGTCCAGCCCGCGGAGTCACTCCCTTCGCGCGTCCTCGGCCCTGTGTGGCTTCTACGAATCAGTCACTGTCAGCGAGTGCTGGTGCTTTGGGTTTTATTTTAAACACGTTTGGGGGAGCAGTTCTAGAGCCCCAGCAAAAGGCACAAGTGCAGGGATTTCCCACGGCCCCTCTCCCCACCCAGACGGCCCCCATCCTCAGCACCCTCCGGGGGCTGTTTGTTACAATCCGGGGACCTGTTGTCGCCCGAAACATGACGAGGGCTCAGTGTTTATCACCAGAAAGGGTTCATTCGGGAGGAAGGAAGGGGCGGCGCGGTGGGCGCGGTGGGCGCAGTGGCACAGACTCGGTGAGCCAGGCCGTGGAGGGGTGTTTGTAGGAGGGAGGGGGTGGAGCCAGGAGCTTGGTCATGAACAGGCCTCCTGCGGGCCCCCGTGGTCATCATGGCGGACATGTCCTCGTCCCCCGAGCCCACCGCTGCCTGCAGGGTCACTGGGTGCTGTGTGTCCTGTGGGTTTGGCTAAACGTGTGATGTCCTGTGTCCACTTCCCAGTGTCACAGAGCCGTTCCCTGCCCTGAGGTCCCCGTGCACCTGCAGCTCATCCCGACCCTCCCCGGGTCATCGCCGTCCCGCTGCCTGGCCTTTGCCAGAACCGAAGGTAGTTGGTGCCACACCCTGTGGAGCCCGTCAGTCTAGACCAGTGGTCGGCAAACTCCTTAGTCAGCAGAGCCAAATATCAACAGCACAACGATTGAGATTTCTTTTGAGACCCAAATTTTTTAAACTTAAACTTCTTCTAATGCCACTTCTTCAACATAGACTCGCCCAGGCCGTGGTATTGTGGAAGAGTCACACTCAAGGGGCCAAAGAGCCGCATGTGGCTCGCGAGCCAGTTTGCCAACCACGGGTATAGCGTCGCTCAGTCACAGGCGTGTAAGCTTCCTCCATGTCGCTCTTGTTTTTTAATCCTCCATTGATTTTTACTTTAATATATTTTTATTGATTTCAGAGAGGAAGGGAGGGGGTGAGAGAGAGAAAGGATCAATAATGAGACATAATACAGAATCATTGATTGGCTGCCTCTTGCACGTCCCACATGGGGGATCGAGCCTGCAACCGAGGTACATGCCCTTGACTGGAATCCAACCCAGGACTCTTCGGTCTGCAGGCCGACGCTCCATCCACTGAGCCACACCGGCCAGGAGCCAGCCCTCCTGTCCTCCCAGCTCGGAGCCCGTGGCCGGGTGGTTGTGGAATAGAACAGGGGTTTCTCTGGCATTTCCTCTAGGGCCTGTGTGCAGCAATCCTTTGGCACCTGCTTAGTGAGGCGGGGCCTGGCGGGCGGGCGGGGGGTGGGGGCAGGGTCTGTGCTGCTGGGGGTCTGTGGAGGGCGGGGGTGGGGTGGGGTGGGGTGGAGAAGAGGCTGGTGAGGCGCACGTGGAGAGCCTGGGGTGGGGACCTGGGGTGGCCCCTGAAGCAGCCGGGGTGCTGGTGGCTGTGGGTGACGCAGAACTGGTGCCCGGGCCCCTGGCTCACAGGTGGCAGCGGCCTTTCCAGACCAGCTGGCCTCCTGGTGCTCACCTTGGTCTGAGGCCCTGCCCTTCTCCACGGTGAGGGGGGCTCGACCTCCTGGGCTTGGCGGCCAGCACTGGGCTAAGCGTGGGCCCGCTCTGTGGTCTCAGGCCGTCCTGCAGGGTCGGGCTGGACAAGCAGAAGGACTGTGGTGGGGCCTGGGGCACTTGGCTGTGGTGGGGGGAGGCTTTGGGGGGCGGCCAGCTTGCCAGGGCGCAGCAGGAGCCCGGGCATTGGAGGGGGGGCAGCAGGTGGGGTGGGCTGTGACATGACGCGGAGGTGGGGGTGCAGACCCCACTGGATGTGCCTGCAGGCTCGGCTGGCCCTCGAGGGGCCTGGTCAGGGCTGTGGGCGTGGCCCTGCTGCCTGCCCCGCCCCACCCACCGCTCCCCAGCTCACATGGCATGGCTGTTCCGCGACCTGCAGCTCCCGTGGCTGCAATGCCAACCGGGCTCACAGGCCTGGGGAAGGGACGATGGGAGCTCTGGCCCGAGGGGCGGGGGGAGGCCTGGGCACTGGGTGGTGTCAGGTGAGCCCCGCCCACCCACAGCCCTCCGTGGCCCTGTCTTGTCCCCAGGCCAGGACATGCTTGGGTTCCTGCCGACCCTGCAGGCGCTGTGGTCGGCGCGGCAGCCGCAGCAGGTGAGCTGTGGGTGTGGGTGCCTGGCTGAGGGCCTCTGCGGGCCTCCGTGGGACACAGGCCTGCGGCCCGGAGCGCAAAGGCGGGAGCACCAGCTGCCACCACTAGGGCTGCCCGAGCCCCTCCCGCCTCCCGCCTCCCGCTGTGCCCCTGAGCTTGAGCACGCGTGACTGAGGCATCTCCGCAGTTTAAGGAGGAGGCCTGGCGGGGCTTCGCTGCCCTGGACGACCCACGCGCTGCCCTCCTGGACCTGCTGGAGGGCCGCAGGGCCTGCTGGCGGAAGGGCCCCTCCCTGGAGGCCTGGCTCACGAGGGAGCTGGAGCGCTGGCTGCAGGCGCGGCCTTCCCTGGTGCCCTCCCAGGTAAACCCCCTCCCCCAGAGCCCGCCCAGGTAAGCCCCCTCCCCTGGGGCCCCATTGGCCATGTTCCACAGACGGCTTCTCCCACCTGCTTGCCCAGCTGATGGGCCTCTGCAGCTGCTGGTGTTGCCCAGGTGGTGGGGGCTGGGGACTCGGCCTGAAGACCAGCCATCGCACCTCGGCCTGTGGGCTTGTCCGTCAGCCCCTGACATCTCCCTCAACGGTGTCCCTGCCTCCGGGCTTCGCCTGCCCCGCACCGAGCCCCGGGCCAGTGGCCGCCAGCTGAGGCCAGGTCTCGGCTTCCAGGGCGGCCCGGGGCTGGGGCCTCTGCAGGCCCGTGCAGCCAGGCTCCTGGCTGAGAGCCCCTCGAGTCTCGTGGAGCCGCTGGTCAGCATCTTCCAGCTGCAGGACGCAGACCGGGGGTCCCTGCTGGCCCATGTCCACCAGCTGCACCAGGAGGGCAAGTTCAAGGAGGTGAGTGTGACCTCCGCGTGGTCCGGCCCCGCCCCATGGCAGGGGTGGCCTCGGGGTCACTCCCGGTTCTCGGCTGCGGCTCTGTCTGCTTGTGGGGTCTGTGGGGTGAGCGAGAGTGGGCTGGGCTCTCAGGGTCCACCCGGAAGTACCTCGTTGCCTCTCCACCTGGGGGTGCCGGGCTCGGGGACCAGCCACCCGGGGACCAGCTCTGGGCCGTGCTGCTGCCGGGTCCCAGGAGCCCCGCTGTGCCCGCGTCCTTCCTCCCGAGGTGCCTGGGCCCTCCCACTGTGCCGGCAGCACGGGGACACCCTGGCTCTGGCCGGAAAGGCGTGCGTCAAAGCGCCTTGCCTGGGACGCTGCCCCAGCCTCCTGGTTGCATCCTGGACACCCTCTGGGCCAGAGGGGCAGGGCGTGGGAGAAGCGAGTGATGGTCCCTCTGCCCCCACGTGCCATCCCTGTGCCTGGGTCAGCCTGCTGTCCCCCTCTCTCTCTGCCCCGCGGTCACTGGGCTTCTGTCGCTGTCCCCGCCAGCCCCTCGGCTGCTCCTTGAAGACAGGCCCTCCTCTGGGTCCCTGTGGGCCCTGCAGCCACGGCCACACCCGGCCAGTCTGGGAGGTCCCTGGTCTGATCAGTGACGGTGCACGTCCGGCATCTGTATCGCCAGAGCCCTGGGCGCTGCGTCTGCCGCTCCCGGGACCTGCCAGGGCCCTGCCTGGAGCTGTGGGGGCGTCCCCCTGCGTGTTTGCTGGTCAGGCCAGCGGTGGTGATATGAGGGACTGCTCCCCGAGGTCCTGGGGACTCCCGGCTGTCACCGGCTCAGGCAGGACCTGCCTCCCACCGGCACTAGCGGCCCCGGGCCAGCCCCCAGCATCTCGCTCCTATTTTGGATGGAGGTTCAGTGGGGGGTACAGGGCTGGCACCTGGGGCACGGATCACCGGCCTTGTGGGCGAAGCTGCCCGGTGTGAGCTGTGCCTGTGGTGCCCCCTGCTGGGGGGAAGGCATGGGGGCTCGCTGGGGCTGCCCTGTGAGCGGCCTGATACTAAGGGGAGGGGAGCCTGGCTGGCGGCTCCTGGGAACTCGGTCTCAGTGGGGCAATAGGGAGAGGAAAGTAGGCGCTGGGGGCCGGGAGGTGCGTGCCTGTGCGGGCAGCGTGGGCGCACTGCCGCCCCGCCGCCAGCCCCTGACGCCCGCTCTCGCCTGGACACCCGGATGGCCGCGGGGACAATGCGGGCGGCTCCTGCTCGTGGGGCTCGAGCCGTTCTCAGCTGAATGGGCGGCTGCGCCGCGGAGAACGCAGGACACAGGAGGAAGGCCGTGTCCACGTCTCCTGTTACACTCGGGCCTTTCAGAATGTCTGGCACTGCCCGCGCCTCTCGCTCCGCGGCCGATCCCACACAAAGGGGGCCCTTGTCCCCCACAGGCCCTTCTGCGCAAGTGGCCATTGTCCCCGCCGCCCGGCGGGCGGTGTACGCTCCAGTGCCCGCGCCGAGGCGCATTCAGCCCGCGGAGCAGCGGGTACCCCACTCAATGCGACGCGGTATTTCATGTCCCGGCGGCGGCTGGCTCTGGGCCGGATGAATGCCCGCTTTTGTCTGCGGAGTTATTTTATTTACATTTTTTAAACAGCTTATCAAGGTAAAAAGATAGCTTTGCTTAAAAAGGGGCCTTGGCTCCAGGCCCAGCCGGGCCTCGGAGGTGGGGGGCGGCATCCTGGGTCCCAGGCCACTGCCCCGGGCAGCCCGGGCACCGGGACCCCTCCCACCATGGCCACCTGGCCCTCTGGGTCCTCGGGGTTATTTCCCCCAAAAGCAGCAGATCTGGGCCCGTCTGGTGAGGTTCCCCCCTCCCGCTCTGACAGCCAGGCAGCGGGGCTCCCCTCCGGCTCGGCCTCTGGGCGGAGGTCAGAAAGGCCTGCCAGGGGCCGGGCGGCCCAGCCCTGGGCAGTCTCCTGAGGGGCCCTGGCCCTCCCCACCTGTGTGCCTCTTCTGGACCTGGGTCTGCGGCCAGTTGCAGACACCTGGCCGGCAGGTGATCTTCCCACACCTGCTGGGACTCCCACGTGACTGGGCACCGGGCAGTCTGGGTAGTACCTCAGCTGCAGCTCGTCCAGAAATGACCAGAGATCGACTCTAAGCCCAGCCAGGTGGCAGAACCACGGGCAACCCCCCACCCAAGCCCAAGATGGGGCCAGGCTAGGGGGCCTTCCTGGAGGAGGCGGTTCTGCTGCCAGCCGTCCCCCAGGTCGCCCCAGATAGAGTGAGGGCGCCCTCCCGTGGCTGGGTGAGACCAGGCAGCCTCCCCTGGACCTGTGCCCTCCCCCAGCCCAACCTCCAGCCACAGAGCAGGCCGCCTGGCCGCTGGCCGGGAGAGGGCACCCTGGGTGCACGGAGCGCTCTGGGCAGGAAGCCAGCTGCTCTGGGGAGACCAGGGGGCAGCAGGGAAATCCCCTCAGATAGAGTCGTGTGCGGCCAGCAGGTAGGGCAGGCCCCTCCCAGGAGAGGCCTGAGCTCTGAGCACACCCCCCTCTACACCGGCCCCACCCCGGGCGGAGGCCCCGCCACAGGCAGTGAGCAGGTCGGGGGTCGGCACAGCAGCCCCTGGACGCCACTGGCTTCTTGGGGGGAAGGGAGTCCTGGCAGGCAGAGGGGGGAGCCCGGGGGCTGGAGAACAGGGAGGGGCAGTGCCTGGCCTGCATGTGGCCCTCCCCTGACCACCTGCGGCCCAGGCCACTCCCACTAGGCCTGAGGCTCACTCCAGGACTCAGAGGGTGTCTTGGATGGGTGGGGGCCCATGGAGGGTGGGGCCTGAGGGAGATGGTCTCCTCCTCAGAGGAGCTGGACCCACCTGACTTGAGCACTGATAACCCCTCTCCCTGGCCCTGCGCCCCCTCCCCTGGCCCTGCGCCCCCTCCCCCTCCCCTGGCCCTATACCCCTTCCCTTGGCCCTATACCCCTTCCCCTGGCCCTACCCCCTCCCCTGGCCCTATACTCCCTCCCCTGGCCCTGCACCCCCTCCCCTGGCCCTGCACCCCCTCCCCAAGCCCTACGCCCCCTCCCCTAGCCCTGCGCCCCCTCCCCTGGACCTATATCCCTTCCCCTGGCCCTATACCCCCTCCCCTGGCCCTGTGCCCCCTGCTTTGGCCTTATGCCCACCCAACCACCTTGTGCCCCCTTTCCCGGCCCTGGGCCCCAGGGGGCTGGTGGAGACCCAGCTCTGGAGCCTGGCCAGGCTGTGGGCAGGGGTCAGTGTGCACTGGGAGAGGCCCCGGCCTGGTCCCGCCCTTGAGATCCGGCCAGAGGCCTGGGGAGCCTTTCCCAGCCGCTATTTTGGTCCCTTCTGTGAGCCGGCTGGCGGGCGGCTGCCCTGTGGTTATTTTTGCGCATAATGGGAGCGAGATGTATGGAAAATGTTAATAGCACAGCCTGCGCTTACGTGCGGGCTCTCAGGACCCGGCGTGCTCTCTGCCCAGGGCCTGGGGTCAGGGTCCGGCTCCAGTGCACGCCCCCTCCCCGCCCCGAGGGACAGCTGCCCCCCAAAGCTGCCGGTCCTTTGCAGGTCCCGGGGAGGCTCTGGGCTCCAGGGCACGTGATGAGGGCTTCTGCCTCTTGCCTGGCCCCCCGCCCCCATCCTCTACCCACTCAGGAGCAAGCCCTGGTCAGGGCCGCCTGGGTCCAGCCCCCGTTGAGACCCTATCCAGGGACGGCACAGGGTTGTCCCACCTGCGTCCCCCGCTCCCCCGTTCAGAGCAGGGGCCAGGCCCCTTGCCTGGGGGCCACGCGGCTGGACTGGAGCAGGCCCTCGCTGCGCCCACAGGCCCGGGCGGTGACCAGCATCCGTGCAGAGGGTGGCCGTCCCGCCAGGGCCGCCCGTCCCCCAGCCCCGTGTGACGGCCCCTTTGTGTTCGCCAGGCTGTGATGCTGGGCACGAAGCTGCATCTGCAGCCAGAGCTGGACGTGGAGATGGTGAGTGTCTTTCTCATGCAAATGCCAGGCTCCCACTTGGATGCAGCCCAGGCCTTTGGACGGGCGGCTGCCCACGCTGGGCCTGGGCTTGGCTCCCACCGGGCGGGCTGGTGCCGGAGGACAGGGGTCACACGTGAAGGGGACCTCGAGGAGGGCGGGGAGGGGCCGCAAGTGCCCCTGAGTGGTCAGCAGGCTCTGGTGTCAGATGCTCAGAGCGTGGCCAGCCCCAGGAGCCCCCGCACCAGGCTCCTCTGCCCCGCGGTGGCCACAGGAGCTCCCAGGGGTGGGCCCGGTGAGGACCGCCTGAGGAGGGCCTCCGTCCAGCCTGGGCTCTGGACAGCTTGACCTCTGAGGGTGTGTGGGGGGCTGACGGGAGCGAGGGGCTCGGTTGAGGCCTGGTTCTGGCAGGGGAGTGGCCCAATACCACAGCCAGGGGCTCCCTCAGGGGCGCCTGCGGAACCGGGCAGCTTGGGGTCGGTGGCCTGCGGCAGGCCGTGTGCGGGCACGCCCTCCTGCGCAACCTGGCGTTTCCGGGCCACAGGACCATTGCCGCTGGGACCCCGTGCTGCCCTGCGGCCCCGTGAAGACGAGGACCCCGCGCCCTTCGCCACGGAGATGGAAGGCCACAGCCGCAGGGACCAGGCCCAGAGCGGCGGGGCCTGTGTGTGTGCATATGAGTGTGTGCGGGCACATGTGTGCTCATGCGTGAGTTGTGGTTGGTGCATGTGTGTGTACTGGGGTGTGCGCGTGTGCAGGTTTCAGCTGGGGCTCTGACCCGCTGGGCCGTGCTCCCGGGCAGGTCCGCAGATGGGTCCGGGCCCCTGGTTCTGACGCACTGGCCGCTCCCTGCCCCCGAGGAGGAGCGTGGGCCTCGGCAGGCTGGGGCGCAGCCTGAGGTGTGCCCGCCCGCCGCCCGCAGATGAGCACCCCGCTGCTGCTCCAGGACCAGCTGGGCCTCGTGGAGCGCTACGTGGATGGCTTCCCCGGCCTGCAGCGGAGGCTCCTGGCCCTCATGGACTTCTGGTGCCGGCCTGGCTTCGACATTAGCATCGTCGCCAGGTGAGTCCCGGGGGACCCAGGGCGGGGTGCGGGCGGCAGGCACGGGGAAAGTCACTCGCAGGGCCACATGCTCGCACCAGGCGATCTGCAGCCAGGCCCGCGGGGCGAGGCCACGCCAGGGGCTGGGACGGCAGGAAGTGGGTGAGAGTTGATGCCTGAGGCCTCCAGCCCGAGTCAGAGCTGGTCTGTCCGGCGGCTCTGTCCCTTCACTAGTGGCTCTCTGCGGGGCCTGCTGCGCTCCACCCCCGCACACAGAGAAGGCGGCACACGTGGGGCCGTGTGTGCACGCGTGTGCACATACATGTGTGAGATACGGGGGTGTCACCCGAGCATGGGGCACAGGGATGCACCGGGTGGCCCGAGGGTGATGCCGTCTGGGAGGCTCCTGGCCACCCCACACGCAGCCCCAGGTGTCTCGCTTGAGGAGCAGGCTGGGCTCGGCCCTGGGAGCCTGGACCCCCCATCTCTCCCCCGCCCCCCGCCATGGCCAAGCCCCTTTCCCTCGCTGGTTGTGTCCTCTTCCCCACAGGGCCATGCTGCCTGTCCGCCGGTGTGATGTCACAGCTGGGCTCCCCCAAGAGGGGCGGCTGGGAGTTAGATTTATTGCAGACGCTGGTTTAAGCTCCTTAACTTAACGTGTCCTAGTTCTGGGCTCTGCAAGGGCCTGGAACAATGACGTCGCCCAGGGTGCCCGTTCTCCCCGGAGGAGCCCGGCGCCGGCGCCTCTGGGGCCTGCAGTCCGTCACGGAGGGACTGGCCGCCGAGCCGCGGGCCGAGCCCAGGTCGGGCCTCTCAAGGCCGTTCTCCCCGAGCCGCGTAGCTGCTGGATCTCCAGTGAGCGGAGGGGCGGAGGGGCGGGAGGGCAGCCGTGCGGGGCCCTCCCTGGTGGAGCCCCCTCCGAGGACGATGCCTGCGCAGGCTGATGGAGGTGCCGGAGGAGAAAGTGCCAACGACCCTCCTCAGGGCCAAGGCATCGCCGTGGGCCCTGCGACATTCGGCGGCCACGAGGGAGGCTGATCACGCGCGGCCCACACGCTGACCATGTAGATGGAAGAGACCAAAATCTTGAAAAACAAACTCTGCCAAAACCCGCTGCGGGCAGAGAGGAGGTTCGAGTAGCCCTGTATCTGCTAACACATCAGACACGTGGTTTCAGACTGGACCGCGGGGGGAACTTCAGCCCAGGCGGCCTCGCGGTGACCTCTCTCCGGGGGTAAGGACACGTGCTCCCTGCCGACAGACGCTCAGGAAACGTGAGGGGGTGTCGGGGAAGGAAAGCTGCCGGACAGCATCTCAGGGACAAGACACAGGAATGCTGACAAACCTCAGCAAGCGGATCGGGACGTGGTCCAGAGAGGGAACTGGAGCAGGAGCCGGGCCGGGGCTGAGTGGGTCGGGCATCGACCTGGGCGTCGGTTCCATTCCCAGTCAGGGCACAGGCCTGGGTTGCGGGTTCGATCCCCGGTGAGGGTGCATACAGGAGGCAACCGATCGATATCTCTCTCTCTCTCTCCCCCTCCCTCCTCTCCTTTCTCTAAAATTGGTAAACAAACAAAAAATAAAATCAATAAACATGCTCAGGTGAGGATTTTCAAAAAAGGTGGAAGTGAGCACCTGAAAAGACGTCCCATCCCATGTCACAAGGGGTTGAAATGGAAACGGCAATACAATGCGCCCACACGCCCACAGAAGGCCACGTCCAGCCCCCACGACCCGGACGCTGGGAGGACAGGAGCGGCAGGGGCCTCGCCTGCGGGGGGTGCAGGGGTGCAGACGCTCTGGAAGGCAGCGGGGTGGCTTCTCACGCAGCTAAACACTCTCCCCGTGCACCCCGCACTGCGCTCCTTGGGGTCCCCCGAAGGAGCTGACAGCTTCGTCCACACAGCGCGCCGCGTGGGGCTTATGGGAGCTTGGTGCAGAGTCGCCAGCGCCTGGAGGCCACCAAGATGCTCTCGGAGCAGATGATGGGTGAGCGGGTCCACCCAGATGGGGTGAGTCAGCACTGAGCCCCCCCAGCCATGGCCAGGCCCTCTCCACAGGCGCCGCTGGCCACGGAGGAACCTCACACGCATGTGACTGAGCGAGAGCAGCCAATCGGACGAGGCTCCTCAGTGAGACGCCAGCTCCACCACAGCGACGTGACCCGGGCGGGGGTGACCAGGGGGAGCGCAGGGGCTTCAGGGCAGGGAAACTGCTGTGACGCTCTCACGAGGTCTCGGTTCAATTCCCAGTCGGGGCACAGGCCTGGTGGTGGGCTCGGTCCCCAGTGTGGGGCGTGCAGGAGGCAGCCGGTCCATGGTTCTCTCTCATTGATGGTTCTGTCTCTCCTCTCCCTTCCTCTCTGAAACCAATAAAATACATTTATACTTTAAAAAGCCTCCCGGGCAGGGAGCACAGCCAGGGTGTGGGGACGCGGGCCTCGCGGGAGCTGAAGAGCGAACTTGGGAACCAACAGGCTGGACCGCCGCGGCCTCAACGAGGAGCCGCCTCACACAGGACAGGCCCCTGACGGCGCCAGGCGAGTGCGGAGCTCAGAGCGCTAGGAGGATGCCCTTGGAATCCTCCAAGACCCCACATGGAAATCGGGGAGAAAAGAGGAAAAAAAATTCTTTCAAGAAGGCCCACCATCCAAGGGATGGGAATCCCAGGAAGACTGAGGGCGATTGGGGCAGGAGGCGTCACCACAGAGCTCAGCCAGCCCTTCCCCGGCGGGAGGACGGCAGCCCAACCTCAGAAAGAGCGGGAGCCGACGGCATTCTGGGAGCGGCACCCCCACGCTGAGGGTCCTTCCAGCCCAGTCCCCCTCGGCCGTCTCCCTCACGGAGACGAAGGACGGCCTCAGACACACACCATCTCCAGAAACATGCCCAGCCCAGCCCCATCGAGGGGAGCTTCTGGGATTTGCAGCCTGGAGGGAGGGGGGGGGGCGGGGGGGGGACACACACATCTCTGTGGGGCCTGGGGAGCAGCCACGGGAGGGGGGGCGGGGCGGGGACACACACATCTCTGTGGGGCCTGGGGAGCAGCCACGCTGGGAGCAGGGGCCTCTCACTGTATTGATGGCCTGGGGCGGGGGCGGGGCTCGGTCCCCAGGAAGCCACACGCCCCGACAGTGTCCACCCTCGGGGAGGAGACAGCCTCGCCTGGATGCTCGGTTGTGATACTGTGAATCGGCCTGGCTGACCCAGGAGCTCACAGGGTCTGTGTTTGCGGGGAGGAGGGGGACGGCCTTCCAGTCGAGACGCCGTCTTTCCTGCGAGCCCCTGGAACTGCCTGACTTTAAGACTGTGTGTCTGGGTGGCTGATGGGAATGAACATCTTACCGGGCTGTTGTTTTTTATATGATTCTTATTGATCTCAGGAGGGGAGAGGGAGAGAGAAAGAGGAACACCAATGATGAGAGAGAATCGTCCATCGGCTGCCTCCTGCTGGGGATGGAGCCCACCACCTGGCATGTGCCCTGACTGGGAATGGAACCCTGACCTCCTGGTTCAGAGGTCGATGCTCAGCCCCTGAGCCGCGCCAGCCGGGCCTTACGGGTGTTGGTGAAGCAGGAGGCGGCTGGGCAGAG
Organism: Ia io; assembly: GCA_025583905.1. NCBI lineage: Eukaryota > Metazoa > Chordata > Mammalia > Chiroptera > Vespertilionidae > Ia > Ia io. Next base: position 1,094,215 of record JAJQQW010000017.1, on the reverse strand, counting down.
CCGTGTCTCTCTCTGCAGGCGGTACCCGCAGGCGGCCCCCCTGACGCTGGAGAAGCTGCGGCCCCGGGTGCTGACGCGGCAGGTGCTGCGCCTGCAGAAGCGCTTCGGCCTGGACCCCGGTGAGTGAGGCACCATCCTGCGCAGGGGCCCGGGGCTGCCTGTGCTCAGGCCGCCTGGGACCACCGGCCCCAGCGTCACCTCCCGCCTCTGCCTGCTCCCTTCGGCAGCCCTCCCCCGGGGCCTGGTCACAGAGCAGAGGTGGGGGTGTCTGTGAGCCCTTCTGCCCACCTGGGGCTCCTAGGAGACGGGGCCTGCACTGGCCCCTCCCCCAGGGCCATCCCCCACTCCTGCCTCCTCCCCACGTGATGACTGGTCAGGGGCATTCTTGCCTTTCACCCATCGCCGAGGCAGTCTTACTATGGTGTGTTCACCGTATCCATTCGGTTATGGGAACTGTTCAGCTCCTGGGTTCGGAGCCTTGGTCAGGCGTGGACGTGGAGTTCTGTCACGGGCCTTCTGCCTCTCAGGACGGCGTGGTCGCTCGCGTTCCGTCTGTGGACATGGTGGCGCCCTGGACTGAGCTCTCCGTGTTAAACAGCCTAGCGCTCCTGGGGCAGCCGGGCCACGGGCCAGCTGTTCTGTGCGGGGGGCGGGGGGGTGGGTGTCCCGGCTCACGCAGCCCCCCTGGGCGCTGGGCCCGGTGCTGCATCCGAGGCTGCGCTGCCTCTGAAAGGGAGACGGGCAGCAGCCCTTCTCTCCTGGAGGTCGCGGGTCTGGGGTTGGAATTAATGGCCTGTGAGCGGGTTCCTCTCCTGGACACGTGCCTCCGGCTCCGCCTCGGCCGGGAGTGTCTGAGGGCGTGTCTGTTTGCCGTCCCGTCCGGACTGTCACCCCTGCTCTCAGGCCCGCCGCCTCCAGCCATCCAGCATCTGCGGTCGCCGTCGGCCTTCTCTTCCTCTCTTCTCACGCTCCTGACCGGTCTCACGGGAAGCTTTAGCTTTTCCAAAGGACTAGCTGTGGCTTTTGTCCCCAAGGTGATTTTTTGAGATGTGATTCCCCAATAGCGTCATGCTGGTTTCAGCCATGCAACACGATGACTCGCTGTGTCGGCACACGTGAGATGGCCCCACATCTACATGGGTGCAGGCCCTTCCTGTGTGAGAGCGTGTGACGTCTGTGGGTGCAGGCCCTTCCTGTGTGAGAGCGTGTGACGTCTGTGGGTGCAGGCGTGTGAACCTCGGCTGCCCTGCTGTGCGCTGCACCCCGGAAGCCGTTTCTCTCTTAACTGGAAGTGTGGACCTTCTGACGTCTTCCATCGCTTCCCCCCACCCCTACAGCCGCCCCTCCTCGGTGAGCTGGGTGTCTCCGACTCCGCCCTGGGCAGGGCCCGCACGGCCGTGACCTCGGCAGCAGGAAGGGCAGGACTTGCTCCGTTCTGCTGTTTCCTGTCTTCCCTAACGGCCGAGTGATGGTCCGTCGTAAGTGTGACCACGCCTGTCACTCGTGGGCTGATGAGCGCTTAGGCTGTTCTGTGCCCGGACCCTGTGAGTGGTGCTGCGTGAACACGGGGGCGGGACCTTTTCAGGACTCTGGTTTCTCTTCCTCCAAAGAAGTGCCCGGAGCTGGGGTGGCCGGGCCCTAAGGGAGCTCTGGTCTCCGTTTTCCGAGGAGCCTCCATGCTGGTCACCGTCGTAGTGGTACCGACTCCCATTCCTGCCACAGGGCACAAGGGCGCCCTTTCTCCACACGCCGCCAGCACGTGTGTCCTGTGCTTCACGGTGGTCACTCTGGCAGCGAGGCGGGCCTCGTTCCCGCCGGCATCGCCGGGTGGGTGGTGGCGTTGGGCAGCTTTTCCTGGACGGTTGCCTGTCAGTCCTCTTCTGGAACCGTCTGTTCATTCTCTGCCCATTGTTCCACCCGGTGGTTTGGGGGAGGGGTGGTTCGGTTTGGCTTTTTGCTCTCGAGTTCTGGGAGTTCCTAATGTCTGGGATACTCACCGTCTCTGATCGGTGGGCAGACATTCTCTCCGCAGGCTGCCCTCCATTTCCTGCTTGTTCCCTTGCTGTGCGGAAGGTTGTACTAGGTGTACCGGTTAGTAATGCGGATTAACCATTAACCGGTTAATAATGCGGATTTTGTAATAAAAGAAAACACGATAATTTCAAGAGAAATATCAAAAGTGCTTTATTCAGAGTAATGTCCATCGCTAGCTACACATTTCCCCATCTTTCAGGTAATTTGTGGGTACCGTCCCAATAGGACTTTTCTTGTTTTGAGGTAGACCATTCAGAGACCCAATTTTCCACTTCTTCGTACGTGTTGAAGTGCTGCTCAGAAAGTGCGTGTGCCATTGATGGGAACAAGTGGTCATCTGCAGGAGCAAGGTCTGGTGAACACGGCGGGTGGGTTCATACTTCCCAGGCAAGATCTTTTCACGTGTCTTTACCTGGTTTTGAAGTGTGTGATGGTGCGTCATCACGAAGCAAAATTACTTTGCCGTGTCCTAGGGCCAAAGTGGTCGTTTTACGATCAAAGCGTGGTTCAAATTGATTATTTGTTGTCGGTAGCGATCAGTATTAACGGTTTCACCTGGTTTTAGAAGCTCATAATACACCACACCTTCCCGATCCCACCAAACGCAGAGCAGTGTCTTCTTTCCGAAGCGATTTGGCCTTCCAGTCGATGTTGATGGTTGACCTGGATCAACCCATGATTCTGTGCGTTTGGGATTCTCAGTGTAAATCCACTTTTCATCGCCAGTCACAATTCGATGCAAAAAAGACTTTCTTTCGTGCCGTTGAAGCAACATTTTACTGATAACTTTTTGGTTTTCCATTTGTCTTTCGTTCAGTTGATGTGGCACCCATTTTCCTTCCTTTAAAATCTTTCCCATTGCTTGTAAACGATCGGAAATTGTTTGCTGAGCAACATTTAACCTTTCTGCAAGTTGTTTTTGAGTTTGACACGCATCTTCATCCAATAACGCTTGTCATTGTTGGTCTTCAAACTTTTTCGGTTGACCTGTGCGTACTTTGTTTTTCGCATCGAAATCATCACTTTTAAAGCGTTTAAACCAGCATTCGCAAGTGTCTTGAGATGGAGCATGTTCACCATAAGCTTCCTGAAGTATATGATCACTTTCAGCAGCACTTTTCTTCAAAATAAAGTAATGAATTAAAACTTCCCGCAAATGCTCTTTTTTTGGCACAAAATTCGACATTTTAAAAAATATATATATTTTATTGATTTTTTACAGAGAGGAAGGGAGAGGGACAGAAAGTCAGAAACATCGATGAGAGAGAAACATCGACCAGCTGCCTCCTGCACTCCCCCACTGGGGATGTGCCTGCAACCAAGGTACATGCCCTTGACCGGAATCGAACCTGGGACCCCTCAGTCCACAGGCCGACGCTCTATCCACTGAGCCAAACCAGTTCTGGCAAATTTGACATTTTTAAGTGTAAAAATATCTATGATGTTGACACCTTCAGCAAATGTGACACATGAAGTTTTGAAGCTTGCTCTCAATACAACAAAATAGCATACATATCAAATCGCATGTATATCAACACACGTGTGACTCCATCGATTGGAAAGATCCGCATTATTCACCGGCGCACCTGGTAGTTTGAGGCCGTCCACGTGCCGAGTTTGGCTCTGTTGTCCTGCGTTTGCCTTTTTTTGGTCCTGTCTCTTGAATGCCCCGCCCACTAAACTGGAGGTTAAGCCTTCTTCCTCCTTAAGTGCGTCCCCCAAGTTCAGGACGTGTTGTTCTTATTGGTGTTTAGCTGTTACCCAGGGCTGATTAGAAACGTGTGCTCTAGTGCCCATGTGGTGTGACCTATTTCAGTGACCTGTCCGGCTTGGCCAGGCTTTGCATGACCTGAGTCCTTTGGTGCGGTTGAAATGTGTCATTACAAAGACGTTTAACTTCTCATCTTTTTTTTTTTTTTAATATGTATTGTTTTATTTCAGAGAGGAAGGGAGAGAGAGAAACATCCATGATGAGAGAGAATCACTGATCAGCTGCCTCCTGCACGCCCCCTACTGGGGATGGAGCCCACAACCCGGACCTGTGCCCCAACCACCGGGAATCGAACCCTGACCTCCTGGTTCCTAGGTCGACGCTCAGCCCCTGAGCCCCGGGGCCGGGCTGACTTCTCATCTCTGAAAGTGTCTCTCCTCTCTCTGGCTACTTGGTGCTCAGCAGCGTCCCCGCCAGGAGACTCCATACAGACCCCTTCACTCACTCGGCGGCACTTGCTGGGCTGTTAGAATCTGGGGGTTGGCATCCCAAGTCCCCTCAGGGCTTGAAGAGCCGGCGGCTCCGATGTGGGTGGGAGGCAGCAGAGGCCGAGGCTGCGGTGAGGAGAGGGGGTGAGGCCGTGGGGAGAGGGGGTGGGGCCGTGGGGAGAGGGGGTGGGGCCCTGGGGAGAGGGGGTGGGCCGTGGGGAGAGGGGGTGAGGGGTGTGGGTGGGGAGAGGGGGGGGGCCGTGGGGGGAGGGGTGGGGCCGTGGGGAGAGGGGGTGGGGCCGTGGGGAGAGGGGGGTGGGGCCGTGGGTGGGGGGTGGGGGCCGTGGGGAGAGGGGGTGGGGCCCGTGGGGGAGGGGGGGTGGGTGGGGAGAGGGGGTGGGGCCGTGGGGGAGGGGGAGGGGGGGGGCCGTGGGGAGAGGGGGGGGTGGGGGTGGGGGGGGAGAGGGGGTGTGGGGCCGTGGGGAGAGGGGGTGGGGCCGTGGGGAGAGGGGGGGGCCGTGGGGAGGGGGGGGGGCCGTGGGGAGGGGGGGGGGGGCCGGGGGGAGAGGGGGGTGGGGGGGGGCCGTGGGGAGGGGGTGGGCCGTGGGGGGGGAGGGGGGGAGGGGGGTGGGGCCGTGGGGGGGGGTGGGCCGTGGGGGAGAGGGGGTGGGCCGTGGGGGGGGGGGGGTGGGCCGTGGGGAGAGGGGGTGAGGCTGTGGGGGAGAGGGGGTGGGCCGTGGGGAGAGGGGGTGAGGCCGTGGGGAGAGGGGGGGAGGCCGAGGGGAGCCGGGGTGAGGCCATGGGGAGAGAAGGGGTGAGGCCGGGGGAGAGGGGGTGGGCGTGGGGAGGGGTGGGCCGTGGGGAGGAGGGGGGGTGGGGGGGTGGGCCGTGGGGAAAGGGGGTGAGGCCGTGGGGAGAGGGGGGGAGGCCGAGGGGAGCCGGGGTGAGGCCATGGGGAGAAGGGGTGAGGCCGTGGGGAGAGGGGGTGGGCCGTGGGGAGAGGGGGTGAGGCCGTGGGGAGAAGGGGGTGAGGCCGTGGGGAGAGGGGGTGAGGCCGAGGGGAGCCGGGGTGGGGCCGTGGGAGCCGGCAGTCCTGCGCTGAGCCGCCCTCTCTTTCAGCGGCGTGTCCCCAGGCTGTGGCCCAGCAGCGCCTGGCTGCCCTGCGGTACCTGTGCTACAAGCGGTTTGTGGAGGTGCGTGTGCCCGTCAGGGGCCTGGGCCGGGTGCGGGGCCGGCGAGGAGCTGCCGCTGGAACAGGGCCTTGGTGTCCCTGCAGGGCAGCCTGTCTCAGGAGGACTGGGCCGACTTCGTGCGGGTGAGTCTGAGCAGGAGGCCCTGCCTGCGGGGGCCCTCCCGTGGGGCCCGGGGGCGTCCCAGGAGTGTGTCTGTGCGGACCAGGCCTGTGGTCAAAGGCCCCCACAGGTTGGCAATGAAGGGCCCCTCCCTCCCAGCAGCCTCTGCCCTTAGGCCGTGCTGGAGGCGGGGCTGCCCCTGACCCCGGGGTCATCACAGCACAGGGCTGCCCCTGACCCCGGGGTCATCACAGCCACAGGGCTGCCCCCTGACCCCGGGGTCATCACAGCACAGGGCTGCCCCTGACCCCGGGGTCATCACAGCACAGGGCTGCCCCTGACCCCGGGGTCATCACAGCCACAGGGCTGCCACTGACCCCGGGGTCATCACAGCCACAGGGCTGCCCCTGACCCCGGGGTCATCACAGCCACAGGGCTGCCCCCTGACCCCGGGGTCATCACAGCCACAGGGCTGCCCCTGACCCCGGGGTCATCACAGCACAGGGCTGCAGTGGCCTTGGGGGCGGTGGGGACCGGGTGCAGGGTGCCCAGGGCCTGGTCATGGAGTTGGTCACCTCCCTCCCAGATGGGCTGACACTATCTGGTGTCCTGAGTGGCATCCAGTGGGGGGCAGTGCTGAGCCGCCCTGGAGCGGGGACGCCGGGGGGGGGGGGGGGGGGGGGGGGGGGGGGGGGGGGGGGTGAGTCACCGGAGAGGAACGCGGACCCCAGGCAAGGCCCGGAAGGCAGTCCCCCGGGTGCCAGCGGCCGCGGGGCAGCGGACATCCTGAAGAACGCGGAGGGTTTCCACATATTGTCCGCGTGGGAACCTGCGGCCACGGGAAGTGGAGGCCCCAGGCTGCTGGGGGGCAGAGCCATGGTGGGGGGGGGGGGCGCTGGTGCTTCCGGGGCTGAGCGGACGCTGGTGTGGGGCGGCCGGGGTGGATGGGAGCTGCCCGCGGGAGAGGGTGGGGAGGAGCGTGGCCCAACCACGTGCTGGTTGCAGGGCCCGGGCCGAGAGGCGGTGCTGGCAGGGCCCGCGAGCACGGCAGCGGGAGAGGACCCGGCGGGGGGTGGGCAGGGGACAGTCGACCGGCTGTGGGTGCAGCGGCCGCAGCGGCTCAGGACAGCGGCCTGCGGCCCACCTCTCGTCCTGGGAGCCTCTGGCCTCAGGACAGACAGCCCCCCTCTGAGGCTGCGCCCGGCTGAAGGGTGAGGTCTGGGCGGGGGCTTTGGGGTCTGCACCCACTCCCCGCCCGCAGAGCCGGCGGTACAGCCACCCTGCCTGTCCCCAGGGCCTGGTGGGGTCCAGCGAGTGGCTGCAGGGCCGGCTGCTGCGGCTGCTGACCTCTCGCACCGACGCGGCCACGGTGGCCCGGTGTGCGCTGGACCTGTCTCTGCCCGAGGAGTGGCTGCCGGCCACGGTGGCCACGGAGCTCCGCCGGCTCAGGCTCCAGGGCAGGTGAGCCCCCAGGCTGGGGGCCGCGAGGGGGACGCGCCCTTGGGCCCCTGTCCCTGGGGTTTTATATGCCAGCGGTTTGGAAATCAGAAACAGAAAACCAGGAATGGGGTGCACACCCCCTTCCCAGTGAGCAGACAAGCAGAGCGCGGGAGACAGGTCCCTCCTGGGGAGCCCCGCATCTGGGCCGCACACCCCAGGAAGCTCTCACGCCCACAGAGGCCTGTGGGAAGAGGATGGAGGGCAGACCCCGCCCAGTCAGGCCAGGACGTGGCGGGAGGGGGGAGGGGACCCCAGGACAGCAGGTGCCAGCGCTGCCTCCTCCTAGGACGGCCGAGGCACCCTTCGAGGACACGACGGGCCGTTACTACCAGCTGCCCATCGCCAGGAAGGACGTCCACGTCCTGGACTCGTGGGAGGAGCTGGACAGGCATGAGGCGGAGCTCCTGCAGGTGGGTCACGAGGGGCTGCCCGTCGAGGCCATGGGCTCCGTCCATACCTGCCTCGTCCCCGCGCCCCCACAGCGGGGCACACGCACCGGCCGGTTCACGGCTCGGCCCTGCTGTGCGGAGGGAGGGGCAGCCTCACACGCACACGGGGTTCACAGGGTGGCCAGGCCTCCCAACAGCCCTCCTCCTCCGCCCCCTGCCCGGCTGCGCCCGCTCAGACCGCCTCTGTCTGCAGCCCGGCCAGGTGGTCGGCCTGGACCTGGAGTGGAGGCCTTCGTTCGGCACCTGGGACCGGCCCCCGGCGTCACTCCTGCAGCTGGCCGTGCAGGGCCACGTGTTCCTGCTGGACCTGCTCACGCTCACGCAGCCGGGGGACGGGCAGGCATCCCGGGCCCTCTCCGGGCTGGTGTCCCGGCTGCTCTCAGACCCGTCCATCACCAAGCTGGGTAAGCGCGGCCTGCCCCCCCCACCTCCGCTCCCCACTCCAGCCAAGCCCGCCTGGGGGTGCGGGGGCAGTCGGCCCCGTCTTTGGTGCCCTCACCCTCTGGGCCTGCCCACAGGCTATGGAATGGCAGGCGACCTGAAGAGGCTGGCGGCCTCCTGCCCCGCCCTGGCCCACGCACCTGAGCAGCTGCAGGGGGGCCTGGACCTGCTGCCCGTGCACGGGCAGGTGAGCGCCGCGGGGCGGGCGGGCCCACAGGCTCAGTCCATCTTCTCAGGCCTTCCCACCCCAGCCCTGCCCCTGACCACGGTGACCAGGGCCCAGAGGGCAGGACCCCCGAGGGTGTCCCTGCATGTGCCCACGATCCCCCCGGAGCCAGCCCTGCTCTGGGCTCCTCACAGGAGCTCTCAGCACGAACCCAGAACTGGCAGGTGGGCAGGGACCACAGCCCCAGACCCCGGTCCAGCCAGCCTCTGCCACCCTCGTCCCTCCATCCTCGCACGGACCACTGGCGCAGGGCAGTGAGGGCGTGGGCCGTGCCATCCTCCCCTGGGCGGGCCTCACCCCGGCACTGTCTTGGCAGATCCGGGAGGCCGATGGGCCTGCGCCGGGTGTGGACCGGGCCCAGGGGCCGCGGGGCCTCAGCCTCCTGGTGCAGCAGGTGCTGGGCAAGCCCCTGGACAAGGCGCAGCAGCTCTCCAACTGGGACCGGCGGCCCCTGGCCGAGGGGCAGCTGCTGTACGCGGGTACGTGCCCTGCCCTCCCTGCCCCCACGCCCCCCAGCCCCCTGGCGGGAGGCTAAGGCTGCCCCTGCCCCCAGCTGCCGATGCCTACTGCCTGCTGGAGGTGTACTGGGCGCTGTGCAGAGAGCCCGCCCGCTTCCACCTGGCGGGGGACCTGGCCAGGAGCCCGGAGCCGCCCGGCCCACAGGAGGCCTCCGCCCCACCCCAGCAGGTGACTGGAGACGGGGGTCCCTCCATAGGAGCTTGGGTCCTGGTGTGGGTGGAGACCCAGGGTGGGGGGGCCTGGGGTGGGGGGGCCTGGGTTCCTCCACCCGGAGAGGAGCCCAGAGTGTGGGCAGTTTCCTGGAGGGGGTCCCAGCCCCTCCCGACACCAGGCCTGGGTGTCCCCGGCCCCCCACGAGGTCCAGGGCAGCATCTGGCTGTGCCTGTGTGCTCCCTGAACCCCACTTCAGGGCCCCCGGGACCCTCAGGGACTGAGCAGGGTCCTCTCAGGATCTAGTGTGGGTGACTATCGTTTTATCTGTTTTCTGCATTGAGCTCATTGCTCGCGATTCTCTTTACAATTTTTTTTTTTAAAAAGCGACCAGCCCGGCCGGCCGGCGTGGCTCAGTGGTTGAGCATCAACCTATGAACCAGGAGGTCACGGTTCGATTCCCAGTCAGGGCACGTGCTCGGGTTGTGGACTTGATCCCCAGTAGGGGGCGTGCAGGAGGCAGCTGGTCAATGATTCTCTCTCATTGATGTTTCTCTCTCTCTCCCTCTCCCTTCCTCTCTGCAATCAATAAAATATTTTTTTTAAAAAGCCACCTCTCAGCCCTGGGGCCACCCTCCCCCCGAGTCCAGGTGGCGGCCGGCTGCTGAGTGGGGCTGTGTTGCAGGTGCCGGTGGCTGAGGTCGAGGGTGCCGCCCCGGAGATCCCGGCCCGGGCCTTCCGCGTGGTGTGTGACAACATGCTGCAGGGGCTGGCGCGTAGCCTGCGCCTCCTGGGCGCCGACGTGCTGGCGCTGGGCAACAGCGAGGACCACCGCCGGGCGGCCGAGGTGAGCGGCAGGGCTCCCCGCGGCCTCAGCCCTGTGTCCCATCCCCCGGGCTCTGCTGGGTGCAGAGCTGTGTGGTGCTGCCGCGGCCGCTGCGTGAACGCCCCGGAGCCCGGACACAGCTGTGGCTGACCCTCTCCTGGCCCCAGTCTCTGGGCCACTTTACCCCCGTTCCCCCGAATCCGTCAGCTGTGTCTGCTGCCCGCACCCGCGAGCCACGGCCTCATTCCCACTGGCCTGCCTTGCTGCTTGTGAGCAGGTGTGCCGCAGGCATCTCCCCCAAGAACGTCCTTAGCGATGGGAGCCGTCTCATCCCTCTAACCTTCCCAGCAGCGCATCCCCATCGAAACTCAGAGGGGTGCATGGGCATTTCGTATAAAAGGCCACGTGGGCTCACTCTCTTCCTTTCTGTGAGAGCTGGGGTCACGCTCACAAACGAAGCACCTCGGGGCCGCCGGGGGCTCGGGGGCTCGGGGGCTCGGGAGGGGCACTGCCCCAAGCCGGGAGCCCTGCCTGGCCACGTGGCAGGAGGTCACAATGCAGTGACTGTTCCCGAGGCGTGGCCTGCAGAGGAGGCGGAGTGGCCACAGGAGAACGGAAGGTCAGAGGACGCGGCACCAAGGGCCAGGCCCTCTCCAAGGTCTTGGCAAACCGGAGCCTCCGCCACCCCCACAGGAGCCACAGTGAGAGGAGCGTCCCCGTGTGGGCACGGCGCTCCCCGGCTGCCCCCCGGTCCCTGGCAGTGAGTCTGTTTACACCCGTGTCCGTGGCTTCTGCTCCTCTGGGCGACTCCATGTGGCACAGAGGTCGGTACCCAGCAGCTCCAGGCACGGTCCTCAGGCCGAGTCCTCCAAGTGCTTCTGAAATCAGCCTCCGATCTGATGGGCCTCCAGTCTGATGGGGCCTCCAATCTGATGGCCCTCCAATCTGATGGGGCCTCCATTCTGATGGCCCTCCAATCTGATGGCCCTCCAATCTGATGGCCCTCCAATCTGATGGGCCTCCAGTCTGATGGGGCCTCCAATCTGATGGGCCTCCAGTCTGATGGGGCCGCCAGTCTGATGGGGCCTCCAATCTGATGGGCCTCCAGTCTGATGGGCCTCCAATCTGATGGGGCCTCCAATCTGATGGGGCCTCCAATCTGATGGGCCTCCAGTCTGATGGGCCTCCAGTCTGATGGGGCCTCCAATCTGATGGCCCTCCAATCTGATGGGGCCTCCAATCTGATGGCCCGCCAATCTGATGGCCCTCCAATCTGATGGCCCTCCAATCTGATGGGCCTCCAGTCTGATGGGGCCTCCAATCTGATGGGCCTCCAGTCTGATGGGCCTCCAGTCTGATGGGCCTCCAGCGGGAAAGAGGGCTCGAGGAGCCCAGGTGGACATGGCAGAAATGGGCCGTGCCCAGTGCCCATGAGGGGGCGATGCTGGCCGCCAGGCGGTCCCTGTTGGGGCCCATCTCCGGAGCCCGTCCAGGCGGAACGTTCCTTCCCGTCACCTTGTCCCCGGGCCTTAGAGACAAGCGGGGTGCCTCCTCTCCCTTCCCGCAGCTGAGTGGCGCGGAGCCTCCCCGCGATGGCGCTGACCCCCCGCGATGGCGCTGACCTCCTGCAGGCGCTGACCTCCTGCAGGCGCTCGGGCCGGGCTCTCGGAGGAGCGTGCTACTCCTTTGGTCCGCCCCAGGCTGCATCCTGCAGCCACGCTGGTGACCGGGTCTTTCTCCAGGAGGCACCAGAGGGGACAGCGGCCAGGCCTCTCGGAGCCGGTGGCACCCGCCTCGCGCCGGCAGCTTCCAGGCCTGTCCACCTCATGGTCTTTTCAAGCCACGAGCACTTGGCGTGTTGGTCCTCTCTGTGGCGTGTTGGTCCTCTCTGTAACTTCCACTCTTGTCTTCATCGCTTCCTTCCTTTGCTTTCTCGGGGTTATTTCCGAGCGAGTGCTCGGCTCTAGTTTTCAGCCTTTAAACTTTGATGCAAACAGTCCGGACCATAAACGTATCTTCGAGTCCTGTTCCCCGCACTCCACTTCCCCGTTCTAATCACGTCTGAGTGACGTCACAATCCCGTGGCTGACGTACGCGTTCTTAGAGGGTGTTAGAGGGACCTGGGGCTTTTAGCTTTCGCTTTAAGACGGATTTCTGACCTAACAGCTGTGCTCACGGCTCTTGGTGTGGGGAGCCTTGCTGTGGCCCAGGGTGGCCGTTCCATGACACTCCAGGTGGGCTGTGTGTGTCTGTTCATCTTCACCCAAGGATATTGTTTCCATTGATTTTTAGCGAGAGTGGAAGGGAGGCAGAGAGGGAGGGAGGAAGAGAGAGAAACATGGATGTGAGAGAGACACAGCACCCACCCCTGACCGGGGCCGGGATGGAACCTGCAACCCAGGGGCGTGCCCTTGACTGGAATCGAACCCGGGACCCTTCGGTGCACAGGCCGACGCTCTAACCCTGAGCCACACTGTCCAGGGCACAGAGCTGGCTCTTGTTTCCAGGCCTTTGCAGTAGACAGAGGGATGAAATACATACGTACATACGTGTAATACACACGTACATGCATGTAACACACCAGGAGCCTAGACTGAAGGCTTCCATTCAGGTCTGGGGCTCATCGCACAGTCGGTTTGATTTCAGCCCACATCTCCTCTCGGCTGAGAAGCCTCACACGCAGCATCGGCCCTGTCGCCTTTGCACACGGACACTCAGGGTGACCGCGGTGCGGTCGCCAACCGCGGGATTCCTCGGGAGCTCGCCGTGGCCTGCGCGTGGCTCCGGAGCTGCGTGGCCAGTGTGCCGTCTCCCTGTCTCTACGGCACCTCTCTCTCTGGGGTTCATCTTTCACCTCCTCTGGATGTTCAGAGGTTGCATTTCAGATTTAGTTTTGTCTGCAGTCATGTGAAATCTTGGCACGATTCTAAGACCAAATCTACACCACGAGGCAGCACCCAGGCCTCGTGCTGAGGGCCCACGGCTGCCCTGGTCCCGGGCAGAGGCAACTGGGGTCAGCAGCAGCCGGTCCTGGGCAGGTGCCCTCACCAGGTGGTCTTGCCTCCTCACAGGTGGCCAGGCAGGAGGGCAGGATCATCCTGACGTCGGGGCTGCCGTACCACACGGTGAGGACCCCCCTGCGGGCCCCGCCCCTCGCACCCCAACTCCGCTCTGCTGTGGCCACCGGCCCACTAGCGTCCTGGGTGGGCCAAGGGGAAGCTCGTGGGTCCAGGGCTAGGGGGGCAGGGGGACTGGGGGGGGGCTGGGAGGCTGGGGGCTGGGGGGCAGAGGGGCTGGGAGGTTAGGGAGGTTAGGGGGAAGGGGGGCGGGGGGGCTGGGGAGCTGGAGGAAGGGAGGCTGGGGGGCTGTGGGAAGAGGGGCTGTGGGAGGTGGGGCTGGGGGACTGGGAGGCTGGGGGCTGGGGGGCAGAGGGGCTGGGAGAAGGGGGGTTGGGGGGCAGGGGGGTTAGGGGGACAGGGCGGCTGGGGAGCTGGGGGCAGGGCGGCCGGGGCAGTTCTGAGCTCAGCAGCCGATCTCTCCACAGCTCCGGGCCCAGGTCGGGGCTGGGCGCTGCCTCTGGGTGGACTGCAACCTCAAGGCCCCGCAGCAGGCCAAGGCTGTGCTCAGACACTTCAACGTGCGCGTCACCCATGCGGACATCTTCAGCCGCTGCCAGGTGGGTCGCGCCCCGGCCTGCCTCGGTCCGGGAGTCCTGGCAGGGGCTGGACACCGAGGCTACCTGCCTTGGCCTTTCTGCTCATTTGAGCTGTCGCCACTGCGTCGTGTTCTCCTCTCCTGCCCGCCGACCCCCACACCCCACGCCAGGTGGGTGCGGGCTGCAGGGGGCACTGTAGCCAGGGCCAGGCAGTGGCCGGGCAGCCGGCTGCGGGCAGGGGAGCCGCTCAGAGGCAGTGATATCCGTTAGGACCCGGGGACTGTCCTCGCCGGGCCGGACTCCGCAAGGCCTCCGGGTGGAGGGAAGGGAGGCTGGGAAGCCGTCTGGCTGGGCGGGGCTGCTGGGTCCCCCGGGCGTCCGGAGGGCCCGGGTGAGGAAGTCCCAGGTGGGGCTGGATCCTGGGTTAAGACCCGAGAGGGGTCGGGCCTGGGCGCCCTGTGCTGACTCACCCTCCCTGCCGCCCGGGCCTCTGAGCTCTGATACCCTGCCCACCCTGGGGGTTGCCTGGCTGAGGGGGGGATGCAGCCTTTCAGCTGGCCCTAGGGCTGGGCCGGGGCTCCTGGTGCAGAGCATTCTGGAATGCGGGCCCCCATGAGGAGGACTGGTTGCAGCAGCAGCCCCTCCAGCCGCCCCGCAGAGTGTGAGGAAGGAAGGAAGGGGAGGCCTGTGTCAGGCGGGCCCTGCCCTGCCGGGGCCACAGGGCCACGGGCAGCGGAGCCACTCAGAGCTGGGGGGACCAGAAGGGGGAGGGCGCTGTCAAGGCCCCGGGACCTCCCAGAAGCCGGGAGGCATGTTAATGAGCTTTTCAGAGAAAACAGGACGTTGGGGAGCTGGGAGGAAGGGGCCTCTGGCGCCCTGAGAAGCACGTGCTGGGGAGCAACCTGATGTCCATCAGCACTCGAGGGCCAGGCCTGTACCCGCGGCCCCTGGCCGAGGCCCGGCAGGCTGGGAGGGAGCCTGGAGGGCAGGGGCTGACTCCAGGGAGGGAGGCAGAGCTCCCCCTGGTGGCCGTGGGGCGGGCAGTGCTCAGCGGCAGAAGTGCACGGACTTGGGGTGTCTGACAGGGCAGAGGGGGGCATGCACCTGCGTGGCAGCTGTAGCCGGCGCGGGGCGGAGGGTCAGTCAGTTGACGTGTGTGGCCAGGTTCCCAGGTTTCAGGCTGAGCCCGGGGCCTGGGGGGGATGGGGCTGGGGCTGGGCCCTGGGTTTGGTGTGGAGGGGGGTTGGGACACCTGGCGTGGGGAGTGGGGTCGGGTGGAGGTCGGCGAATTGCATCCCACAGGCACGTGGTCACTGGCGAGGAGGTGGGGACGGTGCAGCTGCCCTGACTGGAGTGAGAGGCTGCGGCGGGAAGGGGGTGGGGTCCCGGGCAGAGACCTGTGTGCGTGGCCCCCGTGGGCACTGGCGCTGCCCAGGCAGTAGGTGATGGCAGCGTGGGGTGAGGCCAGCCACCGGCGCCCGGTTGTCTTTGTCAGGAAGCGGGGACCTTCAGGCCTGCAGAGCCACTGAGGCACAGCTGGCCACAGCCCCCCGCCGGGCTCAGCCCCGAGGAGACAGGCAGGTGTTTGGGGGATCCACAAGGCCCCCAGAAAGGCGGGCATGCATAGGGCCAGCTGAGCAGAGAAGGGGATCGCTGAGAAGCCAGGCTTTCTAAACTTGAACCCAGCCAGGTGACCAGGGAGGCGTGGGGGGGGCGCGGGAAGGGGGGGCGCTGTGTGCATCAGTGCTGAGGCCGAGTCGGGTCCCCACCACAGGGGCACCTGTGGGTCCAGGAGGCCTCGGCCTCGCTCCCACCGCTGCGCTCCAAGCCCCGTGTGGCCTCCCCAGCAGCCGCCGGGACAGCTAAGCGCCCTGCCCAGTGCGGCCAGGGGGGCCCGAGGCCTCCCAGGGGGTGCCAACAGGCCCAGAACTCCCAGCACCGGTGTCACACGGTGCCCCGAGGCGGTAGTCTGAGGCCGGCCCTGCCCCTACCCGCACACGAGGCTGGGTCTGCTCCCACGCTGTCTGGACGTGAGAGGGCGCTGGCGGCAGAGCGGTGCCCTCAGGCTGACCCACGAGGGCTTCTGCTGTGCTCCGCAGCAGGGCTGCCCGCACCCCCGCCAGCCCAGCCTGAGTGCCCTGGACGCTGGCTCCGCGCCCCCTGCCCCCGCCCTGGCCAGAGCTGGCCGCCTCCCTGGAGAGCTCCCGCCAGGCCGCCAGGCCGTTTCCATTCCTTTCCTTCCTTCTGCTATTTTGGTGCCGTTCCCAGAGGGAAACGCACTCAGCACACGAGTGTTCCCAGAGCAGGCCTCCCGCCCGGGCTGGCGCCGGGGCACCCGCGAGTGCGTGAAGGTGGGAGAGGCGTCGGGGTTGGGGCGTCTGCAGCCCTGCACCCCCAGTGCCCAGCACCTGACCCCCGGCGGTGGCCACTGCACGTGGGGGTGCCCTGGGCACGGCGGGCATGCGATTTCTGGGCGGCCAGCGGTGGGACGGGGAGCCCTTCGAGCCGCGGGGCGGGTATGGGCGGTGGGCTCCTCGCGGAGGGCGGGGTGCGGCCCCGCAGCCAGCCATCGGGCCGGGACTGTCCGCCCACGGCCGCTGCCAGGAGCACGTTCCCAGTGCTGTCCATGGGAAAATATTTTATCAAAGAAATTTGAGTTAAAAAAAAAAGCCTACACACGAACCCTGACACGGCCGGCGCAGCGTCTATTTTTACTGCCCTCGGTCCCCTGCGGTGAGCGCCCAGCCCGCGGGAGCGGGTCCCGGATGTCAGCTCTGATGCCCCGGAAGGGGGCCCCCAGAATGTGGCATGTGAGGGGGACTCCAGGGCAGCTGCCCCCGGTGCCCACACCTGGAGCCCAGACCGGCGGGCAGTGGCATGCCGCCCCGGCCCCCAGACCTGCCTCTCCTGATGACCAACCCGACAGAGGGACAGGCAGGAAGAGGCTGGAGCGCTGACCCCACCCTCCCCGGCCATTGTGCTCAGGCCCCCAGCCCAGTTCCCACACTCGGTGCCCCGGGGTCACACAGGCACAAAGGCTGCGGGAGGGGCCGCGGGGCCCGGAGGCCCGTCAGCAGCCGGCGGGGCGGCTGGCGTGGAGGCCCCAGAGCTGTCAGAGTCGCAAGGGCTGGGCCCCGAGTGCCCTGGACTGGGCGTCGGCTGGGACGGTGGCCCAATGGGCAGGGTCAGCCCAGTGGCAGCAGGATGGGCCAGCCTGGTCACCCCATCCCAGAGGCCCCTGGCCCTCCCTCCCACAGCCCGGGGGGCCTGCCGGCTGCCCCTCCCGTCAGAGAACCCTGGTCTCGGCCAGCGCCCAGCCCTGGTCCCACCCAATAGCCCTGGGGACCTGGACCCCACCACCCTGGGCGCCCTGGCTCCTGGTGGCCCTGACCCAACCCCAGCCGCTTCAGGAAGGGCCCTGGCACCGAGCCAGCATGACACCCACGCCCTTCCCTCCGAAGCCGCTGCTGGCCACAGCGGCCTGGCATCAGCCGGCCCTCGTGCGTCCTCCCCGGGACCCACACCCGTGCCCAGGAGGAAGGCATGTGGGTCCCCAGCCTGGTTCAGACCTTTTCTCGCCCGTCCTGGGGGGCAGGTGCCCAGACCCGCAGGCAGTTCCACTGCCCTCCGGACCTCTGTCCCGAGTGATTCTCATGGGCTCCCATTAGCCCTCGAGGCCTCAGGCAGGCTTCTGCGGCTGCACCCTGGACGCTGACAAAAGTGTGAACACAGGCCCTGTCCACTTCCGAGCGGGTGACAAGCTTAAGGCTGAAACAGGACATGCCCAGCCTAGGAGCAGAGTGCTGCCCAGGCTGCTGGGGAGATGGGACCGCGGGCACATGCCCCCAGTGGTCGGGGTTCGGCCTGTCCACGGGGCGGACACACCCACGACCATGATACCACGCCCGTGACGGGGCTGATGGGCGGCTGGGGCAGCCTAGCAGGCAGGGGTGGGGCGGCTCAGGGCTGCAGAGGGGGCACCCTCAGCCTGTGGGACCCTGAGGCCCAGGGTGGGGGTCAGTGCACCGCAGCCTTGGAGCTAAATCACGTGGAATTCAGGTCTTGGCGTCCACAATGCCCCTCGTGTGCCCAGGCCTGTGGCTGCTCTCCTAGGACGGAGCGGCCTTCCAGGCAAGGTCCCCACACCAGGTCTGCCCGGCCTGTGGCAGGGCCTGCCGTGCCCGGGGGCCTGGCTGGCATCTGGTGGGGGGCATTCTTCTTGCTTTGGAGCAATTGCAGCCCCAGAGCAGAAGCGGGCCCAGGAGCCAGGGCCGCCAGCCTCGAATGGGTGGCGACGGGCCTGGCTCGGGACAGCAGGCTGACCCTGCAGACCGCCGGCCGCTGGGCCTGGATGGAGGAGGCGGGACAGGCCGGGGGCTGCAGGCATAGGGGCCAGGCCGTGGGCGGCTGTGGTTTGAGTCTGGGGAGGGGCCTCAGGTGGCAAAGGAGTCTGCCAGGCAGTGCCCACTGCATCCCTGGTCTGACAGGAGGCACCTGGGAGACGCCGCGCAGCAGGGCGCCTGCGGCGAGTCTCCCCCACCTTCTGAGGCTGTCGGAGTCCCTGTGGGAGCAGCCTGGCCGGCAGGTTCTGGGGCCATGCCTCTGGGTGAGACCCCTGCCCGCTGGGGGCACTGGGGGTCCCACAGAGAAGTGGGCAGAGCTGGGCTTGGCAGCTGCTGCCTCCTCCCGTCTCCCACACCCACGTGAGGGTGCAGGTGCCGGTGCAGGTGCTCGGCCGGCCCGCGGCCCTGGGAGGGCAGGAAGGAGCGGGGCGGGAGACCCCCTCACCCAGCTCCTGCAGCGCCCACCGCCCACCCTCCGCCCGGCCTGCGAGGGTAGATGCTGCTTCCTCCAGGGTCCCCTGACCCCTGAGGCTCTTTGGAGGGGCACCTTGGGGTGTCTCTCCCTGGACCCGGATCGGGGAGCAGCGCTGGTCCCTGGCCTCAGTGCAGGGCGGCCGCGGAGAAGGAAGGGCGAGCTCAGCCCCGGGCTGCGGGGCGTGGGTCGGGCGGCCACCTGCTGCCGGAGGGAGTGCCTGGCCCGCTCCTCCGTGGGAGGGGACAGCCAGGGCCGCCCCTGGTCCCGCAGCGCCCCCCGCCCCTGGCCCAGGCCTGCCGGGGCCCCCAGCCTCTCTGCACCCGCAGCCTGGGAGGGGGCGAGCCCCGGGCGCAGGGACCCCAGCGCCCCTCGCCCGCCCCTGGGCGCGGGCAGGCGGGCGGGCGGCGGCCGTTTGCTTTTGAATCTCGGCCTGGCGCCCTGAGTGGCCCTTTCAAAGGCCGGCGGGGGCGGGAGCGGTTCCCAGGCGCGCCCCGCCCTCGCGCCCCTCCCCCCGCTTTCCCACGCGGCCGCCGGCGCGTTCCCACGCCGCCCCTCCCCCGCCTGGGAATGGCAGCGCGGTGCCCGAGCCTGGCCTGGGGGGTCTCTGGGCTCCTCGGGACGGGAGGGGGTGTCACGCCTGGGGGGCGCTCCGAGGCTGGGGGCGCGTGTATATGTGCCGCGGGGGAAGGGCAGGGAGAGGGGCTGGTATGTGCCGCCTGGGGCTGCTCTAGGCAGGGGTGCGGGTGCCCACTGAGGGGGCCAAGCGACCCCCTCACCCGCCGCCCCCTTCCTCCAAGGGCCTGGGGTCAGAGGGCATCTTCTGGCCCAGCTTCTGTTTGCTTTAACCCAGGACAGGTGCTTACCCTGTGCCCCACGTCCTGGAGAAAGCAGGGGTCCCAGACCTGCCTGCTGCGCCTGTCCAGGGCCTACTACCCCCACCCCCAACCCCCCGGGCCTGGGCGGCCTGCGCTCTGAGCGCCTGGTGTGGTGTGGCCTCGGGCAGCAGTCACTGCTCCCTAGAAGACGCCCCCTGACCTGGACCCACACTGGCCTCTTCATCCCGGAGGGGCCTTGGGGGCGGTGGCAGGTCCGGGGATGGGCTCACAGCCCTCAGCACCTGGTGCGTGGCCCCGGCGGCCAAGCGCTGGACTGGCGCCTCCCCTGGCCCCACCCCGGGGTCTGCACGTCCAGGCCTAAGGGGGCCCTGGGCTCCGGGTGGCAGTTGGCTAGAGTGAGGTTTAGGGGGCCACAGCTGCGGGGGCGAGTAGGAGGCCTGCCTACTTGTCCGGTCTGCAGCCACCTCCCAGGCTCGGCCTGCAGGCCCAGGGGCGCCCTCACACTCCTGTGTCCCTGGCAGGGGCGCCCTTGGGCGGGCAGTGCCTCCCAGTCAGGCCCCCGTTGTCCTTGTGCCAGGGCAGCTAAGACGGGGCTGTCCTCCCCTGCCAACCCCGCCCCCCTCCATCAGGGGGCCGGCCTGGTTCACCCCGCCATGGCTGTGGGGGACCCCACTGCTGGTTGCTGCTGCTCAGCCGCTCGGCAGTGTGTTCTGGGTATAGGCCAAGGGCTCCACTTCCAGGAAGTCGGGGAGCGGTGGCCCTCCTGTCCCGTGCCAGGAGGTGGGCCCAGAGAGCTGGGGAGGTCCTGCTCAGGGGGCCCAGCCCACACCCCACTGTGAGGCCCAGGGCCAGACTTGGGGTCCCAGCCCTGTGAGGCTGCAGACACCATGGGCCCAGCTCGGCAGGGAAACCCCCAGAAGTGGCTGTCCCCTCTCCGTCCGCTTGGAGAGGCACTTACCTAGGACTCTCTCGAGCCCCAAAAACGGGCGCCCGGAACACACCCCCTCATTGCCCGGTGAGGGGCACACAGGTGCCCATCCAGGCTGCTCACACGCATGTGGGGTCAGGGAGACATGGCCACATCCCTGACGGCACCCACGCAGACACACGCATGCTGGATGCTGGTGTGCTCACCCCCATATACATGGTGCTCACGAGACACCTGCCCAGTGCTGGCTGTCGCACACGTGTGCCCAGACATGGCCCTCGGTCCCAGGACCCGTGCCCCAGCCCGGGGGACCTGCCCTGTGCTGACTGTGCCGAGGCCCATCCCCCGCCCGCTCTGTGCAGACATTGTCCTGCCCCACAAAGGGGATGGGCAGTGGCCGGGCGGGGGAGGGGCTGGGCCCGTGGGAATAGACCTTCCGGGCCTGGGGGTGGGGTTCGCGCAGCGAGGACCTGCAGGGCCACCAGCCCAGGTGCCAGGCGCTGAGGGGGAGGCCCAGGGCTGGGGGACCTGGTCTGCTTCCTGGGAACAGCAGAGCCTGCCAGAGCACATTCCCCGGCCCTCCCGCCCCCACCAGCCCATCTCCAGGGGACGTGGGACCGGCTGGGAGGGACTGTGCCCGGTGCCGGGCCAGCAGGGTCTTCGCGGGCAAAGCTGGGCGACACACTCATCATGGGGGAGACCTCTGGGCCATGTCACCTCTGGGAGCAGATGGCCTGGGCCCCACGGGTTGCTGCCGGGCCGGCGTGGGAGAGCGAGGTGTGGGGCAGATCCAGGCCTGGGCGCCTGGCCGCTTCCTCCTACCGGTCCCGCCCCGTCCAGCGAGGTGTCAGGCCGTCCAGCGAGGTGTCAGGCTGACACCCAGGCCCCAGGCCGGGGTCTGCATCCCAGCCCTTCCTCCCCGAGCCCAGAGCCCAGCAGCACCATTTGTTGAGCTGCCGGTGTGGGGGGGGGGGGCGGTGTCAAGGTGGACAAGCTGCTGGGAGAGGCCTCGGACCCGCCGGCCTCAGGATCGCAGCCCTGGCTGTGGGGGTGGGGGCTCAGCAGGGACCAAATGGGCAGCCCCCTGGGGACAGGGACCCGTCTCAGGAAGCCGAGCGGCCCATGCGCCCCATTTCCCGGACAGTACCCGCGGCCAGGCTGGGTGGGGGTGTTTGCTTCCATCCCACGTTGGCACTGGGCCGTCCGCCAGGTTCCTCCAAATGAGCGAGCAGCGGCGTTACCCGGAGCAGGCCACCGCTCAGCCCACTGCCCTTCCTCCTGCGGTGGGGGCGGAACCCCCAGAGCGGGCCCCCAGGGCACCAGACTGACCCCTCCCCTCCCCCATTGGGGCCTGACTCCCACTGAGGGGGGTGCAGGGCCAGGCGGGGCCCTGGTGAAGCCCCAGATTTCCACACCTGCCCCTGGCTCCGAAGCCAGGGGTCCCAGCCCTCCCGGGGAGTCAGTGTTGGGGCCGGGCACAGAGTGAGACCCCTCTGACCAGGGCCCCAGCTGGGAGGTGCCGGGGCGTGGGGGACAGGCAGGGGCTGGCTGCTGGCGGGGCGGGAAGCTGGCCCAGGGCCTCCTGAGGAGGGGGCTCCTCCAAGGCTCCCAGCCTGGACAGGCCACTCGGCTGCCCAGCACTCTCGGGAGCACGGCTGTCTCATGCCCTGCCTGGCGGGGCCCAGGGCAACACATAACACCTCCCCCCACCTCCACGCCCCCCAGTGAGGCCTGGGGCTCAGGGCTGACGGGGCGCAGGGTGGCCAGAGGCGGCCGGAGGCCTGGACACAGTTTGCTGCCCTCGGTGGTGGGCGGGGCAGTGGGCTCTGGGAAGGGCCTGTGGCGAGAGCCCTCCCCACCCCCCCCCCCCATGCACCAGCTCCCTGGGCGGGGGGCACCGGGCAGCGGGGAGTGCGCTCCTGGGACAGGCCCAGTGACCTTGCCTCTGGCTCCTGGGCCGGTCCCGTCCCTGCAGGTGTGGCTGGGCTTCCTGGCGCCGAGCAGAACCGGCCAGCTCAGGTGTAGCCTTCCCTCGGCACCTGGGACTGCCCTCTGAGGGGGGTGCAGGGTGAGCCCTTCAGCTGTTGCCCCCCGTCTCAGCCTCAGAGGACAGTCAGGTGTTCCAGGGCCTGCTGTGGCCCCCTCAGACCCTCTCCAGCCCCCGAGACCCACCTCCAGGGAAGCGGCCAGAGCAGCCCTTGCCCACCTTCCTCGGCCCGGGGCCCAGGGGCTGCAGGGGCAGAGCAGCAGGGCCAGTCCCTCGTGGTGGCCCCGCACGTGGGCTCCTGCCCTGCCCCGGGGTGTCCCTGGGCTGCCCTGACTCAGGAGCGCTGGGCGGGTGTTGGCTGAGCAGCCTCCCAGCCGAGCCGTGGGAACCAGGAGAGCAGGTGGACCCCTGGGACCGGGAGCCGGCCGCCTTCCCAGCCCCGCCTACCCACTCACCTGGCCCCGCCCTCCCACCGGGCTCTGGGGGCGGCAGCCAGCCCAGCCCTGCCCTCAGGCTCCCTGGCTGGGTGGGGGAGCACAGAGACTGTCCAGGCCTCCCACTGGTCTCTGCCCAGACCACTGGCATCCCAAGGCTGGGGTCTGCATGGCCCCCAGGAGGGGGGTGACTCCGAGGCCTGTGCACTCCCCTCGGCCAGCAGGGCTGTGCGGGGTCCCTCGGGCGCCCTTTTCTTCCAAATGGGAGACCAGAGGCACTGCTGCCCCTGGGTGCCAGCGAGAGCCCTTGGGTGGACGGGCCCTGAGCCCAGCCCGGAGCCCCCAGGGCAGGGGCACAGCCTTGCGAGGGGTCAGGCCCATGCCAGCAGCGGGCAGGCGAGCGCAGCACCGCGGAGTGCATGGGACCCAGAGCCGCAGGGGCGGCGGGTGCCCGGCCTCCCGCTGTGGGAAGCAGGGGGCGGGGGGCGGGGGAACCGGCTTTTCCAGCCTTGGGGTGGGGTGGGGTGGGGTGGGGGCAGGGCTCTCAGGGCCTATCGGGGTGACAGTGGGCACCAGCCGTGGGAACTCTGGCACCGGTGGTTCCCGAGGGTGTGGCCAGGGCCCTGTGGATGGCACCACGTGTGCCTGCTGCCGTGACTCAGCGTGAGCTGGCCGCCCCGCCCAGGCGTGCTCACTGGCCCGGGTCCTGGGAAGCTGGCGACCCTCACAGAGGCCCTCCCGGCCTGCGCGCTGCCCTGCTGCTGGCTGGTCCTGCACCTGCTGGCACTGCCCCTCGGGGGGCTGTCCCCTCGGGTGGCTGTCCCTCAGGGGGCTGTCCCTCGGGGGGCCTGGACAGGGAGAGCAGGGCCATGGCAGGCTGCTCAGGACAGCTCAGCTGGACCTGGAGTGACCACAGGCCAGGCCTCAGCCAGGGCTTGGCCTGCACTCCTGGCCCCGGAGCCCCTAGACCTGCAGCCGGGGACGCAGAGCACAGCCTCCCTGGGCCAGAGGCTGGCTGAGTGGGGGCAGGAGGCTCTGCGCTGGGATCAGCCTCCCCATCCAAGTCCCCCCAGCAGAGGTGGCCTACCCACCCGGGAGCCCCTGCCCCCTCCCCCCACCCCCATCCCCACCCCCACCCCGCCCGCCCGCGAGCTGGAGACCAGCCGTGAGGCCACAGGTGAAGCTATGGTGTTGAAAGGCCGTGGGAAAGGGCGTGGGGGGGGGGGCAGGGCGGCGCTGCCCTGACGTGGGCTCACCTGCAGCTCCCGGGGCCTGAGGCCACCGCCTCCCCACCGGCCCGGAGCCGTGTCGTCCACAGCAGCAGCGTGACTCACCGGAGGCGTCCCTCCTGCGGCCTGGGAACGCGCCCCCTGGCTCGCTCTCTTTCCGGAAGTGGGTCCCCTGCCCCACGGCGGGAAGGGCTGTGACCGGTGTGCCCTGGATCCAGACCCTCCCCTGGGGCAGCTGCACAGGGAGGGCAGGGTGGACCCCCAAGCCTTGCCCACACCCCGGGCTGACAGCTCCCCGGAGCCTACTGCGTACCCCGGACGAGGGCCCTGCACAGCAGCAGCGTGACTCCACCCCTGACCCCGTGGGAATTTGGTGCCAGGCCCCGAGGCAGCAGAGAGAGGCCTGGACACTGAACTGGCCCTGGCTCCCCGAGACGGGCTGTAGGGACAGGGCAGCCGTGGGTGTGAGCCCTACACCCCCTGGGGCTGGGCCGGCCAGGGAGGACGCCAGGCGGCGGCTGGGCCCTGCAGGGTCTCAGGACCTGGGAGAAGCTGCAGTCAGGGAGGGCTCCCAGGAGGTGGTGCGCCTGGGTGCTGCTGGGAGAGGAAGGGACATGCTGTCTACAGGAAGCACCCTGCCAGACCCAGAGCTGGGAGGAGCAGGGGCAGAGGGTGGGGGTGGCGGGAGGCTTCCCACCTCAGCCCTGCTCTGTCCCCAGGCCTGTAACTGTGACCAGTACCTGAAGGTCTCCAAGGGCCTGATGACACAGCTCGTGGGGCTCAGCGACCAGGACGACCCCAGCAGCGCGGGTGAGTGCCCGCCGTGGTCGGCATGGCTGGGCTGCTGGCTGCTCCTGGGCTCACTTGCAGGGGTGCAGGCCAGGGATGGCAGGTGGGGAGACAGCACCCCGCAGGCTTGGGGTGCAAAGGCTGCCCTGCAGGAGAGCCGGACGCCGAGGCCACGGGGCCCTCTGGGTGGGGGACACTCCTCTCCAGGGGGCCCTGCTCAGCCTGCCTGAGCTCCCGGACCCCGTGCACGCACACGTGTGTACGCGCATCCTCGTGCACGCCCGTGCACCCGTGGTCCTCAGCAACCGAACAAGCTGGGCCTGGGCAGACGGAGCAGGGCCAGCCCAGCTATCCACCCTCCGGGGCAGGTCCGACCCAGCGTCCGGCCTCAATTTCCCTTTCTAGAAACAGAAAGAGGAGGGTGACCGTGATGTGGCCGGCTGGGCGGTGAACAGGCCCTGCCCTCGGCACTGTCCCCTGCCTCCGGGGAGAGGGCCCGGCGGGGGCGATGCAGGGACCTCTGGGGCTCCGTGGGGATGGGGCGGGTGGATGAGGGACCTCTTAGGACCCTCCTGTGGGGTCACCCTGAGGCCAGGGTGCTTCTCCGGGAAGCTGACGTCCCACCCAGCCGCTCCTGTCCTTCCCGCCTCCCTCGGAAGTGTGGGGTCAGCGTAGAGGCCACCCATACCGCGGGCAGGCGGTCCTGGTGGCCCACGTCCACCTCGGGCAGCTCTCAGTCAAGGCCCGGGTGGGAAGGATGTGGCAGTGCCCTCCGCAGGGCCCCCGATGCACCCCAGGCTCTCGCTGGGGGGAGGAAGGGGCGCACCCATGCCCTGTCTAGTGCCCCAGGAACCACCAGGGAAGGGCCGGGGTCACACAGGCCGGGCCGGGGCAGAGGCCAGATGGAGGTTGTGGCCTTGCTGGGCTCCAAGGCGGCCGTGGGCGGAGGGAGCGTCCCCCTCTCAGACCCCGGCTCCAGGTCCTCGGCGGCAGCTGCAGAGAAATGTTTGCCAAGCAAATTACGAGGGTCCCCAGGGCTGGAGGCCACTCCTCCCGCCTGCTGAGCAGGCCCTGAGCCGGGCAGCCTGGCCCTCCCGGGGTCTCTCAGGCACCCTGAGCTCCAGCAGGGCCCCCGGGTCCCGCCCGCGTGCCCTGGTGCTGATTGTGCAATGGCTCCTGGCAATGGGCTTATCTGCTCATCACACGCGGGCCGCCCCCCCCCGCCCGCCCGTTCTCAGGCCCCTGGTGCCCAAGACCTTTGAGCCCCAAAAACGGTCCAAGGTGTGAGCTCCCATGGGAGGGGCCTAGGCTGGCACTGAAGCTTCTGGCCCCCTGCCCTTTGCCCTCGCCCCTGGGGGTGAGGGTGAGGCTGGGCTGCCGGGCCCTGTTCTCAGGGGTTCCTGAATTCCTTGATTGACAGGTGACAAGGCCCAGAGCAAGGACACACAGGAGCCAGGTGAGCACGGGGCCTGCCCACGGAGGACCCCGGGGCCCGGCACCTGGACCTGCCCTGAGACAGGGTTTGGGTCCCAGCCCGGTAGAGGGACCACTTTAGGGGGCAGTCCCTGTGCCCTGGGAGGGGCGGGGTCCGTGGCGGGAGCCATGGGAAGAAAGGGCGGGGTCCCTGGGGAGATGAGGAGAGGGGTGGGCGCAGGCCGAAGCCAGGCCTCAGGTGGCTGCCTCCACCCACCCAGGCTCCGCCCCCGGGGAGACGCCGGGCCTCGCTTACGACCCACCCTGCCGCTGGCTGGAGGCTGCAGAGCTGCAGGCCAGCGCCCCGGCCACACTGGGCAACGGCACGCGGCTGCAGCTGGCGGGGGTCCCGGCGGGCGTGCTGCGGCGGCCCGGGCTGCGCCACTTCTTCTGCTGCTCGGGCTGCGGCAAGGTCTTCTGGGAGGGCTCCCACCTGGGCCGCGTGGCCTCGCAGTTCCACGACGTCCTGGACGGGCCCCCCGGCTCCCAGGAGCCCAGCCCGGCCCACAGCCCCTCCTGAGGGTGCCCAGGCCCAGGCCTGCACTGTGACAATAAACACGGAAAAGCCGCACCTGCGGGCCGGCCGTGCATCATTGCTCACACCCGACGCCCAGCTGTGGGCGAGTGGCTTCCACGTGGTCAGGGCGCCGGCCTGAGCCGGGGCTGCCCTGTGCTTGGGTGGGGCGGCAGGGGCGGGCAGGGCTTGCCTGGGGAGGAAATGGCCTGGGCAGCGGCCCAAGGGCTGGACGTGGCGGCTCCCACGTCCGCTGGAGCCCCGTGAGGCTGGAGGTGGGCAGGGGGCAGACCGGCCCCAGGCGCTGCGGCCCACCCACCAAGCCACCCTCTCCACCCTACCCTCTGCCAGGAGCCAGCCCCCTGGCCAGGCAGGGCGGGGCCCCGGGGTCAGGAACCCTTAGGCCAGGCCGGCCACTTTCTAGGGAATGGGCCCAGCGCCTGGTGCCCGAGGCAGGCAGGGCAGCCAGCCTGGAGGAGGGGCCCTGCTCGGCGCCCTGGCCCCCGCTCTCCCTCCCTCACGCCTGCTCAGGGCTGGTGGCCTCCTCTGGGGAGATAGACCAGCCACCACGTGACAAGATGGGGCCCTGCACCCCAGTGTGCGCATGCTGCGCCTCACACCTGCTAGGCCCACTCGGGGAAACTAAGGCTCGGGCTCCGGCTGACGTCACAGAAGGCCTGAAGGCACCAGTGCCAGGCGTGGCGTGCAGGAGGGGTCCAGGGGACACGGCCCACCGTGGAGGCTCCTGCCAGTGGCAGGCCTGGTCCCGGCTGCGTTTTGCTCCCGCCCACCCCCTCCGCTCGCCCCAGGAATGCGCCCCCGCCCCGCCCCGTCACATCCCCTTCCTGTCCTTCCTGCCCAGAGCGGAAACCGCGTGGAGTTGACCCAGGAGCCTGGCGGAAGCCTCCGGGGTCGGCGGCCTGGGGCTGTGCCGGGCCCCTGCCTCCCCCAGGGCAGGCACACCTGCAGGCCCAGGTGCCATGCCTCAGCACAGGGCGGCACCGGCAATGCCAGGCCAGCCCCTGCCCCAGAGCTGGCCATGGACCCTGAGCCCCAGGGGGGCAGCCCTAGTGGGGGTCAGGCAGGCGGGGGCTGCGTGGGGGCTCATAGGCGACCTGCCACCCCCGAGTCCTTTGCTGTCTTTCGGAGCGCCCGCCTTGTGCCAGGCACCAGCCCACTTAGCCCCCCAGCAACTCTGGGGTCAGCTGGAGCAGGGGGGCCCAGGCTAGCAGGCACCCCTGGCCTTTCACTCCCCGTGATCACTGCGGGTCACCCCAAGGGCCAGGCAGGGGTGCCAAGAGGAGCGGGCAAGCTGGACCCCATTAGGGAGGGGGACCCTCTGCAGCGGGCTGCCCTGTCCTGGGGCGGACCGACCACACTCCTTCCCTGGGAGGGGTGCCCAGCCCGCCTGCTTCCTGGGGACTCCCTCTGACCGAGGCCCTGGAGTAGCCGGCCCTGGACAGGCAGGAACTGGAGCTGGAAAGGCTGGGACCGCGAGGGGGCGAAGGCTGTATCCTTCCTGTCCCCGCAGGTCTGACGCCCGCCTCCCTCCGCCCTTGCACACCGCACAACTCTAAGGGGAGGGGGCAGCTGATGGGGATGCCTGCCCAGTCCAGCCTGCCTTCCTCCCCCCGACCCCCGCCCTCTGCTCCCCAGCCTGGCTGCACCCCTCCGGGAGCCCCTGGGCTCACACGCTCACACCAGCCCACCCTTGAGCCAGCCTCAGCCTGGGGACTCCCTTCGGCCCTTCCCCAGCTGGGGTCAGACACCGGCTCACAGGGCAGGCTGCGCCCCAGGGCGGGCGGCCTGCTTGGCCCGCCGGGCGGGCAGGAGCCACGATTGTCTGCGGCAGTTCCTGCCCCGGGCGGCGGGCGTCCTTCCTGCGCCCTGGCCGCGCTGGCCGGCCGAGTGTTTGTTATTTGATCCGTATCCTCGCTCGGCCCCTCTACCAGGTGCCTGGGCTGCTGGGAAGAAAGCCGCTCCTCTTTCCCACGCTCCCGACACATTTTAATGAATTAGCTGGAAGCCCCGCCCCCACTGCCCGCCTGCCCACGGCCTGGTCGCCCTCCTTCCCCTGCCCGGTGCCTTTAAGTGGCCACAGGCCTCGGCCGGCTCTCATCAGTGCTGCCCTCTGCCGCGAGACCTTCCCAGCCTGGGTCCAAAGTGTTCTCCACCCCGCCCCACCCCCACTGCTCTGAGCCTCCAAAAAGATGGGTCCCCAGGGGGAGACGGGGTCTCTCTTCAATTCTGGCCTCCTCCTCGGCCACCCTTCTGAAGGACAGGGTCCAGCCTGGTGGTCAGGTTGAGTCTGTCCCCCATCCCAGGTCTGGGCTTCTTCAGAGCCAGCAAACGGCCACACACACACACACACACACGCACGCACACACGCATGCACACACACACGCATGCACACACACACACACGCATACACGCACGCACACGCATGCACACACGCGCACGCACGCGCACGCATACACGCACGCGCACGCACACACACGCGCGCGCGCGCTTCTCACAGCCCCGGGGAGCCCTGCCCCCTCCCACCGAGGCATTTGGAACAAATGTCCCCCTTTTGGACGTGTCCTTCAGCGAACAGTGGGGACGTGTGTGGGGAGCCGGCCGCACAAGGTCCGCTCTGGGCCATGGGGTGTGGACCAGCGAGACACAGGCCAGTGAGGCACCTGAGCCGAGAGAAGCAGCCTGGCCGGGGGGCTCGGGCAGTGGGCACACGGCCGTGGCAGGCCCAGATACCCCACCTGACCTGCACCCCCGACGAATGCTGGGCGGGGTGGCCAGCAGCCTCGGGCCAGGCCCCGGGGCAGTTCCAGTCACGTGGTCCCCGCGGGGGCCTCGGCTGCCAATTTCATGGCCGTGGTGGTGGCCGTGAGTTCTCACACTGCGTGCACAGGGCCCCTTTGTCTGCCCTCCCGACGCCGTGGAGGGGTCAATGGGACCTCTCTCCCCGGCTCCCGGGCCCAGCAGTCTCCAGATGCCCCGCTCCAGACGCGGAGGGCTCAGGCCCGTCTGGCGACCCACACCTTCTGCCGAGGCCCTGGGAGCGCCCGGCCCTGGCTGGTGCGTGAAAAACACAGGCATGAGGGGAGGAGGCCTCGGCCCATCCGAATGTGTTCTAGGAGCTCAGCTGCCTCCCCACCCACCTGTCCCCGGCAGCAGGCGGCGGGCCTGTGTGCGGGCCGTGCTCACCGGAGTCCCTGCCTCCACCACAGCCCACGCCCTGGTCCCTGGGGCTGGGGGCTGGGGGCCAGGTGGTCAGGAGCCCCTCCAGGTGTTCACAGCTCAGCAGCAGCTGATCCCAGGCCTTCTACTGAGCCAGAGACACACCCTCCCAGGATGAGGGGACCAGGAATGGGCTCCCGATAGCGGCACCCCCAGGTCACACCAGTGGCCAGGCCAGCCCAGGGCTGGGCTCACCCACCCGCTCAGGGCGGGGGGGGGCAGTTCCTGAGGGGAGCAGGTCTGAGCAGACCGGCTGGACCCCGAGCCCCAGGAAATCCAGAGCGAGGGGCTCAGGCGGCCCTTGCTACAGGGAGGCCCCAGGGCAGCCGGCCCGGAGGTGGCCCTGCCTGGCTTTCCCTGTGGTTCGTCTGTGACCCCTCCCAGAGCACCGAGCGAGGTGGGGGCACCCCCACGAGGGAAGTGAGGCCTGGGGAGAGCCCCTCCTCAGGGCCTCACAGGGTGGTCTCCCCGGGCGCCCAGAGCTGCCTCCCGGGGAATCCCCGGCGGCTCCTGCAGGAATGCAGGTCCCGGGCTGCTGCCCCTGCCGGCCTCCGGCCTCCGGCCCCCGGAACCCACCTCCCTCCCTCCCTGGCAGCGGCCACAGCCGAGCCGAAAGCTGGAAGCCTGATGAGGGGATCTGGCGCGTGTTCCTGGGCGCTAAGGCCGGTTCACGGTTTGGAGTGAGTCACTTCGGGGCGCCCTCTCGGCCGAGCCGGTGCCTGACTGGGCCGCCGGCCTGGCCAGGCCTCCTGTCCCCACATAATGATGGGGAGCCCCCAGGGGGCGGCAGGCCACCAGCCCTGGGCTTCCGCCTCTGGAACCCCAGGTCTCCATCAGGGTTCGGGCAGGGGTTCGAGCCAGCCGGGTTGGGGAACAAACGGGGTGACGCGGGGAGCCGTCCTCGCGCGGGAAGGACCCGCGTGGCCGAGACCACACGCCCGAGAGGTTGGTCGGGTGGTCGCCCGAGTTGACCCTGTGTCCCGGCGGCCGGGCTGGGCCGGGCTGAGCGCGCGCGCTGGGACCCGGCGGGTCGTGGCCGCAGTCCCGCAGGGGAGCGAGAAGGGGTCTCCACCCGGACCTCCGGGGTCTGGGATGCTCGCGACCCCCCACCCAGGACAGGTCGCCCGCGGGCCTGGTTCGGTCCGCGCAGGGAGCTTGGAATTCCCCGAGTGGCCGGAGGGGAGGTGGGCGGGCGACGGCGGAGACACGGAGGGCGGGAGCCCGGGGGTGGGGCGGCGGCGCGGCGAGGCGGAGACCGCCCCCGCGGCCTCCGGGCTCCGGGTCCCGCGGGCCGGCGACCAGCGCCCCCTGCGGCGAAGCGCGCCTCCCGGACGCGCCCCGGACACGCCCCGCCCCGCGCCGCCCAATCGGCGGGCGGCCGGCGGGCGCGTCACGGGTGCCCATTGTTATGCAAATGGCAGGGAGGTAAAAGGCGCCCCGGCGCGGCGGGCGGCCGAGCGAGTGCAGCGGCGCGTGGGGAGGCTCGTGGGGTCCGCGCGGGAACTGCAGCCGCAGCGAGCAGGGCCCCGAGAGCGCGGCGCCGCCGCCCCGGCTCGGCCGGCCCCCGAGAGCGCAGCGCCAGCCCCCGTCGCCCGCTCGCCCGGGCGCGGCTGGATGCGGCGGGGCCCTGCGGCGGCGGCCCCCGGCCCCCAGCGCCCAGAGCGCCCAGGGGCGGCGTGCGGGGCCCGGGGGCGCCGCGCCCTCCATGCGCCCAGGCGGGCCCCGAGACAGCCTGGGGCCCGCGCCGCCGCCGCCCGCGCCGAGCCCGGCCCGCCCCGCCGCGCGCGCCCGGCGGCAGCATGAGCCAGGCCGAGCTGTCCACCTGCGCGGCGCCGCCCACGCAGCGCGTCTTCCAGGAGGCCGTGCGCCGGGGCAACACGCAGGAGCTGCAGTCGCTGCTGCAGAACATGACGAGCTGCGAGTTCAACGTGAACTCGTTCGGGCCCGAGGGCCAGACGGCGCTGCACCAGTCGGTCATCGACGGCAACCTGGAGCTGGTGAAGCTGCTGGTTAAGTTCGGCGCCGACATCCGCCTGGCCAACCGCGACGGCTGGAGCGCGCTGCACATCGCGGCGTTCGGCGGCCACCAGGACATCGTGCTCTATCTCATCACCAAGGCCAAGTACGCGGCCGGCGGCCGGTGACGCCCCGCCGCGGACGCCGGCCGGCCCCACGCGTGTCGCCTCCGCTGCACCTTCCCGCCAACTACCTCGGTGCGCGCCCCGCCTCCGGCGCCGCGGCCACGACGAGTCCGGCGCGCACGCGTCCGTGCCCCGGGGTCGGTGGCGGCCCGGGCCGGGCGGGAGCGCTTCCCACGGCCCGCCCGCGGCCTCGCGGTGGGGGCGGGGCGCGCGCTCTCGCCTTTGAAATCGGAGTCTCGCTCCCGGCAAGTTCGGAATCCCGAGACACCGGATCCGCCGCTGGAAGCGCTTTCTCCGGAGGTGGAAGGCGGGTGGCGGGGACGCCGGGCTCGGGGCGCCCCGCCCGCAGGACCGCGGCCGCCGCGCCCGGAGGAGGCGCCGCGCTCTGGCCGGGCTCGCCTCCATCGCGTGCGCTGCTGGTGGTGACGGCGGAGCGCTCGGCCGCGTCGGCCAGTACTGCGCGGCGCTCGGCGCGGCGGGGTGCGGGGTTTCCTTTTCTGCGACGAAACTTGATCTGTCCTTTCTCGGCTGCACCGGACACCGCCAGCCCGAAGGCTTTCCCGTGCTGCTTCCTCCCGCTCCTGGTTCTCCCCGCTTCTCGCCGTCTGCCCGCTCCCGGCCCCTCCCCCCTCCCCCCCCCCCCCTCCCCCCTGTTCCCTCTCCCCCTCCTGCCCCCCTGACCCCTCCCCCGCCTGCCCCCCTCCCCTCCCCCCTGCCCCCCCCCCCCCCCCCCGTCCCCTCTCCCCCGCCTGCCCCCCTGACCCCTCCCCCTCCTGCCCCCCTGACCCCTCCCCCTCCTGGCCTCTCTCCCCCTCCCCCTGGCCCCTTCCCCCTGTTCCCTCCCCCCCTCCTGCCCCCCTGACCCCTCCCCCTCCTGGCCCCTCTCCCCCTCCTGCCCCCCTGACCCCTCCCCCCGTCCTCCTCCCCCCTCCTGCCCCCCCCCTCTCCCGCCTGCCCCCCCTCTTGCCCCCCTCCCCCTTCTCCTCACACACGGTTCCTTGTGAGTTTGGGGAGCCCTAGGCCGCCTCCCCCGCTGTGACCTGCGCCGGCCCCAAACCTGCTGGTTTTCTGAAGTTCCCGGGCGCTGGGGCGGCGGTGACGGAGGGCGTGGGGCCCACACCCGGTCCAGTGGGTCCTGTGAGGTAACAGTCGGTTGCACACTTTTTTAAAAAGTAAATGGATTTGCCACGATTCTATGTCATAACATTTATGACAATATAAACTATTAACGTGTTGTGAGCCAAGTGTTAGGTGTACTTTCTGAGTCTTGGTTATAACCCCATTTTAAAGGGCGTTGTGTAGGCAACAGTGTACCCATATTTATATTTTTATAAAATGCCCATAAGACTGTGAATCTCTTGTGCTAATTGCTGAGTTGAAGGACTGTTTGCCCTTCCTCGGCCTCCCGGGGTTTCAAGGACCCCATTCGAGTCCCAAAATCCTGCCGGGGGGCCGGGGGCCGGGGGCCGGGGGGCCGGGGGCTGGGGGGGCTGGGGCGGTGCTCCCGCGTCGCTCTCCGTCGGGGAGGCCTTCCTGGTCGCCCTCGGTCCAATTTTCTATGCAACCCCACACCCCTGGCTGTTTGGATGCCGAGAAATAAAAGGGGACGGAATTATTCACATTGAAATGAGGCTTCCTGGGGAGCAGTGCTGCTGACCCTTCCCGCAGAAGTGGGGAGCACTTGAGGACACAGGTGGGTGGAGGCCCTCCGCCCGGCCGGCCTCCCAGTCCTCCGTGGCCGGACGGAACCCCGCGTGAGGAGAAGACAAGGAGGCCGCGGTGGGACCAGCAGGCGGTGGCCGGAGGCACAGGTTACTCCACAAGGAGTTTTTCTGTATATTTTTTTCTAGATGCAAATAACGTTTTAATTATGTTAATTAATGCTAAGACCTTCTAGGCTTATGGAAGCTGTGTGTGGGCCCGGCCTGGTCACCTCTAACTGGATGAAGTCTGCAGCCCATCCCTGAGTGTACGATACCCTTGTAGCCCAGCGTGGGAAGTTTATCAATAAATTTTTCATTGATCTTTTTATATTAAAAAACAAAAGCTTGTTGGTTTTTCTTGGGCTCGGCCCCCCGGGGTCCGGCCGCACAGAGCTTGGCTCGCCTTCGCCTCCAGACGGAGCCCCATGGCCGGACTCGGAGGGGCCAGGGCCCGTGGGTCGGGCACCCCGAGCGCAGCCCGCTGCCTCTGCTCCCTGCCAGGCAGCTGAGGCCTCCGCGGGAACTTCTGCTCCGAGCTCTTCCCTGACCCCTGACCCCCAGCCTGAGAGGTGAGGTCCGGCTGCTGTGGGTTCATGCTGGACCACCTGCTGACAGAGGGGCATCTTTTAAATTTGGGGGAACATCATGGTGGCTCGCTCCTGATAAGGGGAGGCCCTTCTCTGACCCCGGGGTGGCGTCCAGGCGCTGGGGAGGCCGGGCCCTGGAGCCGGCCCTCCCGGGAGAGCACCGCCCTGAGCTGAGCCACGTGGAGGCATCTGGGGGAACGGTGACTGTTTCTGCACCTGCTGACTGGAGCTGGGCCCCTGCGGGGAGGGCTGGACGCCCACCAGCAGGATGGTGCCAGGGGAGCAGGCAGGCGGAGGGAGGGTGCACTCAGCCCCGCTGCCGGCTTCAGGCCCCTCCTTGCTGAAGGATGGCTGACGGGTCTCTGCTCCCTTGTCAGCAGGTCAGACACCATGCCCTTCCCTGGGCCACTCGGTGCCACTCCATCTCCTGCTCTGTCACCCTCCAGGCTTTCCCAGGCATTGCCTGCCGCGCCAGCTCCATCCTGTCACCTGCTGAGGTGAGTGACTATTTGATGCAAATAAGCCGGGGGGGGGGGGGGGGGGGGCGCGCTGACCACAAGAACCCGCAAGTTGCTGTCCCTGGAGACTGAAGTCGGGCCTGGGCACAGTGGACAGCCCATGGGCATGGAGCTGGGCCTCCACTGCCCACCCACAGTGCGTGGCCACAGTGGTCGGGGCGCCATCTGAAGACCGGGTCACGGCCCTGACTGCCCTCTCCTTCAGGGTCTCCCTGGTGGAAAGGCACTGGCGGGGAGGGGGAGGCCTGGGAGC
Source organism: Ia io (assembly GCA_025583905.1). Classification (NCBI taxonomy): domain Eukaryota; kingdom Metazoa; phylum Chordata; class Mammalia; order Chiroptera; family Vespertilionidae; genus Ia; species Ia io. Next base: position 1,059,477 of record JAJQQW010000017.1, on the reverse strand, counting down.
TGGGGGGCTTTCCAGGCACGTGGCTGCCGCTGGGGAGACTGGGCTCCCTAAGGCCTCTGCTTAAAGACACGGACTGAGCAAGGCTTGGCCCCAGGAAGGGGGGGCCTGGTGGGTTCCTGCTGCCTCTGCCCAGGGCCTGTCTCTGCACAGACCCCCCTTCCAGCCTGGTCCCCGCAGCAGCGAGGGACGCCAGGGGCGCTGACCGTAGGCCGGCCGCCCTTTCATCAGCAGAGCCCAGGGTAGCAGCCACCAAAACCAGGTTCACCCCCACGTGGTCAGGGCGCAGTGCAGGCCCTGCCCGGCCTTCCTGGGCAGCACACGGACGGCTTCCTGCACGGGCGGCCCGCCCCCTCCCCTCCCCTCCCCTCCCCTCCCAGGCTTGCCGGAGTGGGAGAGACTGCCAGGGTGAGAGGAGGCACAGGGGCCTGGGGTCTGCAGGCGGGGGCCGGGGGCTGAGGGCCCAGCCAGGCCACCAGGAGACCCGGAGTGGCGGGCCTGGCGGGCAGGGCTGGGCGGCTGGGCCCCTGGAGTGGCTGCCATGGAGGAGACAGACCAGAAGGGCGAGGGCAGGCCCACCCACGGCTGCAGCCCGGACCACTGGGTCCGTCCAGCTGCCTCCCGGCCTGACCCGGCGGGCGGACGGGCGGGCGGGCGGGCGGGCCAGGAAGTGCTTTCTGTCGGCCGGACGCCCGAGCCCGGAAGGCAGGGCCCGCTCGGCCGGAGTTGTCCAAAGGCTGCAGGTGGGCCGCGAGGGGGGAGGCAGGATTCGGGGCCAGGACCAAGGGCGAGAGCCAGGGAGCCGGTTAGGGGGACGGAGGCCTTACAGCTCAGCACAGACTGGGGTGCACCCAGGCCCAGGGGCGCTGACCCGGGGGCTGAGGACGGAAGGAGGCCGGTGCTGGGCGGCTGGGGCACAAAGCCTGAGCCAGGGTGTGAGGGTGCGGGCCGGGGGTCTGGGACCCGCCCCTGGGGAGGGAGGCTTCGGTCCGGAGGCGCCCGCCCTCCCCCTCCCGCAGCACCGGACCCCGCGCCCCGCCCTCAGCCCCTCCCTGGGGGCGCATTCTGCTCCCGGTCCGTCCGTCCGTCCGTCCGTCCGTGGGTCAGTCTTCGTCGCCCTCTCCGAAGCGCGGCCCCGTTCGTTGCCGAGGCCTCTGCCTCCCCCGCCCGCTCGGAGCGGCGTGGGGTGCGGGGGTCTGCAGCGGCGGGTGGGGGTGGTCGCAGGGGGGCCGGCCGTGAGGGGCCTGGCAACGGGTGGGGGTGCGCGTTCACAAAGGGCCCATCTTCGTATCCAAACCAGCGGGGGCCACGCAGGGCCGGCAGGGGGCTGCCTGTGCACCCCAAAGCGCACCAGGGGGGGCTGCGCACGCCTGGCTCCGGTGCGTGTGAGCGATAGGGACCAGCTGTCACCTGTGTCCTGGGGTCACGGCCTGCACCCCGCGGCTCATCCGCCTTTCCCCACCCCCAGCCCGGGCACCCACCAGACGCTGCTGTGCGTGGGGTGCGAGTGCGCCCCTCGTGGGTGGGGTCGGAGCGGAGACAGACGGTTGGACAGCCCTGCGCGCCCCCAGGACTGGGTGGGCGGGCGGTGGGAGAGCCCCCAGAGGCGACACCTGAGGACCCCGGGCCTGGCGGGACGGGTGGGGGGGAGACGGGGCCTGCCGGAGACTGGGGATCCTCTCTGCCGCCCCATCCCCCACCGGATCCGGGGAGCAAGGGCGTGGGGGGACCCGCGCCTGCTTCTTGGGGCCCGGGACGCCCCTTCCCCGGGCGGGGATTCCACGCGTGGGGTGGCGGCGCGCCCACAGTGGGCGGGGCTTTGGGGTGACGCGCCCGGGGAGCTCTTGTCCCCCAACCCGCCCCATTGGCCGAGGACCGCACGCTTGGGCTGTGCTGCCGCCCCGTGGCCGCCGCAGGGACTGCGCCAGGGCCCGGCGCTCCGAGGGGCCTGACCCGCGGCGCTTCGCTGCGCGCACGGCGGCCCCCACGCCCACGGCCCTGGGGTCCCGCTCCGCACCCGCTCGATGGGTCGGGTCGGGAGCTTGCGCCCCGCTTCCTGGAGCCCAACACTCGCCTCCTGGCAGGTTCCGGGGTGCGTCCGGGCTTGCCGGCTGGGAGGGCCCCCTGCGGCGGGCGGCGGGCAGTGAGGGGCGGCTTAGGGGGCCCCAAAAGCGCTCCGACGGGCGTGGCCGAGCCGAGGCCAGCTCAGAGCGGACTGTGGCCGCAGGGGTTAGGGTATGGGTTTACCGCTGTGACTGGAGGCCAGGCGGGGGGTGCCCCAGGGGGAGGGGAAGGGGGGTGCCCCGGGGGGAGGGGAAGGGGGTGCCCCGGGGGGAGGGGAAGGGGGGGCCCCAGGGGGAGGGGAAGGGGAGGCCCGGGATGGCCCCAGTCTCGCTCGGATGACCTGGCAGGACCCTGGGCGGTCTTCTAAAGGGACACCCTGCCCGGCCAGCCCGGGTGGCTCAGTGGCTGAGCCACCGGTGACCTGTGAACCAGGCGGTCACGGTCAGGGCACATGCCCCGGTTTCGGGCTCACTCCCCAGTGTGGGGCGTCAGGAGGCGGCCGATTGGTGATTCTCTCTCATCATTGATGTTTCTATCTCTCTCCCATTTCCTTCCTCTGAAATCAATAAAAATATATTTTAAAAATAAATAAACGGATAGCCCTGGCGATGTGTGGGGCCGGGATGGGAAGGGACCAGGGCATGGAGGTGCCGGGCGAAGGACTGGCATAGAGGCCACGCCAGGTGGGCAGGGAAGGCAGGATCCCACCGCCTGGCAGCGGGCCCCGGGGGTGGCACCTTCCCGTCTCAGGAAAAGGCAGGGGAGTGGACCCCACCTTGCCTCCCGGCTCCTGCAGGCCCCGCAAGGAAGCCAGACCCACGGCCTGGGGGTACGGCCCCGTCACCGTCCGTGTCCGGCGACTGGCAAGGTGTGCTGTGCTCCTTCAGGGTCGAATGGACAGGCAGCGAGCGCACTCCAGGCCCACGAGTGGACAGGCAGCAAGACACGGATCCCTCTCTGCCCCGTGGACATGCCACCACGTGTCACACTTCAGGACACCCAAGAACCATCGGGACCGGTCATGGGGTGCTACCAGGTCACCACACGGAGCCTAGGGCCTCGGCAGAGGGGGCCAGGGGCGGGCAAAGCTCTGGGGGAGTTGGCACGAGACTTGCAGGCTATTCAGGCCCTCACTCTCACCCTCTGCCCACGGAAGTGCCTGTGCTGAGCATGTGCCAGGAAGAACTCGGTGTGTCCGAAGCCACGCCGACTCATGGAGCCTGCAGGCCAGGGTTACCCGCCACGCATCCCCCAACGGGTAAAGCCCACCTCTGAGGGTCTGTGGGTGTCCTCCTTGATACCCTGTGGACCAGAACCCCCAAGGGAACCAAGCCCAAAATGTTCCATCAACTTCCCAAAGAGACATGACAAAATTCAAACTAGCAGAGGTGTGCACAAGACAGTGGGTTTCGCCCTAACTGGTGTGGCTCAGTGGATAGAGCGTCAGACTGCGGACTGAAGTGTCCCAGGTTCGATTCCAGTCAGGGGCATGTACCTTGGTTGCGGGCACATCCCCAGTAGGGGGTGTGCAGGAGGCAGCTGATGGATGTTTCTCTCTCATCGGTGTTTCTAACTCTCTATCCCTCTCCCTTCCTCTCTGTAAAAAATCAATAATATATATTAAAAAACACGTCTGTTGGAAATGTGGGTGTCTGCTGTTTGGGGTGGTTGACAATCAGTGGTAAGTCCGGGGAGCTCCCGCGGTAGGACCTTCTGACTACAATAAAAATGAGGTCTCTGTTTATGACGCTTCACTTATTTTTTTTTTTGAGATTCTTTTTTTTTATATTTTATTGATTTTTTACAGAGAGGAAGAGGGATAGAGTTAGAAACATCGATGAGAGAGAAACACCGATCAGCTGCCTCCTGCACACACCCCACTGGGGATGTGCCTGCAACCAAGGTACATGCCCTTGACCGGAATCGAACCTGGGACCTTTCAGTCCGCAGGCCGACGACGCTCTACCCACTGAGCCAAACTGGTTTAGGCTATTTTTTTTTAATATATATTTTATTGATTTTTTACAGAGAGGAAGGGAGAGGGACAGAGAATCAGAAACATCGATGAGAGAGAAACATCAATTCAGCTGCCTCCTGCACACACCCCCCACTGGGGACGCACCTGCAACCAAGGTACATGCCCCTGACTGGAATCGAACCTGGGACCCTTCAGTCTGCAGGCCAACGCTCTATCCACTGAGCCACACCGGTCAGGGCGACACTTCACTTATTTGGTCAACACTCTGCCAGCTGAAAATGGGCGCACAGGAGGGCTGGCAGGGGCGGGGTGAGTAGTCGTCCGGGTCTGCCGTATTGGGATAAAAACCAGGCCTCCAGGCGGTGGGCTGGGCCCTATTCTTCCCGCTGGTAATGCCACAGCACCCTAGCATGCAGGTTTGTGTGAAGAACGTTCTAAGAACTGAAACGGTGCTGTTCATGTGCAAGGACAAGCACTAGCCCTAACACATAACCAATAACCAATAGCCCTAGACCTAATTCTAACCTAACCATAAGCCTAACCCTAACCCATAACCCCTAATCCTAAACCTGACACCTAGACCTGGCCCTAACCCTAACCAAAACCCTATTGCAAACCCTAAACCTATCCATAAGCCAACCTAACCCATCTTTATCCCTAACCATAACTCTAACCCTAAACCTATCACTAACCATAAAACAAAGCAAAACCCTATCCTTACCAGTAACACTAACACTACCCTTATCCCTAACCCAAGCCATAACCATAACCCTAACCTTAACACTAGCCTTAGCCCTAACCCTGACCCTAACTCTATACGTATCACTAACCATAAAGTAAACAAAAATCCTATTCTTTTTATTTTTTTTATTTTTTATTTTATTATTTTTTAAATTTCTTTATTGATTAAGGTGTCACATACTTGTCCTCATCCCAAAAATCCTATTCGTATCAATAACAATAACACTAGTCTTATCCCTAACACTAACCCTAACCCTAACCCTAACCCAAAATCTATCCTTAACCCTAACCCCAACGGTAACCCTAACCCAGTGGTCGGAAAACTCATTAGTCAGCAGAGCCAAATATCAACAGTACAACGACTGAAATTTCTTTTGAGAGCCAAATGTTTTAAACTTAAACTTCTTCTAATGCCACTTCTTCAAAATAGACTCGCCCAGGCCGTGGTATTTTGTGGAAGAGCCACACTCAAGGGGCCAAAGAGCCGCATGTGCCTCGAGAGCCTCGGTTTGCCGACCACTGCCCTAACACTTTTCCTTACCATAACCCTAACAGTAACCCTAACCATAACGATAGCCCTAACCCTAACCCTAACTTACACCTAACCCTAAACCTAAACCTACCCTAACCCTAATCATAACCCTAACCCTAACCCTGACCCTAGCCCTAGCCCTAGCCCTAACCCTAACCTACACCTAACCCTAAACTCTAACCCTAACCCTATCCTTAACCCTAACCCTAAGTTACCCCTAAACCTATCCTTAACCCTAACCCTAAACTCTAACCCTATCTTTAACCCTAACCTTAACCCTATCCTTATCCCAAACCCTAACCCTATTCTTATCCCTAACCCTAACCCTAACCCTATTCTTATCCCTAACCCTAACCCTCCTTATCCCTAAATCCAAACATAGCCCTAACGTACCCCTAAACCTAACCCTAGCCCTAACCCTAACATACCCCAAACCCTAACCCTAACCGTAAACCCTAACCCTATCGTTACCCCTAACCCTAATGTACCCCTAACCCTATTCTTATCCCTGACCCTAGCCCTGACCCTAGCCCTGACCCTGACCCTGACCCTAATAATAATGGAAACAGTGCAAGGACTCTATCCCCACCCCGCTCTGCCCAGCGGTGGAGCAGCCGACGGAAAGACTGAGCCCTCCCGGGCGGCAGAGTGCCCAGCTCAGCTGGCGGGACACACAGTGCAGTCCTGACCCCCGGCACCTGGGCAGCCCAGAGGGCCCCGAGGCGGGGTCTGGCCTGTGGCCCTGGGATTGTGCCAGGATGCATGATGGGCACAGCTCGGCCCGCCCTCCGCCGCCCTGGGCTCCACTGCACACACGGTCCGGACCCGGGAACGGCCCCGTGTTTGTGCCCTTGCTGCCTAGCAGCTCGGGAAGTGCCATGCTGGCGCCTGTGCCCGGCGTGAGGGCAGAGGGCATGCGAGGAGATCCCCCTCCCTTATCTCCGGGGAAGTAATAAGTAACCAGCACTTTGAGTTCTCAAGGTTCCGGGGTCCATAAAACGCTCCTTGTCAAGGCTTCTTTTTACTTTAATCGAGGCCGGAAGATCGTTGGGCTTATCGTGTATATTTCTCAAAACCCATTTATTGTGGGACAATTTCCATATAATAAAACGCAGCCTCTTAGGGTGTGGCCCGTGTAACTAACGCCACCGTCAAAATACAGGACGCCCCAGCTACCCCACCGACCCCAGGTCTGATTTCCATCGGAGCAATGGTCCTGCTCTAGAACCATCTAGAAAAGGATGCGTGTGGGGTGTGCTCTTCACCATAGAGCTCGTGAGATTCACCCGTGTTGTTGCCTGTTTAGGGGGAGGGGCGGGCGAGGTCTTTCTTTTCTTCTTTCTGTTGTTTTCGCTAGAAAACTCTGGCTGAACACACAGGGCTGTTTTCATCGGTAGTTCCTCCGTCAACAGAACTATTTTCCTCAGTAAAAGTTCTTTTTAAAAAAATATTCGTATTGACTTCAGAGAGGAAGGGAGAGCAGGGGAGAGAGAAACATCAATGATGAGAGAGAATCACTCCCCACACTGCATGTGCCCCGACCAGGAATCGAACCGCAACCTCCTGGTTCATAGGTCGACGCTCAACCACTGAGTCATACTGGCCTGGCTGGGCGACAAGATGGCTTTAAATGTTCATTTGGACGGACAAATGACAAAAACACACACAACAGTCTTGAAAATAAAGCACAAAGTGAGAGGATTTCGAAGACTTCAAGACTTACCGCGGTCATCAAGACCGGAACTGACCAACAAGGACGCTTAGCCACCTGGACCCGTGAGCTACCCCAGACTTCGGAACAGCCTCCCGCACACACGGCTGAACGACCTCGGCAAGTGCGCCAACGAGACGCACCGAGGCAAAGCAGCTCTCCGACAGCAGGCCCGTCACCAGCACCCCCACGTGGCTCGGTGGCCTCGCTGCGCCTTCCGTCGCATCCCTTCGCGAACTGAACTCAAGTCGGTCACGGACCTGGACGTCAATGCACAATACCACCTATCAGGACACAAAGGGCAGCTCGCAGCCTCGGGCGGCGTGCTTCTCAGACAAGATGCAATGCTGCAAACGGACAGCAGACAGCATTCCGCAAGATGGGTTTGTTCCAAAACAAGAAAGAATCGCAGCTCGGGAGTGCGGCCTCGTGCCAGACAGCGGCCGGCGTGGCTCGGTGGCTGACTGTCAACCTACGAACCAGGAGGTCACGGTTAGATTCCCGCTCAGGGCACAGGCTCCATCCCCAGTGTGGGGCGTGCAGGAGGCAGCCGGCCGATGATTCTCTCTCATCATTGACGTTTCTCTCTCTCTCCCTTCCTCTTTGAGATCAATAAAAATATTTAGAAGTAAAATAAAACCAGCCAGACAGCACAGACGTGTTGCGGGGCCTGAGCAGGAAGCCGGGTCCTGGGTCCCCAGGGCCGTGGCGAGAAGCCCCCGGCGGGATCACCTCCTCTGGCAGTTGGCTGGCCTGTGTCGGGGTGCAGCTGTCCGCAAGGGGAAGTTCAGTCCAGCAGGACGCGCCACAGACCACGATGGGACACTTCCACCCAGGAAACCCGCCCCCCACCTGCCCCAGGTCGCGAGGCCGTCAGACACTCCCGGGCCTGCGGACCAGCTCCGGGCTGCACTCCGCACAGTGGACAGTGCGGTCCCAGCCCGTCACCATTTCCCCCCACGGCCGGCCGACTCTGCCGTCTCCCGCCGGGCCCCAGGGCTCGGTGCCTGTCAGTGTCAGGAGCGGGGCCTCCGTCAGCGGCAGCAGGGTTGTTACCAGGCTGAACCGGAGCTTCTTGATCAAACCGGCCATTGCTGGGTCTCCCGTTTCCCTTCTCTGCCTCCCTGGATGGCGTTGCTGTCACCAGCGCAGTCAACATCCCCCTGGACCAGGACAGGGCTGTGGCCGCGCCAGTTCCTCTGAGGGGCGCGCCCTGCGGAAGGTGATGCTCCCAGCAGAGGGCGGCGCGGGCACTGCTTTCCTGGGCACCGGGAGTCAAGCGTGGAAAGCGCTGGACCTTTTTTCTTTTTTTAAAATATATTTTATTGATTTTTTACAGAGAGGAAGGGAGAGGGATAGAGAGTTAGAAACATCGATGAGCGAGAAACATCGATCAGCTGCCTCCTGCACACCTCCTACTGGGGATGTGCCCGCAACCAAGGTACATGCCCTTGACTGGAATCGAACCTGGGACCCTTGAGTCCGCAGGCCGACGCTCTATCCGCTGAGCCAAACTGGTTTCGGCCAGGACCTTTTTTCAATCCTCTCCCGAAGCCACGCCTTCACTGATTTGAGAGAGGGAGAGGGAGAGAGAGAGACGTCGATGGGCTGCTTCCCGTGTGCAACCGACAGGCCACGCTGTCCGTCCTTCCGGCGGAACTGGGGCAGGACCGGCACCCTTCGGTAAACACGAGAGGTCGGGGAGCCAATGTCAGCAACAGCCGAGCGCCCCGAAAGCCTCGCCACGGATGCCAACCTGGGCCCTGGCGATGCTTAGGACGCCAGGGTGCCTGTGGTCCGGGGCAGCCTGGTTCTGACACCTGACGCCGAAATATGGAACCCCAGGTTTGGGCAGCTGCCCCTTTCCCGGAACCTCAGGCCCCGCAGAGGCGAAGATCTTTGTGAGTGGCCGCGTCGACCCGGAGGAGGCCCGGGAGGAGGCAGCCAGGCCGACGTCTCCGTGAGGCTGTGCTCCAGCTCTGTCCCAGGACGCGTGAGAATCAGAGGGGCCTCAGGAAACCACGGCCGTGTCCCGGTGACTCATTTCCTTCCCACGGGAAGGCACCGGCATCCGCGTCGCGGGCCGGGACCTGCAGGAGGCGCGTGAGTCAGTTCCGAGAAAGACTCCTGTCCAGCTGGGACGAGGCCAGCGGCGCGGGCCAGGAACAGGGTGTCCGGGAGGTGTTGCCGTGTCACCGGGGTAGCCGCGTTACCGGAACAGGTGCTGGGCCCCGCGCCCGAGTCAGGTGACCTCGGCGGTGGGTGTGGAGCCATGGCGGCCTCCGAGGAGGCAGCACGTCTGGAAGGGGCTCCGGGTCCTGGAATCGGGACAGGAGGTGGGAGGGTGCTGCCAAGTCCGCTGCAGACCGGAAAGTAAGGATTGTAGCTGCTTCTGGTGAGAAACATCGACGTGAGGAACATGGACAGCTGCCTCCGGTGTGTGTCCCAACCGACCGGGGATTGAACCCACAACCTCGCTGCGTGCCCTGACCAGGGTTCGAACACGCCACCTTCTTGGTGTACGGATGACGCTCCATCCAAGAGGACCCGGCTTCCACTCCGTCCTGGTCTTTTGAGAGAAGGAACCGGTCTGTCAGCCCCTTCGCACACAGGGGAAGGCCACCCACAGGGAGGCACAGCCAGCACTCTCCTTAAAGACCGGCTGAGGTGGCCCGGCTGCGGGGCTCCGTGGTTGAGCGTTGACCTATGAACCAGGAGGTCACGGTTCAATTCCCGGTCGGGGCACATGCCCGGGTTGTGGGCTTGAACCCCAGTAGGAGGCACCCATCGATGATTCTCATCACTGATGTTTCTCTCTCTCCCTCTCTGAAATCAATAATAATAATAATAATAATAATAATAATAATAGTATACAGAAAAGAAAAAATTACTTAAAAGAAAATAAACCGTCTGAGGCCAATGGTGAGTCTTGCCTGGGCTCATTGGCTCCATCAGCAGGTTTTGGAAAGGCCGTGGGGCTGCCCTTGGCCGTCTGGCGGGAGCTCTGGCTCCAGGATTTTGCTCAGTTAGGGAAGGGGGAAGGGCTGTTCTTTTTCCTTCCTCTTTCTTTCTTTTTTTTTTTTTTAATGAGCCAGAATCCCAGGAACTTGTTAACTTTTTTTTCTTAATTTTTAAATTGAGGTAACGTTGGTTAATACGATTCTGTAAATTCCAGGTGTACGACACTAACTGGACCTCTGCGCTCCACACTCAACACCCAGTCTCCTCTCCTCCCTCACCGCGGCTGGCCGCCTCGTCCACGCACTGACACGCGCGGAGCAGAGCCTTCTGGGGCGAGGGAGACAGCCTGAGCCTGAACCGTGATGTCTGCACAACTCTGCAGATTTACCAAAAACCATCAAATCTGCAGATTTACCAAAAACCATCAAATCTGCAGATTTACCAAAAACCATCAAATCTGCAGATTTACCAAAAACCATCAAATCTGCAGATTTACCAAAAACCATCAAATCTGCAGATTTACCAAAAACCATCAAATCTGCAGATTTACCAAAAACCATCAAACCGTCCACTTACAAAGAGTCAATTGTGTGGCCTGTAAATGACGCCTCAGTCAAGCTGGTTTTAGGAAACAAGGTCGTTATCTTGAAAGTCGGGGAGCTATTGGCTGGGGGTTGGGGGGCAGTGAGCCGAGGACTGGGGGGGACCCGGGGGAGGAGGGGCGCACGTGCGCTCGCTTTGCGGTGCCGGCTGAACACACCGTTCGCGTTCGACGCTTTTGTCCGCGTCACGCCGTCACCGTCGCCCTTCACGCCAACCAGAACCGACCGGAACCGACCGGAACCGACCGGAACCCCTGGGCCCGGAATGGCCGCCAAGCAGGGCGCAGGCTGGGCGGCAGGACACCCCGCGCTCCTCCCACGCCGCCGGCCGCAGCGCGGTGGCACCCCGTCCGCCTGTAGGCAGGGCGGGCGCAGTGACCCCGGAAACTTGCCCAAAGCGGGGGACAAACCCAGGTCCCAGGAAAAGCGGGGACCCCGCGGCTGGGAGCTCCGCCCGCGGAGGGTGCGTGACCTGCGGGGGCGGCGAGGAGCGGGCGGAGCTCCAGGCGTAATGCCGCCCACTAAGGAGGGAAAGGAAACACGGCTTTGGGGGGCCACGACCCCGCAAAAAGCAAGAACTAAGGAAAAAGGACAGAAAAAGTAGGACCGAAAGGCCCGGCAGAGTCACGCGCGCATGCGCACACACGCACCCAGCTGAGCCCCGCGACCAGGCGGCTGGGGCTGGACGGACGGGGCGGCTCCGAGCCGGGTTTGGCCTCCGAGGCTGGGCTCTTCCCCCAGCCGCCCCGCCAGCGGGTTTGGGGTGGACAGAGCTGAGGCTCGCAGCCCCCGAGCCCCCAGCCCTGGCCGCGGGGAGCAGCTCACCCCGTCCCTGCCCTGAGCCGGGGGCTGCGTGCCCCCCGCCCCCGCCCCCGCCAGCGCCTTTCCTCTGCGCCGGCGCCCGGACCCAACCCCCTCCCCTCGGCCACACCGGCCCAGGTCCGCTGATGGGCGGGGAGGGGCTGCGACCACACGGACGAGGGAGCCGGCCCGCGAGTGGCCGGAGGGACACCAAGGGTGGGGGTCGGGCTGAGGTCAGAGGGGGGAGGGCGCACAACCCCTCCCCAGGTACCCTTGGCACCTGCTGGAGAACCGAACACCTTCCGCTTCCCCTTGGCGGCGCCCCCACCTCGACGGCTCCCCCCTTCCCTCCTTCCGCCCCCTCCCTCCTCCCCTGGGACTGGCTGTCAGGCGTGTCCCCTATGCGCCTGTCTCCCCGGGAGGCCAGGGGTCCCCCTCTGGTGGGCGGTGCACGCCATCAGGGCGGCGGGGGGACGGCACCCGCCCCTGCAGCCCAGTGCGGCCACCAGGCGGCAGCAGTGAGCCGCCCTGGGGCTGCGGGAAGCGCCCGCAGAGCAGCAAGGGGGGCGGGCGGGGGTGCTGCCGGGTGGCTGCGGAGGCCCGCCCGCCGGGTGGCCTGGGGCGGGGGCCAGGGCTCTGCGCACTCAGAGGCCTCCCCCAGTCAGAGCTCCGGAGCAGGGTGGTGGCGCACAGGGAACCCGGAGGTCAGGTCCCCGCTTAGGCCACCTCCTGCCTGTCACCCTGAGAGCGCGCCCCCTTTACAGCCGCCGGGCAAGTCCACTGGATCAGCTCACGGCGTGGACAGTGGGCCTGCCTCCTGGGCCGGAGAAGCCGAGGCAGCCAGGCTCCCCCAGGATACCCCGGGCCAGAGGCCTCCAGGCCAGGGGTCCCCAGAGCGGGCAGGAGCCTGTGTGCGCGCGCGCGCGGGGGGGGGTGGCTGCCGCAGCACCCGGGGCCGGCTCACACCCAGCTCTACAGGCAACCAACCGGCGGTGAGGCCGGGAGCCGCTCGCCCTGAGCCCATCTGCCCGCGTCACGGGGTCACAGCGCCCATCTCCCGGTGCCTGCGTCATGGCACACGGTGGGCGCAGAGGGAGGTGGCCGAATCAAGAACCCGGAGCGGGGCAGAGTGGGGGTCTGGGAAGTTGGGTTTATTAGCGGCCTCGGCGCGGGGCAAAACCACAGGGTCCGCTCCCCACCCGCCACCAAACGTCCCGGGCGTCCCTGCCAGTGTCCGCTGCGCCGGCGCCTGGGCTACAGGAGGTTCACCCGGGCCACCACCTCCTTGCAGCCGGTGACGGCAAACTCACGGCCCGCGACGCGGTAGTAGCTGAGCTGCGCGGCCAGGAGCTCGGCGCGGGCCTGCTCGGGGAAGAAGCCCTCCCCGGCCATCTCGTCCCGGAAGCAGCTGACCACGTCCTGCTTGTCCAGCAGCAGGAAGGGCACCACGGCCGCTGCCTGCCACAGCGGGTGCCCGCGCGCCAGGAGCGCCTTCAGGCCGGCGCGCAGCTCCTCCTCGGCGCGGGCCCGATGCGCGCGTTCTGCGTGTGGGGCCGGCGTGCGGGACGCGTTCTGCAGCACGAAGCGCGTCACCTCCGCGCCGCCCGCGCGGCTGAGCAGCACGTAGACCGCGCTGTGGAAGCGGTGCGGGCGCTGCGGCTGCAGGAGGCCGTGTAGCTCGTCCAGCAGCGCCGGCGGCATCAGCTCCACCTCGTCCAGCACCAGGAGCGGCGTCTTCTCCTCCGCCTCGGCCCGCGCCACCACGTCGGCCACGTGGCGCGCCAGCTCCTCGCGGCAGTCCTGCGGGGCGCGCGCCGAGGGGCAGTGGTGCCGCGCGTGGTACTGCACCACCAGCGCGCTGTCCTCCAGCACCGCGCGGAAGTGGCGCGCCAGCAGGCGGCCCACGTGGCTCTTGCCCACGCCGCTGGGCCCGTGCAGCGCCAGGAGCAGCGGGCGGCTGTGCACGTGCGTGGACAGGTAGTCCCGCAGCAGCGCCACGAGGCGCCCCACGGCCGCCGGCTGGCCGAACACGGCGCGCTGCAGCGCCTTCTCCAGCCCGTCCAGGTCGTAGCGCAGCGCGTTGTCGTCCAGGTTCTCGATGGCGTTGAGCACCTGGAAGCCCACGATGGCCACGAGCAGCAGCAGGCAGCTCTGCGCGCGGCTGTGGTGCTCGGCGCGCGGCCGGGACCTGCGCGCGGTATCGGGGTAGAGCACCACGCGGCTGCGCCGTCGCTTCTTGCGCGGCGTCCTCGAGGCCAGCTCCGCGGGGCCGTCGAAGGTGAAGAACTGCGGCTGGTCCGCGCCCGCGCGAGGCGCCAGGGCCCCCGCGTCCAGCCCCGCGCCCGGCGTCAGCGGGCGCCGCTTGCGCAGGAGGCACACGCGGCGGCGCAGGCGGACCACGGCTCGCAGCGGCGCCATCACGCTCGGGCCGGGGGCGCGGGGAGCCGCGGCCGCGGGCTCCGAGACCGCGGGCTCCGCGCTGGGCTGGCCGCGGTCCATGATGCGGGGGCGGCGCTCCGCATGCAGGTCGCCCTCCCTGCAACAGGAAGGCAGGAGGGTCTCCAGACTTCCGCCCGGAGACCCGGACCCTTTCCCCGAGAGAGCTCACCCCATGGGCGGCCCGGCTGCGGCCGGGGCCGCCCCACAGCCCGGGGTGCTGGGCCGGAGGGTCGCCCCTTTGGACCAGGAAGCAGCTCCCCGCGGGGCCCCATGCAAATCCCTTGCGTCCTCCCGTCCACAGCCGCGGGCCCAGAGGAAGTGGCTGGGGTGGGGGAGGGGACGCCACTCCGGGCAGCTTATCCGGCAGCCCCCCGGCTTCCTGGAGGAGGAGTCCGGGCCGGCCAGGCGCCGCCGATTAGGGGTGAAGATGGGTCAAGGCCCGACTCCGCCCCCACCCGCCGCTCCGACTGCCAGGCGCCGAGGGCCCTCCGAGTGCCAAGAGCAGCCCCTGGCGTTGGGAGCCCCCCACACTTGGGGGAGGGTGGGTCTGGCCGGAACTTCTGCTTTTTGAGAACGGGCCCCAGCCGCGTTCCCAGGCTGAGCCCGGCCTCCCAGCACCCCACCCCGCAGGGTCCTCCCAACACCCCTCCGGTGAACACTGATGGAGGGGCAGCCGGGAGCCCCCGAGCCGGTGGGAGAGGGACAGAAAGACCGGAGCAGGAGGACAGGGAAGAGCCCCTGAGGAGCGAGCTGGAGAGCTGCGGGGTGCACCCCTGGCCCCCAAACCACCTCATACCTGCAGCTGCGTCAGGCCAGGCTCCTGCTGGACCCCGGCCCCCCAGGGCGGCCCCCCAGGGCAGCGCCAGACACAGGCCGCGACCCAGGAAGCAGGAAGGGCCGGCTTCGCCGGGCGGCGGGTCAGGGGCCTGGGGCCAGCTAGGCGGAGGGCAGTGGCACCTGCGGGTCCCCAGGGAGTGTCCAGCGCGGAGGAAGCCGGGGAAAGTTTCCGCTTCTACGCAAAGGAAGTGAGTCAGGGGTGTGTCCAGGGCGGGACTTGGGCTGGACGGAGGCGCCCGGCGGGGAGGCCTGGCTGGCTCGTCCCGGTCCGCTGACCAGTGGGTCACAACTCCCCTTAGCCCTGAGGGCCCTGGGCATCGCCTCCACCGGGACCCCGTGGGCCCCTGCACCTCCATCTGCCTCCACAGACCCCGAGCACCCCCAGGGCCATCTCCTCTGGATCTGACCCTCACGCGGCCCCCTGTATGGGGGAGGGGCGTCCACACATTCCTCCCTAGTCTCCCCCTCACCTCTTCCTTCCCCTTCCCTGACCCCAATCTGGGGTCCCCAGAGTAGGGCTCTTCTCCCTCCCCGCTCCCTCCCTGCTCAGGTCACTGTCCTCTCCCCTCTTAAGGTGCGGACCTGCTCAGCTGGCTGCTCCCTGCACTAGCACCCCAGTCCCACCATCCACCTCGGGGTCCCCAGTGCCATCCACCCACCCATAGGATGGGGCCTCTGTCCCTTCATCTGGGCTGGAGGAGCCCAGTTTCACTGACCGTCTGTCCACCCTGACCTTGACCCTCAGGGCACCCAGGGGTCCAGGCTGCTCACCAACTCCTCCCATAGCTGGGTGCCCGCCCTTCCTCTCCTGGGCCCACCTCCCCGGCCAGGTCCTGGCTCCGGTTCCGAGATGGAAGCAGCGCAAAGAGCCTGAGCGCCTGCCCCCCAGAGCTTCCCGCTCCCACAGGCCTGCCTGCACCCTGGCCCCACCCCCTCTGGCCACTCTGACACAGCTGGCCGCGTCTCCCACTGGGTCCTTCCATCAGCGTACTAACATGTATTTTAATATTTTTTTTCATTGCAGAGAGAACGGGAGAGGGAGAAACATCAGTGATGACAGTCACTGATCGGCTGCCTCCTGCACGCCCCCTACCCCTGGATCGATCCTGCAACCCAGGCATGCACCCTGACCAGGAATCGAACTGTGACCTCCTGGTTCATAGATTGATGCTCAACCACTGAGCCCCGCCGGCCGGGCTAAACATGTATTTCTTCCATCTTAACACACAGCAAGCTCCTCCTGACCCGCCCCATAAGCCTTTGCTGTCCTTGGCCCTCCCAGGTGCCCCTGTCCCCCTGCATCCGTGGAGCAGGACCCTCAGCGTGTCACTGCTGGGGGTGGAGGGGGACAGTGTCCCATGTGGTGGCCTCTAGCAGCCTGGACAAGACAGCCACGCCCAGAGCTTCCCCGAGACAGTGGCCCAGAGACGGACACGCCCCGGAAGGCCTGACCCCGTGCAGCAGCGACCCCCACCCCCTCGGCACAGAAACACGCACCCACTGCTTTTACCAAAACGCTTTTATTGACACGGGAGTCACCGTGGACGAGCTGACCCTCCCTGCTCGAGTGCAGCTGAGCAGGGCGCACACCTCTCCCAGGGTAAACTGAGGCAGCAGGTGAGGCCTGGGCAGGGCCCCCTCTGCCTGGGGTCCCAGTGCAGTGCACTGTCCACTGTCCAACACACACGTCCTCAGAGAGCCAGGCTGACCAGCAACATTGCCAACCTGTTCCCCGTGCCAGCTGCCCACTCCCCCGGCGAGCAGGGGGCTCTCCCCCATGCACCTGCAGGCCCCACAGTGCACACGGGAGGCAGAGCTCACGGCCGCAACGGTCCCGCATCCACGCACACGACTGTCAGGTCAGGGTGGGGCGGAGGCGTGGAGGAGGCACCTGCCCAGGGGACCCCCCTGGGTCTCAGCTCAGCCACCACCCACCCACGAGCACCGTTCTAACTCCAGGAGACACGTGTCCTGACAATCCCAGGCCAGGGGCTCCTGGCTGACCGGGCATGTCCTCCAGGGCCCTGTCCACTCCCCAGCTAGTTGGGGACATGTCAGAGGCCGGCCGGGGCAGGGACGGCAGGGAGGGGCAGCTCCAGGGCTGGGGGCTCTGCGGCCGGGGCTGGGCTGGGCTTGCGGTGGTCCAGCTGCTCCAGCTTCTCGCTGAGCTGCGAGTAGAGCTCCTTCACCGCCTCCCCGCTCTGTGGGAAGGTAGGGTGTTGGCCGGTCCTGGGCGAAGTCAGGGAGCCCCCCGGGTGCGGGGCAGGGCGGCACTCACCTGGCCGCTGGGCTCCAGCACCTTCTGCAGGGCCTGCAGCCTGGCGGGCGCCACGCGGTGGTGCAGGTGGAGGAGGAGCCGCAGCACGTGCCGCTGCACGTTCTCCTTCCTGCGAGGACAGCGGGTGGGCTGCAGGGTGGGCTGCGGGGCTGCCCGCCCCACGTCCCGCGCAGTGCTCACCCTGCCCAGCGGAGCCCGCCCCTGCCCGTACCTCGGGGAGGCGGTGAGGAGGAAGCCGTCGAAGAGGCTGCTGCAGAAGTCCTCCAGGGCAAACTCCTCGGCCAGCAGTGCCAGGTTCCCTGTGAGCAGGTGCAGGAAGATGTCGCCGAAGGCCAGGTCGCTGAAGGTCTCCACTGCGGGCACAGCAGGGTCAGCCCGCTCTCGCCCCCTTGCTGGGCCCCCCGCCTCCCAGCAGCAATCCCTGGGGGGCAGCAGAGCAGCACTTCCGAGAGCGGGGTGCCCCCTGGTCCTGGGAGCCAGACGTGGGGCCTGGACAGGCCGGGCAGCGGGGATGGGCCTGGGCCTCAGCAATGAGGCGTGTCTGCAGGGAGAGCCAGGAGAGGTGGAGGCCCCGGGCTGAGGAGTAAGTGGGTCCCGGGAGTCAGAGAAGAAACAGAACGTGGGCGCTCAGTCCGGGTGGAGGGAGCGGCACGAAGCCACAGACATCAAAACCCGAGGGGACGCAGAAGCAGTGCCCAACTCCCAGCGACAACGGGGGCTCGAGTGCCTCGCTGGCTCCGACGTGGCCCGGCCCGGGGGGCTCCGTGGTTGGGCGTCAACCTCTGAACCAGGAGGTCACGGCTAGATTCCTGGTCAGGGCACATGCCCAGGTTGCGGGCTCGATCCACAGTAGGGGGACGTGCAGGAGGCAGCTGATCCATGATTCTCCCTCATCACTGATGTTTCTCTCTCGCCCCCTCTCCCTTCCTCTCTGAAATCCATAAAAAATACATTTAAAAAAAAAGAAACCATCTGAATAAAAATGTGTGACCATCAGAGACGTGGGCCCGGCCAGGACGTGGGCCGGGGACGTCACGGCCACATGGTTTTTCATGCCTTTCTTTCCTCGACACAACCCTACGCCGTCCACAGCTGGGGCCCTGGACTGTGGGACTCAGCGCTGACCACCAAGGGGACAGGGCCACACGCAGACTCCACGGAGGTGGGGGGTGGCCATGTGGCTTCACTTCCCACGATAAAAAGTCAAGAAACAGCCGAAACCGGTTTGGCTCAGTGGATAGAGCGTCGGCCTGCGGACTGAAAGGTCCCAGGTTCGATTCCGGTCAAGGGCATGTACCTTGGTTGTGGGCACATCCCCAGTGGGGATTGTGCAAGAGGCAGCTGATCAATGTTTCTCTATCATTGATGTTTCTAACTCTCTATCCCTCTCTCCTCCTCTCTGTAAAAAATCAATAAAATATATTTAAAAAAAAATTAAAAAATAAATAAGTCAAGAAACAGGAGGGAGCTGGTAAAGCCGACGTCCGTCCTCCCTGGAACCACAGGACCAGGAATAGCATGTCCCCGCGGCCGTGACTGAGACCCACCCACCCCAGGGCAGCAGGACGGCCCGTCTGCACCGAGGATCCAGCCAAAGCAAAGCATGGACGTGGACAGAGGACGAGGCGCACACGAGCCGCGTGCAGCCCTGCTCCTGGGCGTCCACACGGGCAGAACAGCCTCCAGGGACACGTCCCGGGTCCCAGGAGCTCAGGGCCTGAGACAAGGGTCGACCCTGCACAACCAGGTGGGCCCAGTACCGTCACCGGGTCCTGCTGAGGGGGAGGCCGTGCAGGAGGGCCCGGTCAGACAGACAGACGGGCGCTGTGAAGGTGGAGGGCAGGGCCACTAGCCAAGGATGGCCGGCCGCCCACGCCTCCCTTTTGACCCCGGGACTCTGACCTCCCAACAGGAAGAGTGGGTTTGAGGTGCTGGCTTAGCCAGTGGCTGCGGGTACCTATCCCCACAGAGACCACTTCCCCCACAGAGTCTCCGGGAGACAACAGGCTTCCTCCTCAGAAACGTCAGGACCTACAAGCACCCTCAGTGAGAACGTGCAAACCTTCAGAGAAGCTCACGACCGGGAGCCATGAGACAGAGAGCCGTGAGCGAGGCCGTGGGCCGACCCTCCCAGGAGCTCCTTCTCCCGGGCTCATGCTGAGCTTGCTCAGGGTCCGCTGGAGGGGGTCCACTGAGACTGTGCTCTCTTCTTCCCGCTCGCACCCCACCCCCACCCATCCTCCCAGGGACGGGGCCTCCTCATCCTTGGGGGCTCCCTGAGGTCTGGGACCTGAGAGGCTGCACCCCCTTCCTTTGGGTTAAGCGCCTCCCACCACCTGGGGAGGACTGACAACAGGCAACAGGAGCAGAGGGTCTGAGAGCACAGAGCTGAGCTCCTGGCCTTTTACCCTGACTTCCAGGAGGCGGGGAGGGGAAAGGGGAGAGGGGAGGGGGTGGTCATAGTGAGGAGGGGAGGGGGAGGGGGAGAGGAGGGTCATAGTGGGGAGGGAGGAGAGAGAAGGGGGCGGTTAAGGGGGGGGCGAGGGGAAGGGAGATCACAGCAGGGAGGGGAGGGAGGAGGAGAGGGAGAGGGGATGGTCACAGGGGGAGAGAGAGGGGGAAGGGAAGGAACGGTCACAGTGGGGAGGGGAGGGAAGGGGAGGGACGGTGACAGCGGAGAGGGGAGGGACAGGGAAAAGGGGAGGGGAGGGGAAGAGAGGGTAAGGGAAGGGCGGTCACAGGGCGGCTCCCCCTCACCGAGCCCGGGCAGCAGGCGGAGGAGCGCGTTCTTGTTCCTCTGCTTGGTGATATGCAGCACGTAGTACAGCCCCACCTCGCAGGCCATGCGCTGCTCCTGCAGGAACCTGTGGGCGAGCACCGCCCTGAGGAGCGCCCTACACACAGCCTCCCGCCCTCACTCCCCACCCCCCCCCACCGCCCCGCCCAGCAGTACTTGGTGAAGCTCTCGGGCAGGGTACTCGGGTAGGTGGCCGGGGCCCTCTCCTCCGCCGGGAGCTTCTGGTCCACGTTGAAGGCGTGGTCGTCCACCACGAAGGACATGAGCGTCGGCAGGAACTTGGTGATGAGCTCTACCTCCTGGGGGGGGGCGGGGGCTCAGCCGTCACAGCCCCGCCCCCCGCAGCCCCACCCCCTGCAACCCCACCGCCTTGTAGCCCCCCAGCTGCAGGCCCTCGCAGGAAAGTGTGGGCAAGCCCATTACCATCCTCGGCTCCTTGAAGACCTGGCTGTCGATCATGTCCCAGGCCCCCTGGCCCAGCGCCAGCAGCCTGAGCAGCAGCAGCAGGTCAGGGCTGTCCTGCGGAGAACAGGCCTCAGCGCCAGCTCCCGAGCTCCTCCCTCATCGCTCAGTGGGGTGCTGGCCGCCCCGGTCCACTCCCACACGCCCTGCCCTCGCCCCGAAAGCCGCACGTGGCCAGCCAAGCGCACTCACCCTGGGCAGCGTCTCCTGGCTGACCAGCTCCTGCAGGTGCCTGACGGTGCTCAGGGACAGTGTGTTGATGGCGAAGGGGTCACACAGGATCATGGACAGGTCCCTGCAAAGCAGCGGCATTCATGCAGAAGCCGAGGCCCACGGAGGGCGGCCACGCCGGGCTGCCTCCCTCTGACCCTGGAGACGGCCCTCCCCCCAGAGCGAGCCCACCCCCTGCACTCCTTCCCCAGAGGCTCACAGTTTGAAACTTGCACCCAACTTATAACCATGAGGAGTTAAAAAGTTCTCATGGAAATTAAGCCACGTTTGGTTCTGGGACCTGACCCTGACTCCGCCTTTCAGCCGCGTCCCAGACACATCACAGGGCGGCCCACAGTCGTGTCTCCACCGTGGGACGGGGTGCCCAGCCCCCCCTTAGACGCGCTGGAATCGCCACCACAGTGGACAGGGCGTGCTCATCTGGACACCTGTGGACCGGACCGCGGGACTGGGCTCCACAAAAGGCCAACCCTCACCCCAGGACTTGCTCCTGACCCTTCTTCACTCCGTCGAGAAACCCCTGCAGCTCGCGCGCCCGCTTGCTGTCCACAAAGCGCTCCCGGATGCAGGCGTCCAGGCACCAGGTGAACTGCGGGGGAGTCAGGGCGTGAGGAGGCCCTGCTCGCCCTCAGCTCTTGCTGCCCAGGCCTTGGAGGGTCAGGGCCCCCGCGTCACCTCGCCAAGACCCGGCTCGGGGCCAGGACCTGTCCCAGGAGCGGGACGCACAGAGGCAAAGAGGACTGGGTCCCCACCCATCTGCCGTGTGGGGGAGACAATGTATGAGTTTGTTCTGAAGGGGGCCCCTCTCGGGCCTCAAAATGACACCATCTTGGCTGCACAGCATCCGAGGGGACGAGGGTGGAGCAGAGCCAAGGTCCCAGAGCAGCCTGAGGCCCGAGGGGAGGGCCAGGCCAGGAAACCTGGGAGGCTTCAGAGGCATCCAGGAGGGGCGCCCGCAGCCCCGGAGGGAGTGACGGAATGGGCAGGTGAGGAGACATGGCCAGGGACGCCCCCGCCCAGCCGATTCAGTGTTGGCAGCAGGGCTGCGCAGACGTGGTGGTCAGGTGGGGCAGTCCGAGCCCAGGTGCCAGGACCTGGCAGCCACCAGGGAGGGGAGAGACGCCGGAGAGGCCAGAGGGAAGGGGCTGGCGGGCAGGCGGGGCACCTTGTGGCACGGGTCCACGGAGCAGATGTCGCCCACGTCCAGGTCGTGCAGGGACATGAGCAGCTCGGCGCGCAGCGTGCAGTAGTGCACGTTCCGTGTGCGCAGGAAGAGGGTGCGCAGGAACTGCAGCACCATGTCGTACAGCTTCACGTTCCTCCCCACCATCTGCGTCAGCCTCTGCACCACCTGGGGCGAGACCCGGGCCGCGGCGTCACACATGGCGGTGGGGGGCACACACAGCCATGGGCACACACAGCCGTGGGGGCACACACAGCCATAGGGCACACACACCCGTGGGCACACACAGCCGTGGGGGCACACAGAGCCGTGGGCACACACAGCCGTGGGGCACACACAGCCGTAAGGCACACACAGCCGTGGGGGCACACACAGCCGTGGGCACACACAGCCGTGGGCACACACAGCCGTGGGGCAAACACAGCCGAGGGCACACACAGCCGTGGGGCACACACAGCCGTGGGGGCACACACAGCCGTGGGGGCACACACAGCCGTGGGGGCACACACAGCCGTGGGGCACACACAGCCGTGGGGGCACACACAGCCGTGGGGGCACACACAGCCGAGGGGCACACACAGCCGGGGGGCACACACAGCCGTGGGGGCACACACAGCCGAGGGCACACACAGCCGAGGGGCACACACAGCCGTGGGGCACACACAGCCGTGGGGGCACACACAGCCGTGGGGCACACACAGCCTCGGGGCACACACAGCCGTGGGGGCACACACAGCCAAGGGCACACACAGCCGTGGGCACACACAGAGCCGTGGGCACACACAGCCGAGGGGCACACACAGCCGAGGGCACACACAGCCGAGGGCACACACAGAGCCGTGGGCGCACACAGCCGAGGGGCACACACAGCCGAGGGGCACACACAGCCGTGGGGGCACACACAGCCGAGGGGCACACACAGCCGTGGGGGCACACACAGCCGAGGGCACACACAGCCGAGGGGCACACACAGCCGTGGGGGCACACACAGCCGTGGGGCACACACAGCCGAGGGCACACACAGAGCCGTGGGCACACACAGCCGAGGGGCACACACAGCCTTGGGGCACACACAGCCGTGGGGGCACACACAGAGCCGAGGGGTACACACAGCCGAGGGCACACACAGCCGTGGGCACACACAGCCTTGGGGCACACACAGCCGAGGGCACACACAGCTGTGGGGCACACACAGCCGAGGGCACACACAGCCGTGGGCACACACAGCCGAGGGGCACACACAGCCGAGGGGCACACACAGCCGTGGGGGCACACACAGCCGTGGGGGCACACACAGCCGAGGGCACACACAGCCGTGGGCACACACAGCCGTGGGGGCACACACAGCCGTGGGGGCACACACAGCCCGGGGGCACACACAGCCGGGGGCACACACAGCCGTGGGGGCACACACAGCCGTGGGGCACACACACAGCCGTGGGGGCACACACAGCCGAGGGGCACACACAGCCGTGGGGGCACACACAGCCGAGGGCACACACAGCCGAGGGCACACACAGCCGTGGGGGCACACACAGCCGTGGGGGCACACACAGCCGAGGGGCACACACAGCCGAGGGGCACACACAGCCGAGGGGCACACACAGCCGTGGGGGCACACACAGCCGGGGCACACACAGCCGTGGGGGCACACACAGCCGTGGGGGCACACACAGCCGAGGGCACACACAGCCGTGGGGCACACACAGCCGTGGGGCACACACAGCCGAGGGCACACACAGCCGCCGGGGCACACACAGCCGAGGGGCACACACAGCCTTGGGGCACACACAGCCGTGGGGGCACACACAGAGCCGAGGGGTACACACAGCCGAGGGCACACACAGCCGTGGGCACACACAGCCTTGGGGCACACACAGCCGAGGGCACACACAGCTGTGGGGCACACACAGCCGAGGGCACACACAGCCGGGGGCACACACAGCCGTGGGGGCACACACAGCCGTGGGGGCACACACAGCCGTGGGGGCACACACAGCCGAGGGCACACACAGCCGTGGGCACACACAGCCGTAAGGCACACACAGCCGTGGGGGCACACACAGCCGAGGGCACACACAGCCGTGGGCACACACAGCCGTGGGGGCACACACAGCCGTGGGGGCACACACAGCCGTGGGGGCACACACAGCCGTGGGGGCACACACAGCCGTGGGGGCACACACAGCCGTGGGGGCACACACAGCCGTGGGGGCACACACAGCCGTGGGGGCACACACAGCCGGGGGCACACACAGCCGTGGGGGCACACACAGCCGTGGGGGCACACACAGCCGAGGGGCACACACAGCCGTGGGGGCACACACAGCCGTGGGGGCACACACAGCCGTGGGGCACACACAGCCGTCGGGGCACACACAGCCGTGGGGGCACACACAGCCGTGGGGGGCACACACAGCCGAGGGCACACACAGCCGTGGGCACACACAGCCGAGGGGCACACACAGCCGAGGGCACACACAGCCGAGGGGCACACACACAGCCGAGGGCACACACAGAGCCGAGGGGCACACACAGCCGAGGGGCACACACAGCCGAGGGGCACACACAGCCGTGGGGGCACACACAGCCGAGGGGCACACACAGCCGTGGGGCACACACAGCCGTGGGGGCACACACGAGCCGAGGGGCACACACAGCCGAGGGGCACACACAGCCGTGGGGGCACACACAGCCTTGGGGCACACACAGCCGAGGGGCACACACAGCCGTGGGGCACACACAGCCGAGGGCACACACAGCCGTGGGCACACACAGCCTTGGGCACACACAGCCGAGGGGCACACACAGCCGTGGGGGCACACACAGCCGTGGGGGCACACACAGCCGTGGGCACACACACAGCCGAGGGGGCACACACAGCCGAGGGGCACACACAGCCGTGGGGGCACACACAGCCGTGGGGGCACACACAGCCGAGGGCACACACAGCCGTGGGCACACACAGCCGTGGGGGCACACACAGCCGTGGGGGCACACACAGCCCGAGGGGCACACACAGCCGTGGGCACACACACAGCCGTGGGGGCACACACAGCCGTGGGGGCACACACAGCCGAGGGCACACACCCGTGGGGGCACACACAGCCGAGGGCACACACAGCCGTGGGGGCACACACAGCCGAGGGCACACACAGAGCCGTGGGCACACACAGCCGAGGGGCACACACAGCCGAGGGGCACACACAGCCGTGGGGGCACACACAGCCGAGGGCACACACAGCCGAGGGGCACACACAGCCGTGGGGGCACACAGAGCCGAGGGCACACACAGAGCCGTGGGCACACACAGCCTTGGGGCACACACAGCCTTGGGGCACACACAGCCTTGGGGCACACACAGCCGTGGGGGCACACACAGAGCCGTGGGCACACACAGCCGAGGGGCACACACAGCCGAGGGGCACACACAGCCGTGGGGGCACACACAGCTGAGGGCACACACAGCCGAGGGGCACACACAGCCGTGGGGGCACACACAGCCGTGGGGCACACACAGCCGAGGGCACACACAGCCATGGGGCACACACAGAGCCGTGGGCACACACAGCCGAGGGGCACACACAGCCTTGGGGCACACACAGCCGTGGGGGCACACACAGCCGAGGGCACACACAGAGCTGTGGGCACACACAGCCTTGGGGCACACACAGCCAAGGGCACACACAGCTGTGGGGCACACACAGCCGAGGGCACACACAGCCGTGGGCACACACAGCCGAGGGCACACACAGCCGTAGGGCACACACAGCCGTGGGGCACACACAGCCGAGGGCACACACAGCCGTGGGCACACACAGCCTTGGGGCACACACAGCCAAGGGCACACACAGCTGTGGGGCACACACAGCCGAGGGCACACACAGCCGTGGGCACACACAGCCGAGGGCACACACAGCCGTAAGGCACACACAGCCGTGGGGCACACACAGCCGAGGGCACACACAGCCGTGGGCACACACAGCCTTGGGGCACACACAGCCAAGGGCACACACAGCCGAGGGCACACACAGCCGTGGGAACACACAGCCGTAAGGCACACACAGCCGTGGGGGCACACACAGCCGTGGGCACACACAGCCGTGGGGGCACACACAGCCGTGGGGGCACACACAGCCGAGGGCACACACAGCCGTGGGGGCACACACAGCCGAGGGCACACACAGCCGTGGGCACACACAGCCACGGGCACACACAGCCACGGGCACATGAACAGCCACGGACACATGAACGGCCACGGCCCCGCCCGCTCCCCTGCCACACAACCTCCTACTTTGGGCTGCAAGTCTCCTCTCACCGGACCCTGGCCCGTGTCGGGTGGTGGTGTTTCTGGTTGGAAGGAGGTGAAGCCCATGCCAGGCCCACAGGGTCCCTGAAAGGCCACCGGCCTGTGTCCTCAGCTGCACCCAAGGCCCCAGGTACGCCCCGCCCACCCAGCCAGGGACGTGGGGAGACCCGGGCCATCGAGGACGCGGTCCTCAGTGGGTGGGCAGAGCTTTGCTGCTGTCCTCTCCGGTCCTGGCCTCGACCTGAGTCCCTGCACCACGTCCTGGGCCTCCGGTGCCACGGCCAGCCCTGGCCCTGGGTCCGCCCAGCCTCGCACTTGAAAAGGGGGCACAACGTGGGCCACCACCAGGGCTCATGGCTAAGCCCCACCCGAGGGCCACGGGGCAGCGATGGAGGCCGCAGGAGGGGACCTGGCGTGGAGGGGAGCGAGGAGGAGGGACAGGAGACCACGGCAGACACAGCCGAAGGCCCAGCTTTCCCAGGACTAGCGGGAGGCCGAGGACGGCAGAGACCCTGCTTGGTTCGACAGAAAGCAGTGGGGCCCCCCGGCCAGACGCTTGGGAGGAACCTCAGGCCACACCCCAACTCCCACCGAACACAGACTCCGGTGAGCGGACGGGAGAGGATCCACAGAACGCCACGCACCACTCTGCCAGCCCCCTGCCGCTGGTCACCACACAGGCCCCGCAGCCCGCTCACTCTGCCGCTGGTCACCACACAGGCCCCGCAGCCCGCTCACTCGGCCTCCCTCCCGGAACCCAGGCAGGCACCTTCCACGACACCACCTCACAGGAAAGGCCAGTCTCCACGGGGGCTGCCAGCCTCCACCCCCCCCCCTCACTCCCCTCGTGACCTGGGCTCCGGCCACACGGCCTCCGTCGCCCTCAGCAAGCCCAGCTTGCCCTCCACCAGGCCCCTGCTCACACCTCCCCCGCTCCTCTGCCGCCTCCCGTCCTCACAGCCCTCGCCCACCTGCCCAGCCCTCGGTGACCAACATGTGACATTTACTGCAGAGCGTCTGCTCCCCCATGAGACTTCGAGTGCCCCACGCAAGCGCCCCAAACCCCAGGGTTGCTGAAGGGCCCAGGCACCTATGGCAGGCAGGCGGCACTCAAGAAACGTCTGTCAAAGCAACTAATGAACTAAAAGCAGAAGAAATCGTCCCAGAGCTGAAGGAAGACACGCTGAGCTTCAGCGACAAGACTGGCCGAGGTGCAGAGTCAAGTCCCTGACACCCAAAGGCCCAGCCTGGGCACAGTAGGCCACCCCCGTGACCAGCCGCGTGTACAAGTCCACCCTTCCAGGAGCAAACACCCCACATGTTCGGGAGGGCTGGAAGGGGCTGGCCAGGGCCCTCAGTCACCCCGCCCGGCCCGCTGCCCGCCCGCCTCACCTCGCCTTGGCGCCGCGTCCTGGGGGAAGGGCTGAAGAAGTTGTGCAGGACGGAGAGCTCCGTGCTGAAGAGGGCGCGCTCCTTCTCCAGGATGTACTGCTTCAGCAGAGGGGACACCTCATCCCCAAAGAGCGCCTGGTTGTCCTGCCAGATCTGCCGCTTCACCTCCACGGCGCAGGCCCGGTACAGCTCCTTGTCGGCCATGACCAGCTTCAGCTTCTTCTCAGGGACCTACACAACCACACAGGGTCTGCTTCCAGACAGGTAATGGGGCCCGGCCTGCGTGGCTCAGGGGTTGAGCATCGACCCATGAACCAGGAGGTCACAGTTCGAGTCCCAGTTGGGGCACACACTAGGGTTGCAGGCTCAACCCCCAGGGGTAGATGTGCAGGAGGCAGTGATCAGTGATTCTCTCTCATCAGTTCCTATCTTTCTCTCCCTCTTCCTTCTACTCTCAAATCAATAAAAATACTAGAGGCCCGTTGCACGAAGATTCGTGCAAGAATAGGCCTTCCATTCCCTGGCTGCCGGCACCTGGGACCCAGGCCTTCACTCCGGACGGAGGGAGCCGCCTTCCACCTTCCGCGCTGCCCAGAGGCACGGAGCATCCCAGCCACTGCCATCTTTGTCACGTCAATTTGCATATTCCCTCCTTATTGGCTGTGAGCGCTGCCATCTTTGTCGCAAAGTGAGTCAATTTGCACATTCCATCTTTATTAGATAATATATTGAAAAAAAAAAAAAAGAGCACCTGGTTGTCCTGCCAGATCTGCCGCGTCACCTACTTCGCGAGGCCTCAGCACCACGCCCCCCGGGCAGAGACACCTCAAACCCAGCCCCGCAGGTGCAGGCCAGGCAGCCGTGCTAAACGGGCACAGCTCTTTCCCAGGAAGGGGCCCACAGCCCCAGCTCCGGTCTCCGGGGGCTCATAGGGAGAAGCCAGCCCAGAGAACACACTCCCAGTCACACACCCACTGGGGCAGGCGGCTCGGGAACCCTCCCGGGTCCACGCTGCTGTGCTGACCCGCGGCGCTCACCTTGGGCAAGTGCTTCATGACGCACATCACCACCGGCTGCAGCGACGGCATCTTCACCAAGGAAAAGCTCTTCTCCAGCAGGTCCTCCAGCTTCTTGTACCTGGGAAGACGCGGGTGGCTGAGAAGTGGCACGGGACCAAGCCGGCTGAAGGGACGGGCGTCCCCAGGCGGGCCACCTGGGGGAGAGGCCCCTGCTCCGAGGGGGACGCGTCCCCATCCTGAGAGGGGGCTGCACTGCCCCTGCCCCCTACCTCTCCTCAGCCTTCCCCTCCGAGGCGATGGCCGACACGCGCTCCAGCAGCTTTTCCCGCAGCTCGTCGAACACGGACTGGTGGAACTCCAGCCGCGGCGTCCCGTGCAGGTCCAAGAAGGGCAAGGCCGACTGCAGGGAGGGCAGCAGCACGCCATTCTCTGTCTGGGAAGCGGAGGGTCAGGGCGGCCGACTCTGCGGGCTCGGCCAACAACAGACAGCACAGGGGCAGCCACGTCTGGCCCGGCACCGCGGGTGCGCGGAGCAGAGAGGAGGCAGCTGCAAGGGTGTTCCCGAGCCACCCAGAGGTCCGACCACGGGCACTAGCTCGGGACACCTGGTCCCTCCATCCGGGGAACAGATCAAAGGGAGCAAAACCCGCCCACTTCCACGCGACCCGCCCCCCGCCGAGGCCTCCGCGCCCACCCACCTGGAACTGCTCGATCGCCTTGAGCGGTTCCGTGCAGTTGGTGAGCGTCTCCTTCAGGTCCTCGCCATTGGCCACGCCCAGGTCCTGCAGCCCCGCGAACAGGGCCGAGGCCCCGGTCCCAGGCCGGCTCGGCGCCCCATCCCCACCGCGCTCCGCCGGCGCCGCCGCGGCCGCCGCAGGCCCCCCGGCAGCCCGCTCGCTCGGGCCGCGGGGCCCGCCTGAGCTCCTCTCCCCGGCGCCCTCCAGCTCGGCCAGGTCCCTCCGGAGCGCGGCGCCGCCGGGACCAAACCCGCCCACTTCCGCCCCGCCCCGCGGGTCCCGGGCTAAGCAGCCCGGGCCGGAAACGCCCGCGCCGCGCGGAGGTTCCTAGGAGAGGAGCCGGCCGCGCTGAGCGGCTGCGCGCGACCGCAGCTAGGCCCCGCCCTCCGCCGGTCCTCGGGCGCCGCTGGCCCCGCCGCCCGCCCTCTGGCCTCGTCCTCCGGTCTGGGCCCCGGGGCGGGCGAGTGCAGGGCGGTGTGCGGGGCACCGCGGCGGCGGCGGGCACGGGAGGGGGACGTCTCCATGAACTGCAGGACTGACATTTTTGCCGCGTAGGTTTCTTGTTATGAAAAACCCTGTGGCCGACCTCACAGCCAGCCTCGTGACGTTGAGAACCGATCCTGTTAAGGACAGAGACCTGGAAGGAATGGGGCGGGCCTGTGGGGGGAGCTCTCGGGTGGCGTCAGCTCCGAGCGTCGCACCAGCCCTTCCCCAACTTCCGCTTCCGGTCAGTGCCACTGGCCGGGGGGGCTCCGCCGGCTCCCGGCTTGGCCCTCTCCTGGGGCCCCGCTCCGCGCTGTGCTCCGGGGCCCCAGGCTTCCCTCCGGAACCGTTCAGCGGTTTCTTTTCTTTCTTTTTTTCAATATATTTTTATTGACTTCAGGGAGGAAGGAAGAGGAAGAGAGAGGTAGGAACATCAATGATGAGAATCATTGATCGGCTGCCTCCTGCACGCCCCGGACTGGGTGGGGGTCGAGCCCGCAACCCAGGCCTGTGCCCTTGACCGGAATCGAGCTGGGACCCTGCAGTCCGCACCCTCCGACGCTCTGTCCGCGGAGCCAAACCGCCTAGGCGTCCAGCGGTTTCTTGCTAAAGCCGTGCTTGTCCGTCTGCCTCGGGCCCATTGGCCGAGTCTCCTGTTTCCTTGGGGGTCAGGCTGTTTTGAGACTGGCTCGCCGTTGGCCCATGCCTTTTGAAACAGGGGTGTCTGGACTGAAACCCGCCAGCCTTGGTTCCGGCCCCCGACTGGATGCCTTGTTGAAAGCGTCCAGCGGTTGCCGGGCCCTCCGGACAGCAGGCTGCTTGCCTTTGGCCTGCCCCTCCTGTGACCAGCGGCCTGGAATCCGACCTGCCGCTGCTGGAGAGATTGCCTCTGGCTCTAGAGAACTCTCCGAAAAGTGGGGCCTCCGTTATTTAAGTATTTTAAGGCCGCCCCTCCTCCAGGAACTCAGGTTTGAAAGATGAGGTCACGCTTCATGGGCATATTTCACTAAATGGACAGATCTGACCAAAAGTAATTCAGAATGTCAGGGACCACTGTGGGGAACCTTGGAGGTTTCCAAACTTTTTTCTTTTTCTTAATTGATTCTACAAAGAGGAAGGGGGAGAGAGGGAGAGAGAGAGAAACATCAAGTGGCTGCTTCCCCAACTGGGGATTGAACCCGAAACCTGGGTATGTGCCCTGACTGCGAATCGAGCCTGTCACCTCTTTGGCATACGGGACAACGCTCCACATCGGCCGGAGCCAGACTTACTTTCTTAAAACCGAATAGGACAGTAACAGCGCTGAAACGGGCAAAGATGAACCGACTGCCTATTTCCAGTGGTATTTTGAGGCTTACAAACATTACCTAGAATCTTAAGTTGCCTCTTTACAAAATAAAGTTTCAGCATGAACAGGGGCTGTTGAACTTTTCAAGAGGGGTGGCATGGAAATGGATAATAGGGTGGTGAAGGCTTGAGGCAAGGGGCGAGGGGGAGGTCTAGAAAGGGTCAATGGAGAAAAGAGGGAACGTACGTAATATGTTCAACAACAAAGATTTTTTAAAAATGAAGTTACTGCCCTAGCCGGTGTGGCTCAGTGGATAGAGCGTTGGCCTGTGGACTGAGGGGTCCCGGGTTCGATTCCGGTCAAGGGCATGTGCCTTCGTTGCGGGCACATCCCCAGTAGGAGGTGTGCAGGAGGAAGCTGATCGATGTTTCTCTCTCATTCATGTTTCTAACTCTCTATCCTTCTCCCTTTCTCTCTGTAAAAAAATCAATAAAATAGATGTATTTTTAAAACCCACAGGGCTCTTTGCCGGAAACCGATCATGGTCTCACTAATAGAAAGATGTGGAAGGCTGGTCAACCTTTAAGCTCTGAAAGGTCAGAGCCAGCCACTCCCTATCTAATTGAGACAATGGCAACTGAGGCAACTTCCCCACCAAATAATTGTGTAAATCCTTACTGATATGATAATCCACCTGTTACCTGCCTAAGGGCTATGGGTGTATCCCATAGTCTCAATAAAAGGGATAGCAAGACCAGAGCCTAGCAGTAGTCCTCCCACTAGAGGTGGGCTCCCGCCTGGCCCCCCATTTCCCAAATTAAATTTTTTCTACTCTCTTTTCATTTGTGTGCGGCCTTCTCCAGAACCCGAACCCTAAACCGGAATCCTGAACCATGCGGGACTTGAAAGGGGTCCCCACAGCTCTTCCCGCCCCTCCCCCTTCATCTGCTCAGAGAAACCACTCTGCGTGGTGCCCACATGAAGGAGCGTTACAACAGGGCGCACCCTGTCTTCCTCTCCCCTCGACCCAGGACGTCATCTCTCCCTTGCTCCCTGTGCTTGCCACGCCCGCACTCACCCCAGTGCACCCTTTCCCGTTCCTGAACAAACCCCGCTTGGTGCCGGGACACCCCGTCAATCCTGCTTGTGGCCCACAGAATGCTGTGGCTTGAGGAAGCTCCCGGTCCCGCCAGGTGCACGCCGCCCTCACCTGCCTGAGCTCCCAGTGGGGGTGCCACAGACCTGGGCTGGCGGTGGGAGTGGGCACGGGCATCGGCCCCAAGGTGGTAGGCCCTCTGGCCACGGCTGCGGCTGTGAGTCCTGCGATGCCAGAAGCTCACAGGGCCGGTGGGCGCTGCCTGCTCTGCCCCCTCGCTTGGTTCCCGGCTGCTAAGTAGGCCGGGCCCTGACCCAGCCCCTGCAGCCCCTCCAACCCCTCCTGGTGAACCGCCAGCCCCCCAGCCCAGTCCCCGAGCTCACCACCCCAACGTCACCACCTCGTCCTCTTCATGTGCCTTGGTCCCCAAGCTTCGCTCCGTAGACACCCCTTCCTGCTGCCCAGCATGCCCTCGCTCATCCTTGTGCGCCATTCCCCGCTCCCTCCCCAGCAGCCCTCCGCAGCCCAGCCGAGGCCAGGGACCCATCCTTCCAGCGTCCCACTTCTGGCTTTGAGCCCCTGCTTTGCTGGCGGAGCAACTATGGGTGGGGGTCCCGGTCCCCCCACCCTGAGCCAAGCTCCCAAGGCCAGGGCTCGCACAGCTCTCTGTGGCCCCTTGGCCAAGGTAGTCAGGCCCAACAACCACCAACTGCAGGCCCACTGATGCCCTGGGGGTGCTGGGACTCCATCCCCAGCTGGTTCACCCCTAGCAGTCACAGGTGAATGCGCTAGGACCCCCTGGGCCTTGGCCTCCCTGAAGAAGGGTTTATGGACCCCATAGGAATGCTGTTGCCGTCCGCCATGAAGTCACCCCTAGGTAGGAGAGCAGGCTGATAACCCAATGGCCAAGCTACTGCATCGGGACAGGCCTGAACCGGGGAGTCCGGTGGCTGTGGCTTGGCCTGCGGGGCCCTGGGCGGGCTTGCCGGGTCTGTGGGCAGGGGCTGGGGTCAGTGGGGCCAGGCCCTGCCGAGGTGGTCCTCTGAGCCCTCCTCCTGGCTGTGCAGCTGATCTCACGCCAAGACGGCCGTTCAGGGAGTCAGGCCCCAGCTATGGCAGTTTCTCAGCTCAGCAAGCTGGCTCTTGGGTAGACGGGTAGCCTGCCAGGCCCCCTGAATGGGGAGTCCTGCACTCCCCAGAGGGACCCCTCCCATACTGTCTCCGGAAGTCTCAAGCTGCCACCCACCCCCTGGAGGAGAGAGCAGGAGGGGCAGCGGGAGACCGCTCCCCCGACGGACGGCAGCAGCGCACCCCCAAGTCCGTAGGAACCAACAGCATTTCTATGTAGCCGGTGGGCAGGTGGGGCTTTGGCCCTCCTTGTCCACAGCGCACAGAAGGGTAGGCCGGCCGGGAAGGGGGGTCAGAGGTGCCCAGAGGGTTAGAAGCCCAGGCTGCGGGGAGGCGGGTCCCTGTGGTAACTGGCCGGCCGGCTGTGTCCAGGGGGCGCTACAGCGTGCAGAAGGGGCCTGTGTCATGGCGCTTGGGCCTTCGCACGCCCTGGATGACCACTCCGGGCGCCGCGGGGAAGCGCGCGTTATAGCAATCCTCCACACGGTAAGCGGCGGGGCCGGGGCTGCGGGCTGCAGAGGGAGAAGGCAGGAGCCCCATGCGGCTGCGCGCCGGCCACTGCCCAGGCCCCACCGCCCCGGGCCTCCGCGCAGCCTGTGCCCCGCTCCGAGGTCTCCTTACAGGAGTTCACCCAGGAGGCGAACGCGCGCGAGCGGCCCATGGAGAAGGCGGGCGGGCGCAGGCTCTGCAGGCGGCACCCGGGAAGGATGTCGTAGGTGTTGGGGCTGGGGCGCTTCTCGCCCGGGGGCGGCAGAGGGTCCTGCCACGGGGGCCGGGCACTGCGACCTGCACCCCGGGCCCGCAGCAGCCCCAGAGGCGCGCGCGACTGGGCTGCCTTCGGGACTGGGCGGCGGCCCACGAAGCTGATGGCTGGGAAGGCGTGACCGCTGAGCTGATGGTAGTCGGCAAGCGGTGGCAACTGTGGGCAAGGAGGCGGCTGAAGCCCCGCCCACCGACCCATAGGCCCCGCCCCAATAGGCCCCTCTCGCCCCGTCCCTCACGCCACGCCCCCTTTCCCCAAGGCCCCTCCCACTCCACGCCCCTTTCCTCACAGGCCCCTCCTGTCCCGCCCCTTTCCCCAAGGCCCCTCCCACTCCGGCCTCACAGGCCCCTCCTGTCCCGCCCCTTTCCCCAAGGCCCCTCCCACTCTGGCCTCACAGGCCCCTCCCCCCACGGCCCCTCCTATCCCGTCCCTCACCGCCCCGCCCCTTTCCCCAAAGCCCCTCCCACTCCGGCCTCACAGGCCCAGGCCCCGCCCCACAGGCCCCTCCTCACAGGCCCCGCCCCACAGGCCCCGCCCCCTTTTCCCCAAGGCCCCTCCCACTCCGGCCGCACAGGCCCCGCCCCACAGGCCCCTCCTGTCCCGCCCCCTTCCCCAAGGCCCCTCCCAGTCCGGCCGCACAGGCCCCGCCCCCGCAGAACCTCCTGGGCCCGCGCCCCACCTTCTGCTTGCAGCTGAAGTCGGCCTTCTGCCTGAAGGGCCTCTCACTCTGGAACCACACCGTCTGCCACGCCCCGCGGCCAGCGGCCTCTGCAGGGGGCAGTGTCATTGGGGAGGGCAGGCTGGGGCTGCGGGCCCCGTCCAGGACCCGAGCGGCGGTGGGGAGCGCGCAGGGAGGGGCACGCACCGCGGGCGGGGCGCTTGCGGCCGATGCTGAAGTGGGGGTGCGGGGAGGATTCGCGCACCGAAGCATCGGGCACCTGGTACGTGGTGGGGCCGGGGTAGTCCAGGTCGATCAGGATGGGGGGGCGTTGCTCCAGCCCTGGCAGGAGGCAAGCTCTGGGCCTGGGTCCTCCCAGCAGGCCCCTCCCGCCCCTGCCCCGCCCCCTCAGACCAGACTGCCCCCCCCACCCCCGCACTCACACAGCTTCTTCCGGCTCCCGGTGCAGACCCGCCAGGACTCCCGGAGGGGACCCAGGTTTATCCTGAGGCCCTCTGGGAACTCCTGCACCGCTGGGGGCCGCATCTTCCCGTAGGCCCAGGGGCAGGGGCCCCACCACACAGCCTTGGGCCTGCAACAGAGGCAGCCTCCGTCCACCCAGACTGCCGGCCGCCCCGTCCCCAGGCAGCGGCCCCCGCCCGCCCCGCCCCCAGCCTTCGCCCTCGAAGTTACTGGATCGGCATTAAGGACTCTCGTCTCAGGGGGCCGTGGGTCCAGTGTTTGCCGCCATTGATGTGAAAGTTTGCCAGGAATTTCACAGCCTTCTGGTCAAAATTCATTTGTCAGTGTCTCTGGCTGCCTCCCTTGGGGACACCACCAGGCTCTGTGACCTCAATGGCCCGTCATGCCCAGGCCCCCCCACCCCCACTCTGTTGCCGGGAATTCCAGGTCCAGCCCTGGAGGGGCTGTGGCCACAGGATCCCTCCACTGACCTGCCAGGTGGGTCACCCTGGGCCACCTTGGCGAGGAGGACCCCTGGCCTGCCTGGCTTAGTCCCCTCCCCGCTCCTTCCGCCCCCTTCCTTGTCCCAACCCTTGTCTTTTCTGGACTTTGGGGGTCCACTCTAGCAGGGGTTCTGGGAGGACTGACACGGGCAGTAGGCAGAAAAGGGCGTGGGTGCTGTGCAATGCCCAGCTGTACAGGGCCAACTGGAAGGAGGCATGAGGGTGGGATGGGAGGTCCAGGGAGCTCCCGGCCCCACTGGAGAGCCAGCCCTCAGGAAGGCCAGGCAAGGCCCATGGGCCTGAGGGGACTGTGCTGGCCCTGGTCACCTGGGGTCCCTGGCAGTGCTGAGGGGTGGGAGCCTGCGTTCTGCCTGGAGGCACGGAGGCCAGAAGGCCAGGAAGTGTTACAGGTGATGGGGCCGCCCAGGCCCAAGTGCAAACGAATGATGACCCCGATTGAGTGTGAGCCCATCTGGGCACCACGGCCCTCCAAGTGCCCTCGGAAGTTGACCCGCTTGCCAGCCCCAGCCCTGGCCTCGGCCTCACCCGCCGGCAGGACCTGGCCAAGCACATCTCCTCCCCTGGGCCTGGCCTGGCCATGGGAGGCATCTGGATGGAGACTCGCTGAGGAAAGGGCGGGGCGAGGGCTCGGCCAGGGCTCCGGGCCCTTCGGATGTACAAAGTTCTCTGAGGGCCGAGTTGGCAGAGACCACAGATGCTTGGGAGCAGAGCCCTGTTGGTGGACATTGGGCTGGCTCCGATTTCTCCCACAGACACTGCCATGGTGGGTGAGGTTGCGCGCATGTCTTCGGCTAAATGCCTCTCATTCCGCAGGAGCGGTTCCTAGGAGTGTAGGCAACGGGCCACGGTGTGTAACAGCGTGTGTGGAGCGATCTGTGTTCCCAAACTGCTTCCCAGACGGCACCCACCCGAGGAGCGGCGTTCCCGCTGTCACTGCGGCAAGGAAACTGCCTTTGTCAGCATTGATCTGATTCAACTCACCCTTCTGTCCGGACGGTTATGGACTGCTCCCCCCGCCAAAGATGCTCACGTTCCGTGTGCATTCTGCTGTTGGGGCGGTACTTCTCCATAGCTTTGTCATGTAAGGGCTTTTTATACTGATATCCTATCTGTTTGCAACACTTGTTACACATTCCCCCGGTTTGTAGCCGCCTCTTAGTCCTGCTTATGCATGTACTTGAACCTGCTAATCTTTCCTGTTATGATATTGCGTTTCTTTGGTTAGAAAGTCCTTCCTTACAAAAAGGACAAAGTCAGGATTTGTTTAAAATGGAAAATAGCGGCGCTAACCGGTGTGGCTCCGTGGATAGAGCGTCGGCCTGCGGACTGAAGGGTCCCGGTTCGATTCCGGGCAAGGGCATGTACCTTGGTTGCGGGCACAATCCCAGTAGGGAGTGTGCAGGAGGCAGCTGATCGATGTTTCTCTCTCATCGATGTTTCTAACTCTCTCTCCCTCTCCTTTCTTCTCTGTAAAAAATCAATAAAATATATTTAAAAAATAAATAAAATGGAAAATAGCGCCAGCTCCAGGGAAGACGGCCCCCCTTGCTGCGGGGGCTTGTCCCCGTGCCCCTGGGGCTCCCGGGCCTCTGGCCTGAGAAAGGGACTTGGGGTACACGGGGGTTCTCTTAGCCTCACCCTGGGGGCCTGTGGCCTCCTGAGGGTAACCCTGGCCCCAGGCTCCGGCAGGGCCAACTTGGGACCTGGCTGCAGGGATAGGCACCACCTCCTGGACGCTGAGGTCCTTGGCATCACACCTCCCACCGGCTGCTGTGGGCCTCGGTGTGCCACCTGTGAAATGGGCACTCACAGGACTAAGGACAGGCCTGGCCAAGGGGTGCCCAGCAATGGGGCTTCCTCACAATGGTTGTCAAGCAACAGAGACGCCTCCCAGGGAAGGAGCCAGACCAGAGGAGGGAGCACACAGCAAAGGTGGAGTTGAAGCAAGATGACAGCTACCCAGAAACACTACCTCTTCACGCCGGAACCGCACTACGTCCCGGGGTGAGCACGGGGGCTGAGGGGGCTGCGGGGACGGGGAGCAACTCAGGCCAGCGGAGAGGGAACCCCAGAGCTGGTCTTCAGGGAGGGGCAGGGCCCAGGCCTCCCCTCCCTGCTGGCGGTGTGAGTGCCAGAGCAGAAAGCCAGGGACAGCCAGCAGCTGGCGGGAAAACGCCCGACGCTCACACCAGTGCTCCACACTCTAAAGACGGGATGAGCACCCGAGTAAACTGACCAGCAGATGCCAGGCTGCCTCACTGGGCAGCCCCCTGTAAACCCTGACCACGCCCTCTATGGAGTGCGGGCACCCACACCACCTGCGCCTGTGAGCGAGGAAAAAGGCGGGCCAGGAACCAGACCAAACCTCCCAGGAGTTCCGGGGGCAAAGGTGGGGCAGGAGAGCCTGAGGAGGGCCCCCCCACTACCCCCACAGGTCCCCCCCCAGATATGCCCACAGCACCTCCCACGTGGTTGTGTCCCTCAGCTCAGCCCTCACTTCCTCCAGCAGCCCTCCCGCCTGCCTCCCAAATCCTGGTCCTGTTCCCTGACTCCTGGCCTCCTGGGTGGCAAAGGTCTGAGCCAGACCCCCGCCAGGCCTTCCCACGGCGTCACCTTGCTGTGTACAGCAGGCCTCCCGGTGCCCGGGCTGGACCCCATCGCCATCCCTGTAAATGCTTCCAGGCATTCCGTCCCGCCGCCTCTGCCACCTGTAAGCCCCTTGCTGCTGGCCGACGTGGTGGTGACACGGCGGGTCAGTGCTTGGCACGTGCTGCCCATTCGGCCTCCACAGCCAAGCAGCCCCGCGTCGCTGTGCCCTCCATCCCGAGGTCCAGGTCGGGGGCCTGGCCTGGGACTGGCGGGCTGGCTCCTGCCCTCGCCCACTGGCCCTGCCTCCTCCTTCCTTCTCTCCCCACCCCCAGCTATGCCGGCTTCTACCCGCAGCTGCGCTACCAGGTGGGCAGCACCTACGGGCGGACCACGGCGCAGCTGCTCACAGACCCCAGCGTGCAGAAGAGTCCGTGCTCTGTGCTGTCCCCCATCTCCAAGCCCAAGTTCATCGAGGACTTCAGCACGTCCAAGCCGCCCCCGACCCCCTGCCGCGACCTGGCCGAGCCCTACATCCCCCACTACACAGGTGAGCCCAGGCCCTGCCGCCCGCCCCCCTGCCCCTCTGCGCCCCCTGCCCTGCTGCTCACGATGCCGTCCACACAGGTCTGAAGCCCTTCAAGAACTTCGAGGTCCTGGGCAAGTTCTCCCCGCCGGAGGCGGAGGCCGAAGGACCACCGGGGACAGAGAGTGCATGCTGCCCACTGCCTCCGGGCTTCATGCCCTACCCACCCTACCCCCCGTGCCCACCAGGCAGGAAGACGGTCTCCAGGGGCCTTGGGCACCCGGGCCTGCGGCTGGCATATGGGGAGGAGGCCTGGAAGCCCACCCCCCTCCGAGAGGCCCCTGGGCGGTACCAGGTAACTGGGAGACACTGGGACCGGCCTCACCCCAGCGAGACCCGGGTGGGGGTGGGGGGGGGGTAGTGACCTGCCCCTTTCCGTCCCAGCTGTACCACTGCAGGAGGGATGAGTACCCCAGCCCGGGCCACCAGCAGGAGACCCTGGACGTAGGCAGGTTCCACAGGCTGCCCCAACTGGACCACCCCAACCTGATTCAACGCAAGGCCATCTCAGGTGGGTGCCGGGCCTGGGTGGGAGGACACCCCCCAAGGCCCCAGGGGGGTGAGAGCAAGGGCGTTTCTGAGGCTGGAAGCCCACGCCCACCTGGCCCCAACAAGGAGGTGCCGTGTTTATGGAAGGAGCCGGGGCAGGCTTCCCTGGCACTAGCAGTGGGCGGCGAAGGGACCTGAGGTGGCACCAGACCTCTCCTTCCCCAGGCTACGCTGGCTTCATCCCCCGGTACGCCTGGGTGATGGGCATGAATTACCGCAACGGGGTCACACAGGCCATGGACGAGTTTGACAAAAGCCAGGTACAGAGGACAGCAGCCCTGGGCCCACCCCCTGGGACTGGGGGCATAGCTGGGGTGGGGAGCCCAGCATGGTCACGGCAGCCCCCCTGGTGGAGGGGATGACAAGACCCCTAAGCATTAACCATTCAGATGTCAGCCCCGCTGGCCGGGCACTTGCGGCTGAATACCTGGTGGGGGCAGCCCGCCAGTCACACCTGCCCTTTCCCCAGTTCCTGTCTAGAAACCCCATCTGTGCCCTGGGCAAGAGGCTGCCCCGAACGTACTGGCCCAGCAACACCATCTACAACAGCCAGGGCCTGATCCCCTTCTACATGGGGTTCATCCCATGTGAGTGCGGTGACCACTGGGATGGGGCAGGTGGTTGGGGCCCTTCCCCCTGCTCCTGCACAGGCACAGGGCCGGCGGTTCCCCAGGCAGGATGGCCCAGCACTCCCTTCCCAGTGAGGCCTCTTGTACAGTCACAGATAGACCAGCTGCCTCAGCCAGGGGACCCCGCCCCTGCCCAGCCCTGGGCCCGGCCGAGCGCCTCAGTGTGGCCCTCCCCACGCAGACATGCAGGACCACTACGGGATGACCTTCGGCAACAGCACGCGCCAGGCCTACCGGAAGGAACGGGAGCGGAAGCACCGGGCACTATGAAAATGCTTTAATGGTGTCTGTACAACTCAGATGTCAGGAAGGAAGACAGTGCACACAGTGAGACAGGGTCAGGAGGACAGACAGAGTGAATAAAGAGTTCTCACGCTTCCACGCTTCCGGTAGCAGGAGCTCTAGGCCACCTCCTCCTCGGCCTCCTCCTCAAACTCGCCCTCCTCCTCGGCCGTGGCGTCCTGGTACTGCTGGTACTCGGACACCAGGTCGTTCATGTTGCTCTCGGCCTCGGTGAACTCCATCTCGTCCATGCCCTCGCCCGTGTACCAGTGCAGGAAGGCCTTGCGCCGGAACATGGCCGTGAACTGCTCCGAGATGCGCTTGAACAGCTCCTGGATGGCCGTGCTGTTGCCGATGAAGGTGGCGGACATCTTCAGGCCCCGGGGCGGGATGTCGCACACGGCCGTCTTCACGTTGTTGGGGATCCACTCCACGAAGTAGCTGCTGTTCTTGTTCTGGACATTGAGCATCTGCTCGTCCACCTCCTTCATGGACATGCGGCCCCGAAACACAGCAGCCACGGTCAGGTAGCGGCCGTGGCGGGGGTCGCAGGCGGCCATCATGTTCTTGGCGTCGAACATCTGCTGGGTGAGCTCAGGCACCGTCAGGGCCCGGTACTGCTGGCTGCCCCGGCTGGTGAGGGGGGCAAAGCCGGGCATGAAGAAGTGCAGGCGGGGGAAGGGCACCATGTTCACCGCCAGCTTGCGCAGGTCAGCGTTCAGCTGGCCGGGGAAGCGGAGGCAGGTGGTGACCCCGCTCATGGTGGCCGACACCAGGTGGTTTAGATCGCCGTACGTGGGCGTGGTCAGCTTGAGGGTGCGGAAGCAGATGTCGTACAGGGCCTCGTTGTCGATGCAGTAGGTCTCGTCCGTGTTCTCCACCAGCTGGTGCACCGAGAGCGTGGCATTGTAGGGCTCCACCACCGTGTCCGACACCTTGGGCGAGGGCACCACGCTGAAGGTGTTCATGATGCGGTCGGGGTACTCCTCCCGGATCTTGCTGATGAGGAGGGTGCCCATCCCAGACCCGGTGCCCCCGCCCAGCGAGTGGGTCAGCTGGAAGCCCTGCAGGCAGTCACAGCTCTCGGCCTCCTTCCGCACCACGTCCAGGACGGAGTCGACCAGCTCTGCGCCCTCTGTGTAGTGCCCCTTGGCCCAGTTGTTCCCGGCACCGCTCTGACCTGCAGGAGAGGACAGCAGGTCACTCGGTGGCCGGGCATGTGTCACCTGTCATCACTGGGCCAGAAAGGCCAACCACCTGGTGTGAGGTGACACAGAGCTCACCCTACAGGTAAAGCAGGTAGACCCCACATAAGGCAGCATCCCGCCTCGTTAAAAATTAACTTAGGAGCTGCGCTGAAATGACTTAACGATAAGCCAGCCCCTCCCACTCGGCCCCTGCCAATTCCCAAGGACAGATGAGCCGCCACTGCCTTCTCGGCGGGGAGATTACATCGCCACTCGCCCCGCCCGGACAGCTGGGCCTTCCTCCCAAAGCGGCTTTAGGCGAGGGATTGAGTGACGCGCAGGGCAGGGTGTCCAGCCGGGGGCCCCAGCTCCTGCGCGAGGTGCAGTGCGGCTCGGACCTCGCTCTCTGCGGTTCTGGGGCAGTGACCTTGGGCACCTCTTGACCTTTCGGCCCTCCTGGCTACACAGGCGGCTCACCAAAGACGAAGTTGTCCGGCCGGAAGATCTGCCCGAAGGGCCCCGAGCGCACGGAGTCCATGGTGCCGGGCTCCAGGTCCACGAGCACAGCGCGGGGCACGTACTTGCCACCTGCGGGGGCGGGAGGGCGTCGGTGAGGACCTGGCCGCGGGGGCGGCAGGAGGGGGCGGGCAAGGGACGCGAGGTCTCACCGGTGGCTTCGTTGTAGTAGACATTGATCCGCTCCAGCTGCAGGTCGCTGTCCCCGTGGTACGTGCCCGTAGGGTCGATGCCATGCTCGTCGCTTATCACTTCCCAGAACTGCGAGACGCGGGCGGGCCGGGCTGAGTCACGCCGGCGCAGCCCGGGACCGGCCCCGCCCCGGACGGGCGCGGCCTCCCTCCCCTCCCCTCCCCTCCCCTCCCCCTTAGGCCTCCCCCCACTCCCCGCTGCCGGGCCGGTCCCCGGGGGCCCGCGCCGGCGCCCCCGCCTGAACTCCGGCCCCGCACGGGGCCGCAATGCGGGGGCGCCGCCCGCCCGCCGCCATCTTTCCTGTCCGCCCAGCCCGCCTGGAAGGACCGCCCGCGCTAGGTCCCCGGCGCCCGTCCCTCACCTTAGCGCCAATCTGGTTGCCGCACTGGCCGGCCTGCAGGTGCACGATCTCCCTCATGGTGGCGGCGGCGCAGATGGAAAAACAGAACCAGAAGCCGAGCAGCGGGAGCGCAGAATGCTACAACCGACGCTCCGCCGCCGTTTATATACCCATAGCACCCGCCTCCTCCAGCTTCCTATTGGCCTGCCAGAACGAGGCTGGCCAGCGGCCTCGTTTGATTGACTGCAGCCCCGTCAATCAAGCCGCCTAACGCCCGCCTTCTCAACTCCGTCGCTGTTTATTGGCCAGGCGAGGCCCCTGCTCTCGCTCTAGAGGGACCCCCCATCGCGCTGCGGCGCTCAGCCCATTGGGTGTTTCAAATGATTGATTTGTCCCCTCATTGGCTGGCTCCGGAGAGCACGCCGCCAGGCCGGCGCTATTGGCCGCGCGGGGCCAGCGTCCTGGTAACCGCCGCAGTGCCGCGGGCGCGCGCGGGCTGGAGGGCGCGCGCGGGCTCCGGGCCGGCGGGGCCGAGGGCGAAGGCGGGCGCGGGCGCGGGCGCGGGCGCGGGCGGGAGTCTGGGGAAGTACCGACGGGGCGGCGGCCCGGAAGCCCCGGTGGGCGAGCGCCTCCGGAGGCCGCTGCCTGGGGCCGCCGCGTGACGAGGCCGTGCGTGGCCGGCGCCGTCCTGCCGGCTTCGGAGCCATCCACGGACGAGACGAACAGGGCTCGGGGGCCTGGGGCGGCGGCTCCAGGACGGGCTGCGGGTGGAGGAGGCCTCCCCCGGAGCCGCCGAGGGCTCGGGCTCCGCGCCCCTCCTTGGGCCCTGGGCCCGCTCGGGGCGGTCAGGTGAGGGAGCACGTGGGCCCCGCGCGGGGGCGGGGCGGGGCGGGTCCGCCCGCGCCCGCGCCCGCAGCCGGGCGCCTGTTGTGGAGACTGCGCTGGCCCGGCTCCCGTCGCCTGGGTGCCTGGGCCCAACGCTACGCGGCTCCGTGGAGACTAGGGCGGTGCCCGGACCTCCCTGGGCGCTGGCGGGGCTGCGGGCTCCGGCTCCGTTGCCCGAGCGGTGCTGGGCACCTGGACGGGCCCGAAGCTCCCCCGGCGGAGAGCCGGGTGCCTGGCAACGGGCGGGGCTGGGAAAACAAGGGCCTGCCCCGGGGAACCTTGCCGCCTCTCGCAAATCGGCGTCCCGCTGAGCAGGCCCCTCCCCTCCGCCCCCCTCCGCTCCGCTCCCCTCCCCGGGCACGTTGCTCGTCCTGCGGCGGAACCCCCGCTGGAGGGGAACAAGCGAGAAAATCCCGTGAGCGTGAAGCCCCCAGCACGACGAGGTGCAGACTTGGATGCAGTGCATCCAGGCCGCACGTGGGCTTCGGCTCCCGGCCCAGCAAAGCAGCAAAACCGGAGCCAGCTGCGTTGACCAATGACCCCCTGGCCCCACCGGTCCACGGAGGACACACCTGCAGAGCTGATGACGGTCCTATCGGGACCCACCCGGCCTTCTCGAACCCTCACCCTTAAAGCGAGTCCCTTCCTCCGGGGGCTGCGCCTGCGTCTTACCCGCCCCCCGCCCCCCTCCTGAGCCCATTTCCTCTCCGCCCGGCCCTCCGCGGCTTCGTAAATAAATAAACTTTCTCCTACAGTGCGCGTCTTGCTTCTGAATTCGTTCACCGGAACTCAAATGCGGAGGCTGCTGAGTCCAGGTGTGACCCGACTGCCGTCACCAGTGCGTTCTGGTGCCACTTCCGACACCACGGCCAAGGTCTGGCAGCCCTGCCAACTGCCTTTTATCTGCCGGTGTTGGCGGGAGCGCAGCTCGGGAAGGAAAAACCTTCCACACGTGGTCGCGCCTTGACTGCACCGCCTTGGCAGTAGCTGGCGTCATCTTGAACGTTTACCGAAGGAACCGGTAGACCACACCCTTCCATGGGCCCTGCACGGCTTTCCTGGGGTGGCCACTGGGCCTCTGGATTCTGGTTTTTGTGTGTGTGTGTGTGTGTGTGTGTGTTTTTAGTATCTATTGATTTCAGAGAGCGGAGAGAGAAACATCAGTGATGACAGAATCATTGATCGACTGCCTCCTGCATTCCTACTGAGGATGGAGCCCGCAACCCAGGCATGTGCCCTTGACCGGAATCGAACCCGGGACCCTTCAGTCCACAGACTGATGCTCTATCCACTGAGCCAAACCAGCAAGGGCTGTTTTGGGGTTTTTTAAATATATTTTTCATTGATTTCAGAGAGGAAGGGAGGTAAAGAGCAGAACATCAGTGATGAGAGAGAATCATGGATCAGCTGTTTCCTGCACGCCCCCCCACTGAGGGTCGAGTCCACAGCCCACACCTGTGCCTTGACCAAGAATCGAACCCTGACCTCCTGGTTCATAGGTGGATGCTCAACCACTGAGCCACACCGGCCGGG
This sequence comes from Ia io, assembly GCA_025583905.1. NCBI lineage: Eukaryota > Metazoa > Chordata > Mammalia > Chiroptera > Vespertilionidae > Ia > Ia io. Next base: position 1,014,719 of record JAJQQW010000017.1, on the reverse strand, counting down.
CTGTTTTTTGGTAGTTTTTTTTTTGTTTTTTTTCAGTAAACTTCTTGCCCTCTTTTGTCCCCCACGGGAGGATGTTTGGGGCAATGCCTTGCCAATGCTCTCGCTGGAGGGCATGCGCTCTCGGCCTGCGCTGCACACACCAGGCAGGAAGTCGCGGCACACTGCGTTCCCTGCAGCAACTTCCTCTGTGGGTAGGCCGTTGGGACAGGCAGCCCCAGGGACATCGCCCCCCTGCGTCCCCGGGGAGGGGTCTGCAGCTGGCTCCTCAGCACTGCAGGCACCAGGCCAGAGCAGCAGCAAAACCAGCTAGGGATGCCCTAGCGGCCTCAGAACGAGTCGCATTGACTAATGACCCCTGGCCCCATCAATCCATAGAGACCACGACCCTGAGAGGACACACCTGGAAAGCTGATGGAGATCCTATTGGGATTCCCCCCTGTCCAAGGGCAGTCAGGCACACGGGCGGCTCTGGGACCAGGCCTGTCCCCCACAAACAGGCCAGGAAGGTGGGCTGGGCTTCTGTTGACCACAAGCCATGGCATGTGAGGTACACAGGGCCACTGCCTGGCATCCTGGGTCCTCCCAGTGCCCTGCACAGTAGCTAGCTTAACCCCAGCAGCCGTGGCCAGGCCCTGGCTGTGCAGCAGAGGCCATTGGGCCTCGACTTGCCACAAATCATTGAGAACGGGAGAAGCTCGGATTCCCCCTCAGTGAGCTGGGCAAAGCCCTCCCCAGGCTGTGTGGCCTGAGACCTCCTGCACCGGGAAAGGCTCCCTCGGACCAGTGCCCACAGTATGGCAGCGCAGTGTGGCACCCCCACTTTAGGGGAACAAAGAGGTGGTGTGTCGCCCGCCCAGGGGTGAGCCCCAAGCTCTCGGTGGCCCTAGGGTGTAGGCCTTGCCCCTCCCATTGCCCCCAGGACAGTGGACCCCTCCCTGTGGCTCTTGGGCCTAAGCCTGAGGGCTCGGGCTGCGGAGGCACCGGGCTGGGTGGGCCACAGGTCCCCACCCTCGGCAAGGGTATCCCTGCCACCGTGCGGAGCATTGGGCGGTGGGGGCCTGTGGCCAGGTGGGAGGCTGGCCATGCGGGCGCAGGGGGTCCAGGCAGGGCCGTGGGAGTGCGGGCGCCTGGCCTCCGGCAGCCAGCAGCTGTCGAGAGACGCCACAGGGATGGCTTTGTTTGCTGGTGGCCATGGTCCCAGTGGGAGGGTGCGTTACCTCTCGGCGGGGCAGCAGGCAGACAGGCATTTGTGGCCTCAAAGGACCTGGCGGTCAGCCTTTGTGGGTGGCCTCACCTGCCCCCGGAAGGAGAGGTGCATGGGCACCTTCCTCCCTCCCACCGCCTCCCTACCGCCCCAGGGAGCCGGCCAGGCCTGCCTCTCCCCAGGGGACTCCATCAGAGCGACCGTGAGGCTGAGGCCAGACCCAAAGGAGTGTCCTGGGGTCACAGAAGTGGGGGGAAGCCAAACTGGGGTGCACAAGCCTGCTCCAGGGGTCTTGCTCCCACCAGGCCCCCCATGGCCTCCAGATTAGAGGCTACTTCCCTTGGGGTGAACCCAGGCTCAGGAGGCCTAGGAGCTTGTTGGGGGAGGGGTCTGGGGTCCATGGAAGGGGTGAGGGACAGAGGACCTGGGGGACATGGGGGGCGGTGCTGAGGGAACCTGAGGGTAGAAAAAGGACTGGACCATTAGGAACAATGGCTGGCCTGGCCAGAGCTCAGCGTGGTCCCCATAGACCAAGGTCTGGGGTTTGATCCCTGGTCAGGGCGCACACAAGCAGTAACCAATGAGCCCTGACCGGTGTGGCTCCGTGGATAGAGCGTCGGCCTGCGGACTGAAGGGTCCCGGGTTCGATTCCGGTCAAGGGCATGGACCTTGGTTGTGGGCACATCCCCAGTAGGGGGTGCGCAGGAGGCGGCTGATCGATGTTTCTCATCGACGTTTCTAACTCTATCTCTCTCCCTTCCTCTCTGTAAAAAATCAATAAAACATATTTTTAAAAAAAAAAGAAGTAACCAATGAGTGCATCGGTAAGTGGAACAACAAATCTGTTTGCGCCCCTCAAATCAATAAACTAAAAGGTATAGTGACAAGAAAGTAACCACGGGCCTGGGCTACCACCCTCCCCCGTTTCCTGAGCACGCCCGCCCCCCCAGTCCTAGCAGCACCCCTGGATGGGAGCGGGGTCCCCGCCGCAGCGGGCCCTGACCCGCCGCCCCCCGTCTCAGCGCATGAGCGAGGGCGCGGGACGGACGTCCCACCTCGCAGCTTCCTTCCCGCCGGTGGCGGGGTCAGGCTGCGTGCGGGCAGCCCCGGCGGAGGGGCCGGAGGCCCGGGCGCTCCCCGCGTCCGGTTACCAGCTGCCCGCAGACAACCTTCCTGTGTGGCAACCGGACGCGCCCCCGCGGGGAGGGGCGGGGAGCCCCGGAGGGCACAGCCCGCCCGCAGGCGCCCACAGGCGAGGGGCGCAGCGCCTGCCTCCCGCCCGGGGAGGGGCGGGCTCACGCGTGCGGGTGGAGCCTGGGTGGGCGCAGCGCCTGCCCCTCGTAGGCCTCGGGCTGAGCCACCCCGCGACCCGCAAGGCCGCCCCGGGGGCCCGGAAACCGAGCGCCCCGCCGGCCCTGCCCGCAGCCCGGATCCCTCTCAGCCCCGCGCCCCGCCGCGTCTGGAGAGAGGAAAGCAGAACCGCGGGGAGGGGGACAGGACGCCTCGGGGTCACCGGTCCCCACCTCACTGCCCTGCACGCTGCGGGGCTGGGCGGCGCGGGGGCGGCCTGCGCCCCTCCCTGCGCGCATCCTCCAGGCGGGGGCGTGGGAACCGCCCCTCCCCGCACCCGCCAGGCAGCGCCCAGCCTCCCCGGACCTCAGAGTTCCCGGGACCCCGGGAAGCCTTCCCGCTCCCCACCGCTCCTTGGTGTCTGCCGCCCCCCGCGGCCGCGAGAGAAGGGGTTCCAGCCCGCGGCGGGGGTCCTCGGCGCGTCCACCGGCTCCTCCGCGGACTGGCCGCTAGGGGGCAGCAAAGGCGCCGCTCCGGCCCCAGGGAGGGGGCGGGGGACCCCGGCTGTGCCGTCGGGGCGAGAAGACCACCCACACTCGGGTCCCAGCCGCGTTTATTGGCCGAGAAGGCGAGCCCGCTGACTCCGAAGTCCGCAGCTCCCGGGACCCCCAGGGCGCCCGGAGCTCGGGGCGGGGCGGGGCGGGGGCGCCCCCTCACAGCCGCTGCGAGGCCAGGACCTCGGGGCTCTCGTAGCCGTGCGCCTCCTTGGCGGCGGCCGGCGGGGGGCTGCAGGCCCGGCAGGGGCAGCAGCGCCCCACGAGGCGGTCCCACGGCTCCAGGGAGCGCAGCCAGCGGGGCAGCCAGGCCCAGGAGCGCAGGGCGCGGGGCAGCCAGGCCGGCCGCCGCCGCTGCAGCACGTTGATCAGGACGACCGGGAGCAGCAGCGCCAGCACCGGCCCCGCGACCCCGGCCAGCACCGCGGGCCCCGCCAGCGAGAGGCCGAAGGCGGCGAGCGGCAGCAGCAGGAAGCTGAGCAGCAGGTAGGCCCCCGCCACCCAGCGGTAGCGCGCCGTCAGGTCCCCGAAGCGCCTGGCCAGCGGGATGGGCAGCCGCAGGAGGGGCACCGCGTACCACAGCAGGATGCCAGCCGCGTTGAAGCAGAAGTGGATGAGGGCCACCTGGGGGCGGAGGGCAGGCAGGGCCGTGACGCGGGTCCCCTGGCCCCCCAGGCTGCCCCCCCCGCAGAAATGGTGCTGAGTCCGAAGTCAGCCCGGGGTCCTGCTTCTGGGCTGAGACGGCCACCTGGGAGGGCAGGTTCCAGCCAGGTGTGGGCATGCGCCTCCTGCACTGCCCCCGCATTGGGGGGGGCACCTGCATGGCTCCCACTCCCTTCCCCCGCCCCCGCTGCTCCTCATTCCTCAGTGGGCTTGGCCACCCAGCCCTGGGCTCTGGCCTGGCTGCTGTGGGGGGACGTGCAGGGCCCCACGTGCAGGTCACCCCCCTCCACCCCCATCCAGGGGCTGCTGGACTGAGGAGCCGAGCTGGCGCGCGCCGTCGGGAGGGCTCCCTGGAGGGAGGTGGAGCAGGCCCCGCGTTGGGGGGTCCGAGTGGACAGGTGGGAGGTGGCGAGGGCCTGGACCTCTCTCTTCTGTAGGCAGCAGCCCAGCAAGACAGGACATTCGGGAGCTGCCTGTCTGGGCCCCAGGTGGAGGCAGGGGAGGAGGGACACTCGGCCGGAGCAGTGGACCCTCTGAGGGTAAGCCGGACTGGGTGGGACAGGGTACAGGGCAGAGCCGGGGCCAGGGGGTGCCCAGCACAGGTGGGGCACGCCTCTGCAGGAGCACAGCGTGTCATCGAGGGGACCTGTTGGGTTTGGGTGATGGGGGCGGGCACATGGGCAGGTGGTGGAATAGAGGGGCGCCAGGCCATGCAGGGCCAGGAGGCCTGGAAGGAGCAGAGCCAGGGCACCCCAGGACTGCACAAGGTAGCGGGAGAGGAGAAGCGGGACTGGGGGATCCCCGAGATGCCCACTGGGTCCCTGGGGCCCAAGGAGATGGGCAGCTGGCCTGGGCAGGCAGTTGGAGGTGGGTCCCCGGAGAGCTTGAGCCGTGGCCAGCCGGGGGCAGGCCTCAGCTTCCTGTGTGCGGGGCTGGCTGCGGGGGACTGGGTGCCGGGAGCGGGCAGGACAGGGAGGGCAGTACCTGGAGAGCGCTGGGCAGCATTCTCGGGGGGCTGGCCAGGGCAGCCAGCAGAGCCGTGGTGGTGGTGCCAATGTTGGAGCCCAGTAAGAGTGGGTAGGCCCGCTCCAGGCTGATCACCCCGACGCCTGGAGGAGCAGGGGGTCACGGCGGTGCCCTGAGCCCATGCCCCCTGCCCCCTGCCCCATGCCCCCCGGGGTGCCTGCCCGCCACTCACCCATGAGTGGTACAATCGCGGCTGTGAAGACGCTGCTGCTCTGCAGCACGAAGGTCATGCCGGCGCCCACCAAGATGGCCAGGTAGCCGCTGAGCCAGCCGAACGGGAAGGGAAAGTCTGGGGGGGCAGCGAGGTCACCCCCGGCCCGGCCTCTCCGGCCCGCCCTGCCTGGGGCCCTGGTCCGGTCCCGCGCACCCACCGGCGTTGATGACGGTCCGCACGGCCTGGGCGATGCGGCCGCGCAGCAGGGAGTTGAGCAGCTTGACGATGAGCACCAGGCAGGAGCAGAGGACGAGCAGGGAGCCGGCCAGCAGGATGAGGCCCACCGCCAGGTCCGAGAGCGCCGTGCCCGAGAACAGGTGGTGGCCTGGTGGCGGGGCAAGGGGTGAGCGGGGGCGCCGTGGCCCTGGCAGGGCAGTGGGGGCTGGGGCGGGGCCAGGCCTCACAGGGCAGCTGCTCCGCTGGGGTCGAGCCGTTGGTCCCAGGGCAGGGGCCCTCGGTCGCCGCCCCACAGTCGCTGCTGTTTCCTGGCATCTGGGGGGACAGGCAGGGCGGGCTCAGGGCGGGCTGGGAGCCGGGGGGCTGGGCCGCTCAGCGGTCGGAGGGCAGGGCAGAGGCACCTCACCGTGGGCTCCCTGGCGCCACACCAGCGCTTGATGAGGCTGCTGTTGGTGGCGTTGTGCGTGGCGCTGTTGGCAATCGCGTCAGTGTCCAGCTGCAGACAGAGGGGTCGTGACCCTGAGCTGGACTCTCTGGAATTTGCCTGGAGCTCACACCATGGCAGGGCCCAGACCCCCTTCCTCTGTCCCCTCTGCCCAGGCCGGGGCCCACAGGGCCTCCGCACCTGCACGATGAGGTGGGTGAGCAGCCGCGTCAGCACCTTGAGGATGTCGGGCGCCTGCGTCCCGGGCTGCAGGCTGGCAGCCTGCAGGGCCAGCTCGCTGAGCCGCTCTAGCGGGGCCACGGCGCTCTCCAGCGGCAGCAGGATCAGCACCGTGAGCCAGTTGAAGATGCCGTGCACCGCGGAGCCGCCGAAGGCCCTGCCGCCGTGGGGGGCGGAGGGGTCAGCTAAGGCTGGCTCCAGGGCAGCCCCGGCCCCGCCCTCCCGGCCGCTCACCTCCGAAACTCATCCCGGTCCCCCGACTGCGCCATGGAGACCAGGGTGCTGGTGATGGAGGTGCCCACGTTGACCCCCATGACAATGGGCACAGATTCCCGGACCTGCAGCACTGTGGGGGGGGGCCGTGTCAGCCTTCTGTGCCCCCCCACCCCCACCCAGGACAGGAGGGCACTCACAGTTGGAGGCCACCATGCTGACCACGATGGAGGAGGACGTGCTGGAGCTCTGGACCAGCACCGTGACCAGCACCCCGATGACCAGCCCCGCCACGGGGTTGGACAGCACCACGTTGTCCTTGAAGATGTCCCCGGCCACCTTGCCTGCGCCCGGGAGAGAGGGGCGCTGAGGCCCGGGCCTGGCAGCCGCCCCGCCCCAGCCGCCCCTCCGGCCACTCACTGCCCAGCAGCTGGAAGGCGGAGCTGAGGGTGTCCAGGGAGCAGACGAAGAGGTAGAGGCTGCCCAGGAGCCCGCAGGCCTTGAGGAGGCCGAGCAGCACCTGCTGGACCCTGCCGGCCACGCTGAGCTCTGCGGACACAGGGCAGGGTTCCACAGCCAGCCCCGTCCGCCCGCCTGCTATTCCACCTCCTGGTCTTCCTTCCCCCCTCCCCGGGCAGGGCTGGGCAACCCCCCTCCGTTCCTTTGCAGAATGGCCAAGCAGACAGCCCCAGGGCCTCCCCTCAGCTAACTGCCAGCAAGAGGGGGAGCGGGTCCCTCACTGGGCAGGGAGGCAGCTGAGGGCAGCGACGAGGTTCCCGGGGTGGTGGTCTGCGGGCGGGCTCCCTGTTGGGCAAATCCCCTCCTGCTCACTCCCCGCAGGGCCCTCCCCGAGCTCAGACCCTAGGGATACAGCCCTGCATGCCAAGTTCCTTGGCACCTCCTGACCTACCTTTCCAGGACTGGCCCATGTCCTTCAGCTGGGGGAGGGCCCAGGGGTCCGCGGCCCCCTCCTCCATGGTGGGGGCAGGGCTGGAGGTCCCTGCAGGGGCAGGGGCAGGGGCAGGTCGAGCCAGGGACCGAGCTGTGTCCTGGACACCCCCAGGTGGGGCGGTTGGGGGTGGGGAAGGCCATGCACAGGGGCCTGTGGTGAGGGACGGGCAGGAAGTAGGAGGGAAGAGGGCCTGACCAGGGTGGTCCTGAGCCCCTCCTGCCTCCCTGAGCTGGGGGTCCAGGGCTGGGCCTGATACCTGCATGTCCTGGACTCCGGTCCACCAGGCCAACCATGTCCAGAGTCGGGGGGCTGACCTGGCTCCCGGGGGGAGAGCTCGGCATGGATTTCGGGCAAGGACAGACCCAGGCCCAAGCCCGGATCTGCGGGGGGGAAGGCAGGTGAGACCCTCTCTTCCCTCTGCCCCGCCAGGCCCCTGGGTCCTGCGGGCCTGGGTGACCCCTCCAGTCCCCCGCAATGGCTATATGACCTCAGGCGGCTGTCAGGCAAGCCCAGTCCAGTGTCGGGGGCAGAGGTGAGCCCCGTGGCCGGCTCCCTCACGGTCCGGCTGGAAGCAGGCCTGGGGGGCGGCCCGGGGCAGAGGGAGCTGAGGCTTGGCCAGGAGTGGCTGGGAGCCTGGAACCCAGGACCTCTTCTGTCAGGGGTCACCGGGGCCATTGCGGATGACTTAGACTTTGGCACTTGATACCAAACGATGCCGTCTCCTCTCGATAAGGGCTCCACCCCCGCGGAGGGGGCAGGGCAGGGAGCGGAGGTGCCCGCTCCGTCTAGGGCTCCCCCTCAGCCCGCGGGGTCTGGGCCCCCCCCCACCCCCAGCTCTCTGCCTCAGCTCTCCCGTCCCCAGGCCCGGTCCTGGGGGGCTCTGTCACCCTCCCTCCTGCTGACCCACAGGCCGATCTCTCCTGGAGGCCCCCCAGCCCTGGCCCCCGTGTTCCTGGGCCCCTCCTGGTACTCGAAGCTCCTACCTGTGTGGGTAGTGAGGGGGCACCTGCGGGGAGGAGACACAGGACGGGCGCAGCCGCAGGTCAAAGATCCGCTGGGCGCACACATGACCTGCCGTGGGCTGAGCCCCATTAATGTTTACCCAGGAGTGAGGCCCCCGGGGGTACCCCGCAGAGCCCCAGGCACCTGCCTTGCCCGGATCCCACTGTCACCCCGGGCAGGTGCTCCCGGCCCCGAGCCAGGCCCAGGGCCTCGTGTGGCCGGGCCGTGGCCCTTCGTGCTGGCCCTCCACAAGCCGGTGCCCGTGTGACTCTGTGACAGGGCCACTCCCCGCCCGGGACGGAGCAGTGTGCTGGGCGCTGGCTGGGCGGCCGGGGGGCCGGGGAGGTCTGCCCGAGCCCTCAGAACTTATCTGGATCGGCTTGTCCCTGCCTGGCAGATGGTGGGAGGGAAGCTCTTTGTACCAGTCAGGTGGGGAGGGCGGCCTGAGGTCATGCGGCTCAGACCTGGCTCGGGGCCGGGCTGGGCAGAGCTCTGCAGGCTGGGTCCGGGGTGGCCAGCAACGGTTAGGGTGTCAGGTCCCACACTGCAAGTGGAGGGAGCAGGGAGGGGGGGAGGGCACCCCCCAAGGCCGTGCTCTGGCCCAGCTCTCCACCCAACCCCACGTGGCCCCGGAGGCCTGGCCTCAGCCTCTCCACAGCTGAGCCCTGACAGACCTCATTGCTTGTGGGGTGCCTCTCCTTGGGGTCACTCCCCTTCCTGCTCCCGGGATGCTGGGACCAGCCCCCCTCGGGCGGGGTCTCCCCAGGGGCCTGCTGACCCACACCCTGCCCTGCCCACCCGTCCCCGAGCCGGGGGACTTTGCCCGAGAGCAGAGCAGGTTTCTGAGTGTTCTCAGCAGATTCCCGCGTCCCGCCCCTGCCTGCCACCCAGCACCCAGGGCGCCTGGCATCCCTCCCAGGGGCTCCGAGCGCAGCTCCTCCCGGGGGGGGGGGGGGGTGGGGAATATTGTAGCCCAGCCTGGGGGTGTCTGGGCCCAAAGCCACCAGCAGCTGCCGCGGCCCCTCCACAGGGTCTGTGTGTGGCCACTGGGGGGCAGAAGGCAGCTAAGGGACAAGCAAGGCCGTGGGTGTGGGCCTGCTGCGCTGTGTGACCTCGGGCAGGCCCCCACCCTCTCTGGGCCTGGAGCTGACCCTCTCCGCGGACACCTGTCCCAGCGGTGACTTCACGCCTGCAGGGACGCCCCTCACGGCACAGACACGGGTGGGTTTCAGGAGCTTTGTTGAGTGAAAACGCCACAGGCTGCCTCATGGGCCAGGGAAGCAGGAGGCGGCCCTCCCTCCACGCCCGCTGGGACCTCTGGGAGGGGTTAGGGAGGGGCGTACAGACTCCGACAGCAGCCCCCACCCCTGCACCCAGGCCAGCTCGGGGCCTGGGATCCCTGCAGCTTGGGCGGGCAGTCACCATCCCTGCAGAGCCTCGCAGTGCCGTGGCCGCAGCCCCCGCCTTAGGCTGTGGCCCAGGTGTCTGAGGGGGGCAGCCCCCGGGACCCTGAGTCCCCAGGCTGTTCTGGGCGGGCTGTGCCCTAGCAGAGGTTCCAAGGCCAGTGCCCTGCAGGCAGCCGCCACCCTGTCCCAGGGGCCGCTGTGGCCGGAGCTCAGACCCCGGGGCTGCCCGGGGGGGCCCAGCAGAGGTGGCCGCAGCCCCAGCAGCAGCAGCAGGGCTGGGGGAAGTGGGGCTGGGGGCCCAAGGCCGGGCAGAGCACGGCGGGCTGCTGAGTGACCGCAGGGCCGCCTTTGAGGGGTGCGGGGGGCCGGGGCTCCACGCGGGGAGGCTCCCGCTCGGCCTTGATGGCCAAGAAGGCGGCCAGGTCGAGGTCCAGCATGGCCACCCCTCCGCGGGGCGTGGGGGTGCTCTGGCGGCACTGCGGGCAGGGGATCCAGCGCTGCTCGTGGGCGGGCGCGTCCAGCCTCCGCACGCACGCCTGGCAGAAGGTGTGGCCGCAGTACAGGCGGCGGGGCAGGCGCCCGGCCAGGTCGTAGGCCGAGTAGCAGACGATGCAGTCGCCTCGCCGGGTCCCAGCGGCCGTCCCCTCCTCCGAGGCCGGGGGACCCTCTGGCTGCAGCATCCTGGGGGGGGCGGGCGGGGATCTAACAGCCACCCTGCCTGCCTCTGCCCCCGTCCTGCCCGGTCAGGGCCCAGGCATGGGGAGCCCGCCCCAGGGGACAGGAGCCCAGGCCGCTGCAGACGCCGGGGTCGGGCCGCAGCCAGGGTCCCCGGGGCCAGCGTCCGGTCCAGCTGCCTGGCCCTTTCCCGTGGCCCTCCTGCCGGGCCCCCGCCCCCACCCACCCCGCCTGCCCGGGCCCAAGCCTCCTACCTGCATTCGCTCTGCGGGGCGACTGCGCCGGCCAGAGGGTGGCCGGGGGTGGGGGGACCCAGGGCACCCTGCGGCTCACGTTACTGGCCGAGCCCGAGTCAGCAGGGAGGCAGGTGGTGGCTGCAGGCGGGCGGGCGGGCTCCCCTTTCAGCCACAAAGCACTTGCAACTGGATCCACCCGCGCCCCCCCCGCCCCGCCCCCCTCGTGGCCAGACCGAGCTCCAGGATCCCCCAACCCAGGCCTGGCTTTGCTGCTCCTCCAGGCTCACCTTCCCACCTGCTCACCCAGACCCCCTCCCGGCCCCATCCTCACGCTCGCCCTCACACTCCCCTCCCAGCTGGAGCAGCTCCTGGTCTTAACCTGATGGGCCCTTCATCTCCGTTCAGGCGTCGCCTCCTCCAGGAAGCCTGCCCGGACCCCACTGGCCCAGAGCCTGAGGGCCCTGCTCCGCCCAGTTCAATCACAGTGTGAGGGTGCACGTCAGTCGGGCCAGCGTTTTCATCCCGGCCCTTGTCCTGGGGGGGTGGCCCGTCCCGAAAGGCCCCAAGGAGGTCCTCACATAGACACACGGACCACCCAGAGGCAGCCCTGGACACGCCCATCAGAGCCCCCGCCGCCGGGGCCCCAGGGACACAGACACGGCAGAATGGGGTGCATAGAGAAGGGCTGCGACAGGGTCAGGATCCCCAAGACCCCTCCACCTCGATGGCAGGAAGCCCAAGGCCAGAGCCCCCTTACTCCCATCACAGGCAGTGTGCAGCCTCTTGCACTGATCGGACAGGTTTCTGGGGCTGGCCTGGGTGGGGGCGGGCTGGGGGCAGGGGCCAGGAGTCTGGCACCCCGCGTTCCCGCACAGTCAGGCCAGTGACATGTCCGTCCACACCCGTGTGGCCAGTCACCACGGGTCAGGGAGGGCCGGCACAGGACCTGTCTGTCCTGCGGGGCCAGCTCGACTTCCTCCCTCAGCTCTGGGCCCAGCCCAGAAACACCGCGTGCTCGGGGCCGGCCTCCGCTGACTCCTCGCCCCGGCATCCTGGCCTCACCCCGCAGTGAGGCAATGCCGGGCTTAGCCGCGGAGCTGCCCGCACGCCCTCCGACAGGCATGCCGTGCTGCATGCAGATGGGGGTGGAGGGGGGATGGGGGGGACGGGCTCTGCGGGACCTCGCCCAGCCAGCACCTTCGCTGCCGCCTCCTCCAGGAAGCCCAGGCCCTGGAGTCTGGACAGGGCGCCCCAGGGCAGGTACAGGAATGGGGTGTTTGGTGGGAAGAAGAATGCCTGGCGGAGGTAGAGCCGTGACTCACATAGTGGGAGCAGGGCTCGGTCCTGGCTGCCTGAGCTCCCACTCCCAGAACCTGCCGGCACCAGTCCCACCCACTCCTTCCCTCCAGCCGGGTCCTCCTCCTGGGGGCCTTTCTTAGGGCTCCGCTCCCCAGATTCCATGCATGGCCTCCTGTTGGACCCACAGACTGAGGTGTCTCCTAGCTGGAACCCAGGCCTGGCCAGGGCCGGGGACACACTCCGGCCCCTCCTGCTCAGCCTCAGGGCAGACTTGAGACCTGCAGTGCAGGTTAGAGAATCGGCGCCGTGGCTTCCCCGCCCCCAAATGTTCCACGGCCGCGAGGGGCTCATGTGCCTTCCAGCCCAGGTCCCCAAATGCCCCACAACCGCTAGGGGCCCGTGTGCCTTCCAGCCGGGGTGCCCTCCAAAAGGAATCGCCTGAGGACGCTCACTGCTTTATTACCAGGCTCGGGCCTGGAGGGAGGGGGTCGAAGGTATCGGCTGCCACGCCAGCGCCCGGGGCCCCTTTTCCAGAGGCCCGAGCTGAGCTGTTGGCCTTGGTGGCACGCAGGTGTCCCTGCCTAGGGTGGGAGGCGGCTGGCACCCATGTCGATGGCCCAGCGGGTGCCTCCAATGTCCACGCACCGCCGCGGCTCCTGAGCGGAGTCCGGCCGCCGCCGGGAGGGCCGGGCTAGGAGACCACGCAGCAGCAGCTGTGGCAGCGGCAGAAGCGCGGGCAGTGGCAGCAGGGGCAGCAGGGGCAGCAGCAGCAGTGGTGCGCGATGTCGTCGCCGCGCCCGATGGGCGGCCGGCCGGCGTAGGTCAGTCCCGCCGGGCGCTGCCCGCTGCAGTAGGGGTTGCCAGGCTGTTGCCAGGACTGCTGGCCCTGGACAGGGGCGGCCCCCTTGGCCCCCTTGGCGCCCTTTGCCCCCTGGGGTCCCCAGACCTCCTCGACGGGCTGCAGGAGGCGGGTGGGCTCCAGGGCGCAGGCACCCCCAGACAGAGGCTGCAGCTCTGAGGGGCCGGGAGCGGCCTCCAGCTGCTGCTCCAGGTCTGGGCGCAGGTGAGCCCGGGGGATGCTGATGTGGGTGTACGGGTTCTTCACCACCATCTCGTGGGGGTCCATGGCCCGGCCTGGCAGGGGGGGCAGAGCAGACGGTTGGCTCCGTGGAGAGAAGTGCCCACCCCAGGGAAAGCCAGGCTGTGGAGCTGCCCGGGTGCCAGGGTGTGCGTACCTGGGTTGCACCAAGTGTGAGGGCCGGTCTCCAGCTGCCCCCAGTGGCAGTCCCCTGGGGAAGCTGGGATGGGGGGGGGGGGCGTCTGGAGGCACAGCAGAGCTGGCCCTACCGGGGAGCCCCAGTGCAGGGAGGGCCCAGGACCCACCTGGAGTGGCAACCGCTGTCTGTCCTCTGGTCCTCCCAGTGCCTGTGAGCTGAGCGACTGGCAGCTGCCTTTTCCCTCCTGGGGAGGGGTGGGGCCATGGGCGGGCCTTAAAAATGGGGTTCCCAAGTTCCCAGGAGGCTCTAGCTCCTCCAGCATAGCGGGCACCCACCCTTCCTTCTCGGGTGGGCGGTGGCCATGGCCCGGGCTCTGAGGGGCATGGCCAGACAGGGTGACTCAGCCTCGACACATGCCAAGCACGTCCTGGGCCCAGGAAGGAGGATGGGAGGGGAGCTGGGGTCAGTCCTCAGACCCCAGTGGCAGGTGGTCTGGGGACTCTGGCCCTCACTCACGCCCCTCAGAACCCCTGCTTTTCGGCAGAGGGCGGAGGTCCGCACTGCAGCCACAGCCTCTGCCCCAGACGAGACCGGAGCTGTTTGAGGCATGGACTCCTGAGCGCAGGGGTGGGGAACGTCCGGCCCGTGGGCCGTGGGAGGCCCGCGAAGCCATTCGGTCTGGCCCTGCCAAGGCATTAGGGGAGTTAATGACACGTGTGAGCGGACAGAGCAGGCTAGCTCTGAAGCTGGTCATTTGTGTGGCCCGCGCACGATGTTATTAATATCAAATGGCTCCTGCGGGAAAAAGGCGCCCGCCCCTGACTCAGAGGCTTGCCTTTTAACTGATAAAAAAATTGATTTACACACTTTTGCTGATAAAACTTATCTTACAACTGGCGACATGCGCTTCCTACACCCAGTGAGTCCAGCTCCCTTCGGAAGCCAGAGTCCCTCTGCTCGGAGGCCAGTCTCCCCTCCAGGTGCCCCCGCCTGGGCCCTCGAACCCCTCCCACCTTCGATTGGAAGGTGGCACTTAGCACTTGCCATACAGGGTGGCTGTGTGCAGGGGTGACAGATGTAAACACTTGTGCACCCTGGAACTGGCGAGCTCCCCCTGCGGCGACCCGGGGCAGTAGGGTGCGGCTAGGACCCGCCACCCCAGTCCTGGGTGGCCGGGGGAAGCCCCAGGAAGGGCGGGATCAAATCAGACGTGGCCCAGAGGCCAGGGTGACCCGCGTGGCCTGCGTGGGGCCGGTCTGACCGGTCCGGACACGAGCTCTACCGATGCAGCATCCGACCCCAAGGGGACCAGGCCCGCGGCCTTGAACTTCCCAGGCCCAGAGCGGAGGCCTGTGCGCAGGCGCCGTGAGTCCCGCCCACTGCTCCTGCAGACTCCGCCCCTCGCGGCGAGGCGGCCATGCCGCATGCGCGAAAACAGGCCCGAGGCGGCCTGTGGGAACTCCATTCCCCAGAAGTCTCCGCGCTCGAGGGTTTCCTTAAAGACCCGGTTCGGGGTCTGCTGGCCCCGGACCGTTCCGAGCCCGCCTTGGGCCGCCCCAGCTCTGAATGGCGGAGCTCTCGAGGAGAGGACTCGGGAGGGGGCCTGAACGGGGCGGGGCCTCGCTCCCGGGGGCGGGGCCTCGCTCCCGGGGGCGGGGCCTCGCTCCTGGGGGCGGGGCCTGGCTGGTGCGCGCCCCGCGGGTCTGTAGGGGAGATGCGTGGAGTCCGAGGCTGAGGCTCGGCTCCCGCGTGTCCACTGGCCCGCGGGCCTCCCTTGCTCCCGCCTCATGCCAGAGCCCCTTGAGGCCGTCCCTGCCCTCCCACCAGGCGCTGCGCACCTCTCACGCCTGCCCCTGCGGCTTGACCGGAAACTGAGGCCTAGGCACTGGCCCGCGGTCGCACAGGGACCGCCAAGTGCGGCCCAGGGCTCTCCAGCCTGCTGTGCCCGCGAGGCTCCCGCTCCAGGAGCCCCGACCTCTGGGCTCCGTGGCCCTGAAGGGCTGGGCACACAGGTGCAGCCTGAAGGGCCGGGCTGTCCAGGTCAGAGCAGGGCCCTGCCGGCCACGGGCTGCAAGCGCCTCCGTGCCCTGTGGTTGCCACCATGTCCTCTGTCCTCCCTGTCACCCGGGGGAGGGCCCCCATGGGCCCAAGGGGACAGGGAAGCCTGGCCTGAGGAGGCAGCAGAAAGGAATGGGGCTTCCTGCCGGGTGGGGTCAGGTGAGCGCTCAGTGTGACAGCCAGCACGTGCTGCCTGGGGGGTGCGGAAGGCCACCCCACCCTGGGCAGGTGTGTGTTGTCTATCCAGCTGTTTGACCTTCCACATACGCCTCACCCACCCACCTGTCCAGCGTCCCGGTCCCGGGTGACTTCTCCCAACTGGCCCTCCCTCCGTCCACTCCTCTGGTGTCCGCCCACCCTGCTCCCCTCTGTGGCCACACTGCCCTCGGCCCGCAGCGCAGGGCAGGTGCTGGGCGCACCTGGGAGCCGGAAAACCCCAGAGGCGCCCACGCTGGGCCTGAGTGGAAGGACAAGCAGAGACCCTGACTCCCCGGGGCGGGGGGTCCCAGGGCTGAGCCCGGGAACCAGCTTTCCAGGGGTCACCTCTGGGCCCCTCTCCTTTCCCTCTGGCACTGAGGCTTCGGGCTGAGAAAAGACTTCCCTTCCAGAATGGGGGTCCGGGGGAGAGAGGCTTGGCTAGGCCTCCGGGTCCGCCAGGCGGGGACGCAGTGGGGGACTGGAGGAGGGGCGATGCAGGACTGGCACCCGCACGCGGTCCGCGGGCGGTGGGTGACCCCGGGAGCGGGCGCCGGGCCCTCTGCGAATCGAGGGGCAGCCGAGAGCCTGGCTGGCCCCGCCCCGCGGACCCCGCGCGGGTCCCCAGACGGGGGGTGGCGCTGCGGGCGCAGGCGGGCGCCGCGCGCACTGCGGTCCCCGCGCCTCCGCCGCAGAGCGCGCCACGCTTCGCACGCACCTGCCGCCGCCGCGCCGCGCCGAGCCCGCTCCCCGCGCCCCCGGGAGCCGCCGCGGCCGCGCCATCGCCCCAGGTCGCCGCCGGAGCCGCCGGGCCGAGGCGCGGGCGCCGCATCCGGGCCTGCCTTTGAGACAACCTCTGCGGCGGCGCGCGGCTCGGGGACGCCAGGCTGGGGCAGGTGAGAGCGGGCACGGCCGCGGTCGGGCCTCGGGGGCGGGGACTGGGGAGGGGGCTGGGCTGCGCGCCCGGAGAGGGTCAGGGTCAGAGGTCGGGCGCCCGGTCTTTTGTGCCGAGCGAGCGAGGGTGGGCCGGCGCTGCGCTCACGCTGTCTCTCACCTGCAGCTCGGGCCTGGTCCAGGCCTCCTCCCTGCTCCCGCCACCGCCGAGCCTGCGGCCCGGGTCCGCCCGCAGCCAGGGCTCCGGCTACCTGCCTTCCCTGGGCACCCTGCCCTGGAGCCATGGGGCCCACCTAGCCCCCGCCTGCCCGGATGGCCCAGCCCGGGCACTGCTGACCTCGGCTGCACGGAGAGCCCACCCCAAACCCCCTCGCCAGCCTCCGCAGCCGGAGACCCTGGGTGAGGCCCTGGGCCGGACCTGCAGCCCCAGGCAGCCTCCCGCACCCCTCTGCCCCTGCCTGCCTCCCACCGCCCCACCCCTTCCTCCTCCTCCTCGGACTGGACCAGAGAAGCCACTGTGGCCACCGGGAGGGGCCCTGCCCCCCCAGCTCTCTCCAGTCGCCCCCAAGAGTCCTCGGGGAGGCTGGGGTCCCCACCAGGCCTGGCGGGACCAGGATGCTGCCCCTGCTCCTCCCCCCCGGCCCCACCCAACGCCCCCTCCCACCTTAACACCCTGTCTGACTGGAGACAGCCGGATGCCGGCTGACCCTGGGCCCGAGGCGGGCAGCGGCTGGCCGGGCCTCCTCATGTCCTGCCTGAAGGGCCCCCATGTCATCCTCAAGATGGAGGCCATGAAGATCGTCCACCCCGAGAAGTTCCCCGAGCTGCAGGCGGCCGCCCCCTGCTTTCCACCTGCGCCCCGGCCCACCCCAGCTCTGGCACCCAAGCGCGCCTGGCCCTCAGACACGGAGATCATCGTCAACCAGGCATGTGGGGGGGACATGCCTGCCCTGGAGGGGGCGTCCCGCACCCCACCCCTGCCACGCCGGCCCCGCAAGGGCAGCGCAGAGCTGGGCTTCCCCCGCGTGGCGCCAGTGGACGAGGTCATCGTGAATCAGTATGTGATGCGGGCTCCGGGCCCCACGGCCTCGGGGCCCCCCACAGTGCCATCACCCGCCGCCGGGGAGCCCCTGGAGTGTCCCACCTGCGGGCACACGTACAATGTCACGCAGCGGCGGCCCCGCGTGCTGTCCTGCCTGCACTCCGTGTGTGAGCAGTGCCTGCAGATCCTCTACGAGTCCTGCCCCAAGTACAAGTTCATCTCCTGCCCCACCTGCCGTCGCGAGACTGTGCTCTTCACCGACTACGGCTTGGCCGCGCTGGCCGTCAACACGTCCATCTTAAGCCGCCTGCCGCCCGAGGCGCTGACCGCCCCGTCTGGTGGCCAGTGGGGGGGTGAGCCCGAGGGCAGCTGCTACCAGACCTTCCGGCAGTACTGTGGGGCCGCGTGCACCTGCCACGTGCGGAACCCGCTGTCCGCCTGCTCCATCATGTAGTGCCCGCCGCCCGCCGTCCCTGCCACCGCCTGCGGTCGGTCCTCGCGCTGCTGCTTCAGGGACCCGGCCCTGCCCATCCCCCGACCCCGCGCCTATCACAGCTTCCGGCCCCCACCCGTGTGGCATTGTCGCTGCAACAACTTTGCCATTAAAACTCTGCCAAAGTTCACATTTTGTCCCTGGCCTGCAGCCGCTGCTGTGGCCTCCCTCCACGCTGGGCCGGGGTGGGCACCAGGGACTGCAGCCCAGACGGGGCAGCCAGGGGAGGCCCAGGACCGCTCCCTGGCCAAGCTGGGCCGGGCATGCCGCTCAGGTGACTGGGCCTGGCTGTGCGCGTGTGCACATGCGTACGTACGTGTGTCCGTCTCACACACCTGTGCAGAGCCAGCTGCCTGCATGCGTCAGGCAGGGATGTGCAGGCAGGTGTGCAGAATGGGCCCAGCTGGGCAGAGAGGACCCGAGGGGGCAGGAGCCACCGGACATGGGGTGGCTGGGTGGGGGACCGCCTGACCCTCTGAGGTCGTGTAGGAAGGGCTCTGGGTCGGTCTGACTGGGGTCGGCCCTTCTGGCCAAGACGGTGGAGGGAACAAGGGCCCAGGAGCCTCCTGTCTGGCCCTGGCACGACCTAGATCTGGGAAGGACGCGGGGCGGGCGGAGCAGGGCCGCTGGACGGGACAAGGGCACAGGGAGGACGGCACTGGAGCAGTGGTTCCAGCGGCTGCTGCTGTTTATTGAGACGCGTCTCCTGGGCCGGCACAGCGCACAGCACGTCGCCAGCCCGTGAGGCGGTGCCCGGACCAGCTGGGTCCGACCTTCAGGTGAAGGCCTCGGCTTGATGACACAGGCTGCCACAGGCGGGGGCTCGGCTCCACGATCCAGCACCAAGGCCGGGCTGGCCTCTGTCCCTTGTAGCTCAGGGGCATGTGCCCACCCTGGCCACTCCTGGCGCCCCCTGGGTCCCGAGCTGGCTGGCGAGGAGGCCCTTTGTGGGCGGAGTTTGCAGAGCAAGGGCCTCTCCTCTCGGCTGCCCCGATCTTCAGGGACACACATGGGCCCTGATCTGGGACGCAGGCAGGAGAGGGTGGGGAGGCCGGCAGCCCCTGCCCGGGCCCCACCCTCCAAGGAATGGACGCACTGCCAGGCCGCTGTTCACGTGTCCTCTGGGCCTCTCAGCCACGCCGGGTGCGGTGGAGGAGGCCGGCAGGGTGGTGCCTGTCCCCAAGGGGAGCTTGGGGCCCTGGCCACGAACCTTCCAGCCCTGTCCTTGGGCGCCGCGGGCCACTGTCTGGACAGCAGTGGTTTGGAGTCAGGGGCTGCACAGAGGCTCCTGGGTGAGCCTGGGCCCAGGCTTGGGTCGCGATTGAAGGCGAGGCCCGGTCAGCCTTGGTCACCAGGCTCAGGGCAAGGTGCTCCTCCAGGCGAGGCCCCGGCACCAGGCCTGCAGGACGTGGCCAGTCGGTGCCTCCAGGCGGGGTGCGGGGCAGAGGCACAGGCCCCACTCGTGGCCGCTCAGCGGCCGGCGCGGTCCAGCAGCATGAAGAGCAGCCCCAGCAGCATGAGTGGCGTGAAGACGAGCAGCAGCCCCAGCAGCTCGAGGCCCAGCAGGCCCAGCAGCACCAGGCGGCGGGCGCAGGGCCCCCGTTCCCGCAGCGCCCAGAGCCGGGCGCCCAGGCAGGGCGGGCAGGGCAGGAAGGGCAGGCAGCCCTGGACGCCCACAGGCCCCGCCAGGAAGCGCAGTTGGTAGCGGTGCTCCAGGGAGGCCCAGGGCCCCGGGCCCCGGCGGGGCGGTGCAGGGGGCACCGGGCTTCGGGGGCCGCGGGGGCCCGTCGGCCTGCAGCAGCTCCTCCTGCAGCCGGCAGATCTCCCACTCCAGCATGGGCGTCTTCTGGCGACAGAGCGGGCAGCGCACACGGCCCAGGTCGGCGCTGGGGGCCGAGCCCAGCAGCTGGTGCAAGCAGCCCGAGCACAGGCCGTGGCCACAGTTCAGCAGGGCCAGGCGGTGCCCAGCAGGCCCGCAGAGCTCTGTGCAGATGGGGCACTCCTCCTCCTCCTCCCCTGTGGGCCCAGCCCAGGGGGGCGCTGCTGCGGTGGTCCCCAGCAGGGGCTCGCTGTCCGGAGACCTGGCACCCCCAGGGTTCCCAAGGGCCTGGCCGTCCAACCTTTCCTCTGCCGGCACTTGGCACAGTGGGTCCAGGTGCTCAGGACCCGGGCAGGCTGAAGGCAGACTGGGGAGCCCCGAGCTAAGGTCAGCGGGGCCATGAGTAGGGGCCCCGGGGCAGGAGTCAGGATGGGGGGAACGGGACCCCAGGACGGCAGTGGGTGGTGGGGCTGTGAAGGTCACTGGCCCTCGGGCCGGGGCAGCGTCTGGCACTGACCTTGCAGCAGCCACTGCCTCCTCGGGCTCCTCGCCCCGACGGGAAGTGAACTCCCTGGGGCCTCAGCCCCGTGCCAGCTTCAGCCGCTCCTGGGCCCACACAGGCTGCCCCACTGGGTCCGCCCGAGCCCGGCACAGCCACCACTGACCCGTGTCAGCACCTGACTCAGGCGATGGGCCCCAGGCCCGGAGTGTGGGGAGGCCGGCCTGCCCAACTGCCCCAACAGGAATTTCCTTGGCCCGGAAGGCCCATCCCAGGTGGTGACAGCGCCTGCCCGCCCCCTCCTGGCTTGGGCCACACCCCCTTCCTCCTGGGCCTTAGGCTGTTGCTTCCTGGGCTGAAGGAATGGTCCTTACCCGCCTAGCCGGGCACTACCAACACCCTTTCGGGGTCCTCTCCAGACTGCCCCCGCCTCGTCAGAGCCAGGGCAGAGCTTGTACAAGGTGGGCCAACAGCCACACCCACCAGGCGAGAATCAGACACCAAAGTGTTCCAGCCACGGTGCTGAGCCATGGCCGTGTCCCTGCCAGGGGCACTGTCCCCGTCCCAGGAGCTGTGGGCCCACCCCCACCTGAGGCATCGGAACAGCATGAGAACGAACAGGTCAGAAGCAGCACCTGAGCCCGGCATTTATTGCTGAGTCTTCCTGCAGCCAGGCAAGGATGGTGACCTAGTCCCACAGGCCCGGGAACCTGGGGGCTGGTGTGCCACCAGGCAGAGGAGGGGGACCTCTGACCTCCCAGGAACCCTGCACCCCCAGGTTCCTGTGCTGTTTGGAATCTGGTGTCTGGGGAGCTCCCTGATGCCCATCAGGCTAGGGTGCCTTCCTGGGTCACCCGAGCAGGACCTAACTTGGGGCCAGTGGGAAAGGCCAGCTGGAGCCAGGGACGGGGCAGTTGAGTGTAGGCCCCGGACGCATGCGGCCGCACAGGGGAGCCGGCCGTTGCCCTCCTGGGTCAGGCAGGGCCAGCCTGGGGGCCCGGCGGGCAGGCAGCTCCTCAGGCCCACGTCTCGGTCTGAAAGCGCAGGGTCCGCTGCAGCTGGGCCAGGTAGGTGGCTGCCTCAGGGCCCGAGAGCCCACCCTCCTCCCGGAAGACAGATTCCAGGGCTTCAGACACCTCTGCTGGCATGTGCTTGGCGTTGCTGGGGAGACAGGCAGCCCGGGCTCAGTGCTGCCTGCTGCCCAAGGGCTGGTGCCCGGCCCCACACCCAGGCTCCCCCCGCCCCTGGCTCACCCCGCCAGGTAGAAGCAGGCGCCGTGGCGGTCCAGCAGCTCCCACACCAGCGGCCCTCGCTCCCGGAGCCGGTGCTGCACGTACACCTTCCGCTCCTGCCGGACGCCGGACGGGTGGGTGAGCGCACCCCAGCCCCACCCCGCCCTGCCCCCTCTCTCCGCGCACACCACCTGCTCCCGGGAGAAGGCTGTGATCAGGGTCAGGCAGCCCCTCCTCTCCAGCTCCCTCCACTCGGCCTCCCAGTAGAAGTCCTGGTCTCGCCAGCGGCAGCCGAAGAACAGGAGGTTCCCTGGGGAGGCGAAGGGGCCTCAAGCCTGGACTTGCCGCAGGCTCAGCCGGCCCCGGCTCGACCTGTACCGTTCACTCACCTGTCTGGCCCTGGGCCACTCGCTCCTGGACAGCTGCTCGGAAGGGGGCCACGCCAGTGCCAGGCCCCACCATGATCACAGGCGTGTCTGGTACTTGTGGGAAGCTCAGGCCCCCAGGCCTCACCCACAGGGGCACCCGGACAGGGCCTACGGCAGGAGGACGGTGGCATGAAGAGGCCGGGAGGGCCAGGGCCCTAGCCCTACCTCTACCTGCTGGAGAGCAGAGATCACCTTGCCCAGGATCCAGAGACGCCAGCCAAGAAGAGCAGAGGCCCCGGCGGGGCTCCTGGAGGCGAGTCTGGTACTGCACCACGGCCACGAGCACCTGCAGCCTCGTGGGGTGAGCCTGGGGGAGAGGGTGGGGGTGGGATGGGGGGGTGGGATGGTCGGGGCGGGATGATGGGGGCGGGTTGGTGGGGACAGGAGGGTGGGGGCGGGATGGTGGCACCTGCCCACCATAAGAACCTAGCCTCGGTGGGTGAGCCTGGGGGATGGGATGGTGGGTACTTGCCCACATGGCTACCCGGCATGCCCCCCAGCCCCAGATGCCCAGCCCCAGCGGACGCTCACCAGCAGAGAGGAGGCAATGGAGAAGGCACGCGGCCGGATTGGGGGGATGAGGTCCAACAGGTAGTCTGGGGGGATGGCTGCCGCCGTGTGCGGGAAGTCACACAGCACCTGCACAGACACAGCCTCAGCAGGGCGGCAGCCAGCGGCCACGGGTGGCTCCGGCCCAGGCTGCCACGGCCCCCATGCCTGCCGCCCGCACCTCCAGGGTGGTCCTGCGGGGCCGGTTGCAGTATTCGTGCAGGGCCTCCTGGCCGGCGGCCGAGCTGAACTCCAGCAGCTTCTCCCGCTCCAGCGCATGGGGGGACAGGCAGGCCAGGAGCTCGAAGAAGGAGCGCCGCGGCACGCGTGCGATGTCCAGGTGCCGGGACACGAGGTGCCGCACGGAGCAGGGCTGGGGCAGCTGCTCAGGGCAGGCGACATCTGAAGCAGGGAGAGGAGGTGGTGGGGCCAGGGACTTGGGCGATGGTGGGAGTGAGGGTGGCAGCCAGCCCGCACTCACTTGGCTCCCGCGGCTGCAGCGTGAAGTGCTGGTCAGGGTCCAGGCCCAGCACCTGGCAGAAAAGCTGGACGTGCCGGGCCGTGTTCTCGGGCTGGATCAGCACCACATCGCCGGCCACAAAGCTGGTGGGAAGCCATGGAGGGCGTGGGCAGGAGCTGGGGACTCGGGAGTGGAGGCGGTCACAGAATACGAAGGCTGGTGTCCAGGGAGGGCTGGGCCCTGGGACTGAGGTGCCCGCCTACCGCCGGGCTGCCGCCTGCTGCTGAGGCTCTGGGAGAGGACCATGGCCCCTCATCATGGCCTGCCCCCAGGGGTGCCCAGGACGGACTCCTCACCTGATGCCTGAGTCCGCGATGTCGAACTCAATGAGACGCACATCCTGAAAGTGGGAGGGGCTGGTGACCCGTTGGTTGGTGACCATGCGCGCCAGGAAGGGCCGCAGCTCTGAAGGGGGGTTCGGGGGGTCCGCCTGGGCCGCGTGCTGCTCCGAGGGGCACGGCCCAGGGGCCTCCTGAAGGAACCGCAGGGTGAACTTGGAAGGCAAGCTGTGGAGGGGTGGCCGTCAGACCCGCAGGCCCCGGCAAGGCGGTGGCCAGGCCGCTCTGGTGCACCCGTGGCCCCAAACCAAAGCCCACACTCACGGGACTCCAGGGGGGATCACGCCCAGGCCAGGGGGCACGGGGTGCAGCCCCAGCACCTTCTCCCACAGCGAGTGCAGCCAGGGGTCGATGGCGCCATCGGGCCTGGAGAGGGCACAGCGCTGTGAGGGCGCTGCTCAGGGCTGGCCCGGGAGGCGCTTGCTCCCGCCACTCACCCCAGCTCCACACTCACCCCAGCTCGTGCTGGTCGTCGCCCAGGCAGACTGGCAGCAGCGCGGCGCCCCCCAGCTGCAGCAGCCGCCGGTGCAGCTTCTTGGCCACAAAGTTGAACCTGTGCCGGGCGGGAGGTGAGGAAGCGGCCCAGCCAGCCATGCAGGGCAGAGGGCAGAGGGCAGCCCCGTGTCTCCCCATCTCCCAGGGTCATCTGGCCAGCACAGCTCCTGGAAGGAGCCGTCCCAGGAACGCTATAAGCACGAGGGTCAGTCACCGTGTTCTCTCCTTCCCTCCAGTGAGAGTGCCCTCCTTGCACGGGGCCTGACTTTGAGGAATGGGACCCCTCAGCCCTGACCCTGCTGGACGGTTAGGGTTCTGACGCCCGTGACCTGATGCCGCGTGCAGCCACGGCCCTCTGCTAGGACCCAGGTGTGTCGTGAGGACGCGGAGGGAAATGGAGGGGAAGTGGTGGCCACGGGGCTCCTGGGCCTGGGGCCCTTTGCACCCACTGCCCACCCCCGCACGGGCCTCTGCCCGGTTTGAAACAAGGCAAACATCTCACGGCACGTTTCTATAAAAGTGGGGCGAGAGCTGGGCTGTCCTGTGAACACCTGGCACTGGCTGGCGTCAGCCGGGAAGTCCCCTGGGGTGCCCGGCCTGGGCCCCCGTTTTGCACCCTGCCCACCCACAAAGGCACCCACTGGGGAGCCCTGGTGGGGTGAGGGCCCAGCGCCAGGGCCGTGGCCCAGCCAGGTGGGAGCCCTGGAGGCTGGGGCGCCTGTCCCTCCCCCAGGACACCTCGCCAGCCCCGAGTACAGCCCACCGGCCCTCAGCCTAGAGCCCCACTCACTTGGCGTAGGAGGAGTCCCCGAGGCCCACGACAGCAAAGTCCACCTGGCAGAGGGAGGTGGACGGCAGGTTCTTCCGGAACAGGAACCTCCAGAAGCTCTGCCCCAGAGACCCGAGTCAGGGGCCTGCTCTGCACCCAGCCCAGGGCGGGCGGGAGGGCTGGTCCCGGCCTTCCCAGGCCCGCTCTCCTGCCCCAGCTGCTAACAGATGGCTTTTCATTCCATCACGAAGGCGAGGCATTCGGAAGAGGCAGGAACTGTGAGAAGGCTGCCCCAGAGCCACTGCAGGGGGGGTGGGAGGGGAGGCTGGCACGGAGGGAGGGCCATCAGGTCTCACTGGGCGGGCACTGCGACCGACCCCCAACTCTCCCCAGGTTGGAGGAAGGGCCTGCTCCTCCCTGGGAGACTTGTCTCTTCACACCAAAAGTCCCACGTCCCCGGGTCCCTCAGGGCGGGCCTGGGCCTCCACAGCACAGTTCTGGGCTGAGCCCGCCCCCACCCCGCCCCCCTCGGCAGCACCTTCCTTCCTCTGGGGCCCCTCCTGGGAGCTACGAGGGCGAGGACCAGGGTCTGCAGAGCTGCCTCTGAGGCTCAGCCTGCCAGCACCTCCCCGTGCTGACCCGGCCCGCCACATGGACCTCTGCCTGGTCCAGGCCTCACCTCCGCCCGCTTCGGTGTCACACTCCTCCACCTGAGGCCATGGGGGGTGGGAGGGGCGGACCAACCCTGGCCCTCACAGTTTTGCCTGCTGACCCTGGACCGCCCCCCGCCCCCCTCCTCAGGGACTTGGTGGTCTGGGCCCCAGGGGGACCCTGCCTGTGCAGCCTCCGAGATGAGGCGTGGGTTTCTCCCAGCGCACTTCCTGTCATCCCAGGGGAGGTGACCCTCTTGTGGCTGAGGCCGGAGCACGCACCACTGCCTTCTCCCCACCCTGACCGGCCACTGTGAGAATTTGGGTTGAAATCCCCCCGCCCGACCCCCCGGAACCTGAGCTTTGTTCTGAGCAGGGAGAGGGGGGGTGTCACTGCTGAGGAGCTGGTGTCCCTCATCCCTGCTGTTCCCACAGCTGACACCCACAAGTACGTGCGCTGGCCGGGGGGCCTTGCGCGCCCCGTGGGCCCTTCCTGGCACCCCACCTTCTCATTCCGAGGCTCCTGGAACAAACTGAGTTCTAACGTCGCTGTTATATTTTGTTCCTTTTGGAAGAATGTCTCAACTTTATCTTTTCAATCTCCCTGGTATTATTTCCTAGCGCGTGTGCGTCTCCCGTGCCTGGTGCACACCTGGCCACGGCGTGTGCTCAGACGGGGCGCGGAGGCTGGTGTCTTCCGTGTAGCACACAGCTGCTTGCTGCGCCTGGTTCTTGGCAGGAGCCATGCCCCTGCCTCCAGTCCCTGCTGTGGTTGGGGAGGCCCCCTCCGTGGGGGTTGCAGAGCCCTGCACTGGGCCTGCCTCACCCACCCTCGTCCCAGCGAGCTCATCACCCTCGTGCTCTTGGCTTCCAACACTGAGCCTGCGCCTCTGCCCTGACCGCCCAGTAGGCTGATGGAGGGCACCCACCCCTCCGGTCTGGGCCCTGCGTCTCCCACACTTCACCTCCTGCCTTTGACCCCGCCAACCTGCCTTCTCTCCTGTCTGAGGAGACCCTGTGCTGGGGTCCTGGAGACGCCCCGAGTCTCCCACATCATCCCCACCCCCATCTTGTTCTTTAGTCTTCAGCCATTGTCCCCCACCAGCATGTCCACTGGCCCAGGTCTCTCCCATCTTATAAATTCCTTTCCTTTAAACTCTCAGCCCGATGCACAGCCACAAGCCTTTCTGGGGTTAAAGTAGAAATTCCTAAAACTCCCCCCGTTAGTTGCCTGTGACCCTCTTATCCAGCCTCTGCCCCCAAGGTCACCAGTCTCTTCGCTGATAAGCCCCTCGGATGCTCCAGCCTTATCTCACTTCATCTCCCTGCAGCTCGAGCAGACACCTTCCTCTGAAGGCACCTCCCGCCCTTGGGCTTGGAGATGCTGCATTCCCTCTTCTTGCTGCCGGGGCCACTGTCCTGGGGTGTGTGTGTGTGGGGTAGCTTCCTTCCTCAGCTTCCTACTGTGGCGCCTCCAACACCTGGGACCCTGGTGGCAGCTCCAGAGCCACCTCCCATCTCCACCTGGACGGTCCCAGGCACGGGGCCCTTGCTGGTCTATTTCCCTGCGTGCGACGACCATCCATCCTGGTACCTGAGCCTGAATCCCTGTCTCGATCCCACCACCTTCTTTCTCATCTTTGAAATCCGTTTGATTCTGTGTCCTGTCAAGTCTTCCTAAATGTCTCTGGGACGCATCCACTTTTAGTCTCTTGCCTGCACTGGGTACCCCCACCCCAGCACTGTCCTTGCTCTCCTACAGCCTGCCCGCCCCCCCCCCCCGCCCCCAGACAAGCGGTGGTTTCGCTAGAACGTGAATGTGACTGTCACCCTGTGAGGCCCGCAGCCCTTCACGTCACACCCCCCTGCCTCACCGCGGCAGCAGGCTCCTCGGAGGGGCCTCGCTTTCTCACTCCACTCCCTCCTCCCCCAACACGTGCCTTGGCTCTGTCGTCCTGAGCCACTCTTGGCTCTTCCCAGAGCACGGGCTGTCTTTCTCCTTTGCACGGGCTGCTCGCTCTCTGCTGGGGCCTGGGTAGCCCCCCTTATCCTCGGGACTTCGCCTACAACCCACATCACCTGGCACGCTCCCCAGTGGCATGTACTTCCTGGCACTGTCACTGCCTGTGAAACCCGCTGCTTCTGCTTTGTGGTGGGCTCCGTGAGGGGAGAAACGTGGCCACTGGCTTCACAGCTCAATTCCTAGCCCTGGATCATGCTTGAACGATAATGTGTGCCCAAATGATGGTTAAAGAATTGAGGATGTTCCCGGAAAGTCAAACATGTAAGACCCAGACGAGAGTCATACTCGCCCCGGAACCGCAGGAGAGGGAACAGTGGTGCCCTGGGAAGAGTTTATTTGGGAGGAAACTAGAACCCCCAGCTCCTCTCACATCCACAGCTGCCGCTGCCACCTCCGCACAGCATTGCCAAAGGGGAAGGACTCATTGTGCTTCTCAGACCCACCCCCCCGACCCCGTCCCCAGGGCACCGACAAGGGGGTGAGGGTCCAGGGCAGGGATCTTCCGCCCTGAGCACAAGCAGCCGCCTACGGCAGCCTTACCTTCATGTTGTCAGGGGGGTCTCCTTGGCCTGCAGTTGCACAAACAAATACCACCAGGGGCTCGTTAATCAGATTCACCTCAACGAAAAGACACACGTGTAAGGCCTCGGGCTGTAATGACCAGGCATCCCTCCCTGCTGCTCCCACTCATCGGGCTCTTTCCCCGGCGGCTTGTACTTCCTGGCACTGTCCCTGCCCGTTAAACCTGGTGCTTCTGTTTTGTGCTTGGCCCGTGATGGTGGACATGTGGTCACTGGCTTCACAGCTCAATTCCTAGCCCTGGTCCTGCCCTGGTGGCAGGGCACGGGAACTCAGGGAGACCCGCGGGCCGGGCCGCCCTTCTCCCGGGGGCTCCCCCGCCCCTCCTTCACACGCCGCTGTTCCCACGCTTTCCCGTCCCCCAAATCCTCCATAATAGGAGGGTCCTCTCAGACCGAACGCGGCGCCCTGGGGCCGAGGGATCGGGGGCCGGCGCCCAGGCAGCCCGGTCTCCCCGCCGAGGCCCGGGGAGCCCTCACCACCGGGTAGGAATCCAGGGCTTGCACCCGGCAATCGAGACGCCGACGCCGGGCCTCGCGGCCCAGCCGCTCCGCCACATCCTCGGCCGTGCCCGTCTGGCTGCCGAACAGCACCAGGAGCCGTGGGCTCGGCATCGGGTGTGGGGGGGCGGGGAGGGCGGCGTGAGGGCGGCCGGGGACCCCTGCGCCCGGGAACACGACCCGCAAGTGGCCCTGAGAGCCCAGGCGGCCAGGAACGACTTGGACTTCCGGCTTCCGGCGTCGCCCGGAAGTGACGTTCTGTGGCTGCGTCCAGCGGGGCATGGCGTCCGAGCGAGCCGGGCGTCCGCTGGCGGCCGGTGCTGGGTCCCGGGCTGGGGTCGGGGGGTCGGCGGCGCTCCGGGGCCGAGGGACGGGGCAGGCGGGCCGCTCGTTGCCTGTCGTTCGCAGCGGCGGGCGCCGGGCGAGGCCCGTGGGGAGAAGAGGCGCGGCCCGGCGGCTGAGGCGCTCGGTGGGGCCCGGGCCCGCGCTCCGCCGGCGCGATGCTCTTCTCGCTCCGGGAGCTGGTGCAGTGGCTGGGCTTCGCCACCTTCGAGATCTTCGTGCACCTGCTGGCCCTGCTGGTGTTCTCCGTGCTGCTGGCGCTGCGCGTGGACGGCCTGGCCCCCGGCCTGTCCTGGTGGGACGTGTTCGTGCCCTTCTTCGCCGCTGACGGGCTCAGCACGTACTTCACCACCATCGTGTCGGTGCGTCTCTTCCAGGACGGAGAGAAGCGGCTGGCCGTGCTCCGCCTCTTCTGGATCCTCACGGTTCTCAGCCTCAAGTTCGTGTTCGAGATGTTGTTGTGCCAGAAGCTGGTGGAGCAGACTCGGGAGCTCTGGTTCGGCCTCATCACGTCTCCCGTCTTCATTCTCCTGCAGCTGCTCATGATCCGCGCCTGCCGGGTCAACTAGCCTCGCGGAGGGGCCGGAAAGGGAGCGCTCCACAGCTAGAGTGCTGGACCCAAAGCTGAGGACCACCCCGGAAGTGTGAGGACGCAGTCTCCCACCGCACCGGAGGAGAAGTCTGGGTCTGAAATCAACTTCAACTTGTACCCTGCAGAGTGCTCAGTTTTCTCTGTGCCGGCCATGTCTGAAGCTGTTCCCTCGGCAGGGATGAAAAGAGCAACCTTGATCCTTAAAACCTATTTCCTGTTATTTCATGCTTTGAATAGCGCATCTGAATTGAGATCTTGAGAAAGACCCAAGCGTGACAGGCCTGAACTCCTCTGGCAGCTGGAAACGGCATATAAGCAAAACGTCCTAGTGGGCTCAGTATTTTCATGGATCCTGGGAAAGTGCCCTTTATGCCCAGGCTGCAAAGTCGGCTGGCATCTCTGACCTCAGAGCTCATTGTCCCATTCACCCAGACAAGACTGCCTTAGATGTCTGAGCTCTAAAAAGTGTAAAGCAGCTTGTATCTCCTCCTCTGCCACTGGAGAGAGGATGGCCCTTTCTTCATTCCAGCCAACGCACCCAGGAAGGTGTCGAATAAGCATGATCAGGACCCTGCCTGGAGCCCTGGCACCTGCGAAAAGAACTTTGCATTCAAGGCTTTGCTTGGCTTCCTGTCCCAGCAGGTTGCGGTGTGAGGACTTTCCCGCCGCCTGGTGGCCAGCACTGTTAGCGCACCTGAGATGATGTAGGCCTCACTAAGGGGCCGGAAAGGGGAAGAGGTGCTCGGATGCTCAGAGGCATTGAGACCTGCCAGCCGGAAGCTTGCAGATGATCTCAGCTCACATTTGTTGGCCTGAGGGCTTTGGTTTGGTACCAGTCTGGTGCCAGATGAGAACATTTGCTGAGATAAAAATAAAATAGAATGTTTTGCTGAAACGCAGTGGTTGCCTGACCCAGGGGGAGTGAAATTAAATGAGTGCCGAGTCGCTCCCTCCTGTGCGCGGTAGTTGGTGGCAGAGATGAGGCTGTAGGAGGGCTGGAACCTGCCGGAGCTTCATGGGTGGAGGGGGAGGTTCCCCTCAGAGAATTCCTACTTCCTGCCTTGGGAGCCGCATGAAGACATGGGGTAGGGCCATGTTGAGATCCTAGTGAGTAGTTTGTGTGGCATCCGAGCCTTGGCATCCTGCCAGTGTGTGGTCTTTGTGGACCTTGCTGACACTGTAGAGCAGGGGTCAGCAGGTTATGGCCTGAGGCCTGTTTTTGTACCCTAATCTTGGAAGGGGTGCGGAAACAGAAGAATGTTTGACAGAAAGCCAATGTGCCTGCCGTGTACAGGGTCTCCGTTTCGGCACTGCTGGTCTTCTGGGTAAGATCATTCTTTGTGCCAGGAGGGCTCTCCTGAACAGTGGAGACTGGGGAGCAGCATCCCCGGCCTTGGCTCTCTAGATGCCAGTGGCATCTCATTTGTGACACCCAAAAGTGTGTCCAGGCATTGCCAAGTCTCCTGGGAGAAAACACTGCCCCAGATGAGGACCAGTGGGTTAGAATATTTCCTGTCTGGCCTTTTAAGGAACAGGTTTGTGGACCCTCGTTCTAGCGCAGCAGCTTTGTGACCTTCTGCTGAGGGTGTACGTGTGCTGTGCGGCCACTGAGATGCTTGAGCTGGATGGAGACTGGTCTGGTCTGGTCTGAACCACAGCTACAAAAATGTTTCCTACCCAGGCATGGCGTAACTTGTGCCAAAGCCAAATACAAGCTGAACGTTTGGAGTGAGTTTCCTTGTTTGTTTGTTTGTTAATCCTCACCTGCGGATATTTTTCCATTGATTTTTAGGGAGAGAGAGATACATCAATTGGTTGCCTTCGCACACGCCCCCACCAAGGCAGGGGATCCAGCCGGCGGCCGAAGTACGTGCCCTTGACCAGAATTGAACCCGGGACCCTTCAGTCCCCTGGCTGACGCTTTTTCCACTGAGCCAAACCACCTAGGGCTGGAGTGAGTTTCCGATTAATGTTATTTTTAGGTTGCCTGTTTTGTTGTTCCCCTGTTTTATTTTGTTAGTTCAGAATTAGGGAGTTCTGTTGCTGTCGAAGTGACTTCTCTTTGGAAAGGCGATTTACCGCCGCGGTAGAAGCGGAGAAGGGCCCTCAAGCTGAAGCCTGCCCGGGTCCCTCGGAGCTCCTCCCTGAAAGACAAGTGCTGTGGGAGGCAGTGTCATGCCTGAGTGACTGCTGATGACTGCAGGCGGCATCTGTGTCAATGCTCCCCAGTTCCCCCTTCTCCCCTGAGTCCCGTGGACCTAAAAGTATGTGGTGGGCACTGGGCAGCCCATAGGGGAATCAGCTTTCTCATGGCATGAGGGCAGGGAAGCTGTGTCTTCAGGGTCGGTGGGACCCCAGCAGCCTCAGGATGAGGGAAGTTTAGTAGTAGCTTGGGGAGGTAACAGGGCGGGACACACGGCCTGGCTTTTGTGGCTCTTGGGGCGTTAGAGAGCTTGGGCCTGCTTGTGTGTGGGGGGGGGGGGGGGGGAGGGGGGAGTCTCCTTTCAGCTTTGGTGCCTCCTCGCAGCTTCCACACTCCTGGATGGCCAAGTGTGGGATAGAGCTCCCTCCTGTCTGAGCAACACACTCAAGTTCTGGGGCCCGGCAAAGCCAGGGGTTCCTGAGAAACCGATTCCTCAGCACTGGTGGGGTCCCCGCATCGGCATCTCCGCTAAGTCCCGCAGGGACTGGGCCGCAGGTGGGCAGGCATGGACCAGGAGGGACTGGTGTGCAGCCTGAGCATCGCCCACACGAGCGGGGATAGCCTACCGGTCCTGGGCAGGTCCTCCCTCCACTGCGCTCTCAGTGCGGGGAGTAGGCGGGCTGGGTTGGGCGCTGGCACCAAGAGGAAGTTACCTGGCCGGGCCAAGGTCATCCGCCACACTGGGCGCTGGGGTCCAACTACCGCGGCCCGCCAGGACCCCGCCCCGCCAGGCTCCGCCCCCAGGGCATCCAGGGCGGGGCGCAGAGGCGGAAGTGAGGGCCGCCAATGAGCAGCGCGAGGTGTCAGGGGCGTGTTCAAAGGGGCCTTCCCAATGGAAGCCGGCGGCGGCGGCGGACGCTGTCCAATGAGGTCCTCGGGAAGGCGGGGTCAGGGAGAGCCTTCTCCAATCCGCTCGGCTAGCCACCCTTTCCTGTCATAGGTGGGCTGCCGGGCGCGGGGCGGGTCTCGGAGCGCCTTCCCCAATGGGCGGCGGCCGCGGGAGTGGGCGTGGCCGCTGCGCGAGGGCTACCGGCGGGCGGCTGCCGCAGTTCCCAGCGCGCGCTGGCTTTGGCGGCCGCTCCGCAGCATGGCCGGCCTGGGGCGGCCGGGCCCGGGGCCCCGCGCCGGGATGCCCGCCTGGAAGCGGGAGATCCTGGAGCGGAAGCGGGCCAAGCTGGCGGCCCTGACCGGGGGCTCGGCGCCGGGGACCGGGGCGGACGCGGCAGGACCCGCGGAGCCGGCGGGCGAGCGGCTCGTGCTGGCCGATAGCCTGGGCCCGCTGTGCGAGAACCCGTTCATGCGGCTCGAGTCGGAGCGGCGGCGCGGAGCGCGGCGCGGCGGGGGCGCGGGCGCGGCGGGGGCGCGGCCGGTGCAGCAGCTCCTGGAGCTGTACCGCCGGGTGCCGGGCGTGCGGACCATCCGGGCCGACAACATCCTCATCATCGAGTCGGTGCCCGGCTTCCCGCCCGCCGCTCCCGACCCCGCCACCGGCCTGGCTGCCCGCATCCGCGCCGCCGAGGTGCTCGTGTACGAGGCGCCGCCATCGCCCGGCCGCGTCAGCCGCCTGCTCCAGAAGTTCGACCCGCCGGCCGCGCCGCGCCGTCGCGGGAGCCCGGAGCGCAGTCGCCCGCCGCCGCCGCCGCCCCAGCAGCCTGTCCTCGGCCCGGCCGCCCCGCGCGTGGGCGAGCGCGCCGCCTGCTTGCAGCCCGAGCGGCGCGGCCCAGGGCCCGGCGCCCGGCGCAGCGACTTCTTGCAGAAGACCAGCAACAACTCGTTCACCGTCCACCCCCGGGGCCTGCACCCCAACGGGCCCGCGGCCCCGGAGTCCCCGGCCGGCGCTGCCAACGGCATCGCGGGCTCCGGCCCTGGGCCGGGCGAGTACAAGCCAAAGGTGGAGTCGGGGGAGCCTCCCGCCCACCCGCCCCCCAGCCCCGGGACCCCCAGTGCCACTCCAGCCTCGCCCCCGGCCTTGCCCAGGCCCAGCCCTGCCAGTGCCACTCCCAGCCAGCGCCACTGGGTCTCCTCGGCCACCAGCGCCAACGACTCCTTCGAGATCCGGCCGGCCTCCAAGCCAGATATGGACGCGATTCCCGCGGGGGACCTGCAGGCCCGGGCCCTGGCCGGTCTCCGTGTGAACTCCCGCAACTCCTTCGTGTTCATCCCCAAGCGCAAGGCCACCGGGGCCCCTCTGCCCCAAGGGAGGCAGCCGGGGAGGCTGCCAGAGGGAGAGGCTGTCTGGGCCTCCCAGCGCCCGCAGCGTGGAGCCCAGCTGGCGTCTGGGGCTGATGGTGCACCTGTCCAGGAGAGGGGCCCCTGGAGGGCCCAGGAGGGGGCCTGCCCCAGGCCAGCCACTGCCCTAGTGGACCAGGCTGTTAGGTGGCAGCGGCCATCCTCGCCGCCCCCATCCCTCCCGGCTGCCGCCGAAGCTGAGCCTTCCCAGGGCTTCGGGGTTTCCGGCTTGGCCAAGAATGGCGGGGGGCCTGGAAGGCCAGGGCTGCCCGTCACCTTCATCGATGAGGTGGACTCGGAGGATGAGGTCCCCCAAGAAGCCAAACTGCCCTGCTCGGGGGCCAGCGTGCCTCCCCAGTACCACCCGTCGGAGCGCCTGCACCAGGGTGGCCACACCTTCACGGTGGTGCCCAAGAGGAAGCCAGGGGTCCTGCCGGCCAATGGGGAGCCGGGCCCCCTGGAGGCTGAGGAAGTGGAGGGGGACCGCCTGCCAGAGCTCCCTGCTGGCCTGGGGGCCGCGCTGAAGAAGCGCTACCCCACCGTGCACGAGATCGAGGTGATCGGCGGCTACCTGGCCCTGCAGAAGTCCTGCCTCACCAAGGCGGGCTCCTCGAGAAAGAAGGTACGTGGTGGGTGGGTCAGGGCCCCCAGCCAGGAGGACACCTGGCCTGGGACGGGGCTGCTTCGATGGAGACAGAGGAGAGCTGTGGCTGGGGGTCCCTGACCTGGGCCCCCGTAGAGCCCAGTGAACCAGGGGCTGTGGGCACCGCTCGCCACTCAGCCTGGAAAGGCTGGTGTGGAGGGCGGGCCAGCCAGTGCCTGAGTTGGGTTTGAGGCTTTGCCTGGAATTGGCTGGGCAGGGCGGTCTCCCTGAGGTTGTTTGGAGGAAAGTGTGAGCCTGTGGCTCCACCTGGCCACCAGGTAACAGCGGGGTGGCCCTGGCATGACCGCCTGGACTCCCCGCTGATTCAGGCAGCAAGTGCCAGGACGGCAGTGGGAAGGGGCAGGGGGCTGATTTGCGAGGGGTTGGAACCCTACCTCCCCGGTCAGCTGAGGGGGCTCTCAGCTTCCCAGGAGGCACCCCAGCCCACGCGCAGTCGGACCTGGTCTTGTGAGAGTGTGTCTGGAGCTCCTTGTGTGCCAGGCTTAGTTTGAAGCTGGGGTGTGATGCTGGGGAAAGATGAGGACACCCCACCTTGTTGGGGGAGGGGCTGAGGGCAGAGACCCAGGTACAAGGCGGGAGCCTCATTCCCTAAGCCTTGCCCTGCCTGGTGGCCTGGAACCCTCTGGGCACAGGACTACGTTCCTCAGATTCTTCTGGTCACTCTATCGCCTGCATCGGCCGGAGGCGAATTCCAGGCCCGCTCCCGTGACCCTCTGGCAGGCAGTGGTCAGATGCCCTTCCTGGGGAACCGCGGGCGCAGTGATGGCTCCGGCGGCCTCTCCCTTAGCTGCTGGGGTCTAGGGCCCTGAGGCCACCTCTGCTCCAGCCTCAGTTTCCCGGACATGCCACCTCCTCCGTTTGCTTCCTTTGGACTTCCTGCCTCGCCGTGGCCTTGGCACCGCCTCTCCTCCTGGTGCCATCCTCCCCTCCCCTGGTGAGGGCATCTGCGCTCCTGCTAGCTCCCACTGCTGGGTCAGGCAGCCACGCCTGGCTCCCCAAGTGCCCCTGCCAGGCCTGGCCTGGCCTGGCCTTGTCTTTGGGGCCACAGGCCATGATCCGTACACCCCCCCCCCCCCCCCGCCCGCTTCCCCTTCCCCTCCCTGCTGTTCTCCTTCCAGTTGCCCGGGATCCACCCAGTAGCCATGGCCACCAGCCCCACCCCATACTTGCAGGCCCTAGTCTGCCCCTCCCTCTTTGCTTTCTGACCCTTGACCTCAAGAACTGGAAGTGATAGCACTCCCTGCTCTGCAGGTGACAATGAGGTCATGGAGCTCACGGGTGGGCCCTGTCCCCAGAGCTGCGCGGAGCCTGGCTCCTTCCTGGGGCTGGAAGCTGCAGCCTCGAGCCTGTTCAGCCCACCCCCAGCTGGGTACAGAGCTGTGGGGTCACTCGTGGGTGGAGAAGGGCAGGGCCGGGGCCTCGGGCCAGCAGGGCAGGAAGAAGTGATCAGAGGAAGTAAATCTGGACTCCGGGCCATCCTGAGGGGTCCTGGGTCCAGATGGAGGATGCCTGGCATGACCAAGTGGCCTGGCTGGGGCCCTGCCAGAGCAGCGCAACCTGCTGGCAGCAACTTCCTGCCTGGGATGCACCAGCTGCCCTGCTCAGGAAGGGCCAGACAAATGGAGGGTAGGGTGGGGTGGGGTGGGGTGTGGGGCTGCCCAGCCCTTTAGAGCACCCCATCAGCCTTGGGCTGCCCCTATCTCTTCTGTCTGTGGTCCCTGGGGGCCCCTCCAGGCCCTGGGTCCCTGGCCTTGTCCTCACCTCGACCACTCCAGGCAGCCTGTGGTTTGATCACTGCCCTGCTCCCTCATCCCTGCCGGGGACACGGTGGGCTGCCGGCCTGGAGGACCTTGGGGCTGACCACGCGCACTCTGACCCCCGAGTGGCTGCAGCCCTGGGCAGTGGAGGGAGGTGGTGGTGCCTTTTCCAGGGCAGGTTCGGGGGGTCTCTCCAGGGGGCTGTCGGGGCAGCAGTTTCGGGGAGCCTGCCCCTGGCTGGCACCTCCCTGGAGGGTGCTGTGCCCTGGGTGGTGGGGGCACCCTGCCTGCCTGTGCACCCGGAGGCCTGCCTGGCGGGCACATGTCCCCACTTAGTTATCTCTTCAGAACCACAGATGCTCTGTCGCTCTCCCCGAGGGACAAGGGGTGGCTGCTGCGGCCTTGATCCCTCACCCCTGCCCGGCCCCAGGCCACTGGGTGGGGCTGCCCTGAGCGCTCCACACCCGCCTCCCTTGGGATCCCGCTGGGCCTCCTTTGTGAGGGGCCGCCAGGCTCCTGCCTGTCTGTGGCTCCTTTCCCTCCTCTTCGCTCTTGTGATCTCCTCACCTGCTGGTCCTCTGCCCTCCCCTCAAGCTGGTGACCACCGCCCCAACCCCCAACCCCTGGCATGGCCCGAGGCACCACTGCCATATGGGGCGGATACCAGGTGCCTGGCTTCGCCTCTCATCTGCCCTGCCCCCCCAGCTTCCTGTAGGTGCCCCCTAAGGTCGCCCTAGAACCCAGACCCCGGGGGCAGGTCTGGACCCTGCTCTGCTCAGCTTCCTCCCCCACCCCCGCCCCGCCCCACCTGCAGAGGGTCTGCCTGGGGGGGTCAGAGCTTGGGCTGTGTGGGGGATGGGGGCCAACAGGTGTGGAGAGTGAGGGTGGGGCCCTCATCCCAGCTGGGGCTGGTTGAGCCCAGTCAGCCCAGAGTCCGGGGTGGCCTTGCGTGGGTGGGCGGGGCCAGAGGCACAAAGGCCCAGTGAGAGTGGCAGGGGGGTGAGCCGGGACCCGCCTGCTGGCTACGCATCGGGCAAAGTCCCCAGAGACAGGTGACTGGGTGTGTGCAAGTGCCAGCCCCTCACTGCCCTCCTTCCTGCCTGGCGTCTGGGGGTGGCCCCCCAGTATGAGTCACGGGGCATCCTGTGACCTGAAGACAGGCACCCACAGAGGGGGGGGCTGGTGAGGATCCTGGGGACTGGAGGGGCCTGTGAGCACTGCTCCGCCCCATTGGCCAGGCTGTGCCAGGATCGGAGCCGGCATGCGCCCAGCCCCCGTCTCCCACTACGAGCCAGTCATGTGGACTAATGAGGGCACGCTAATCCGGCCTGGCCTGGCACTGGTTCTCTCCCTGTGTCTTCCGCGGGGGGATGGGCTGGAGGACTCAGGGTCTTCAGAGACAATGCCATGTTCCTGTGGGTGGCTGGGGCGAGGGGCAGTGGGCCAGGCCTGGACTTGCCCAGCAGGTGTCTGTGTGAGCCGGGCTGAGGTGGGGAGCCCAGAGCTGGGTGGGCGGGTGGGGTGCCAGCTGAGCAGGGCTCCGAGGGAGGAGGGGGGAGCGGCCAGAGTGTGTGCCCTGGTCATGAACGCTGGTGGTCCTGCCTGTGTCCCAAGGCCGCTCCTGTCCTGTGTCCCTGGGCCCCACGGCTCTGTGCTGGGGGCCGGCTCCGGCTCCGGCTCCTTCCAGGGGAGGAGGAGGAACCTGAGCTGGCTGCTGGTGTCCTGTGCCCGGGAGTTTAATATTTCGAGCTCCAGCAGGGCTGCTTCCATCTGCTGCGGGCGCGTGGCCGGGTATTCATTACCGCCGGGCGGGCCCACCTGCCCAGCAGGCCCGGGGGCTTTCAGCTCTGATGTGAATTCTAGAGTCTGAAGGGGCAGGGAGGACGAGGGCCGGCGGGCAGCGGGGAGGACAGGGTCACTGGCCCTGCACTTGGTGCAGCCTTGACGGGCGCCTCCTCAGTCTGTAAAATGGGGTGCTGGCCTGTGGCAGCCACCTGGCTTTGCACCTCATGCGGCCCCAGGGACCTGGCCCAGCAGTGGTGGTCCCTGCCGAGTTGTGGGCAGCACCGTCCAGGTGCCCAGCAAGCTGGACGTGATGAACCGGCTCTGGAGAGAGGCCCAGCCAACAGCAGGAGCTTCTGTAGGAGCTGAGGAGGTGGGGCCCCATGGAGGTGGGGCCCAGCGCAGCCTGACCTGGACTCGGCTCCTGTGCGGAGCCAGCAAGTGGGAGGAGGTGTGGCCAGCGCTCTGCTCCCTGAGGAGGTTCCCTCTGACCCTTAGAGCTGCTTCAGAGGCTTCTGGAGACCCTGAGGGTGCTGGCTGGGCCTGGTCCCTGGGGGGGGGGGGTCACTTGGGGTGATGTGACCCGGGGTCTGGGGGCCTGCAGACTTCAGGTGGAGGGTCTTCTCTGAGGAGAGGCAGCCCCCCCCCCCCGCCCCCAGCCTCTGAAGGGCTGATGGCATGTCCTGCCCAGCTCAGGTCTGACAGCCCCCACTGTGCCCCTGGGGTCACGGTGCCACTGGGTCGAGCGGGAGGACCCGGTGGCCGGGCATCGTGGTGGCTGGCGCAGGCCCTGGCTGATGTGCCTTCTGCCCCCAGATGAAGATCTCCTTCAATGACAAGAGCCTGCACACCACGTTTGAGTACCCATCGGAGAGCTCCCTGGTGCAGGAGGCCCAGGCGGAGGCCGAGGGCGAGGAGGCGGACGAGGAGGAGGAGGAGGAGGAGGAGGAGGAGGAGGACGGCTCTGGCTTGAACGGGGCGGTGGAGAAGCCCTTTGCGCTCTTCCTACCCCGAGCCACCTTCGTGAACAGCGTGGCGCCCGACAGCCCTCGCCTGCCAGACGGCAGCTCAGGTGAGTGCCCGCCTGTCCAGGTGGACAGCCCAGTCGGTAGCCTGGGTTGCATGTCCACGCATTCACATGTCCACGTGTGCCCTTGGCCTGCAGGCCTGTCCAGCTACACTCCCAAGCACTCCATGGCCTTCAGCAAGTGGCAGGAGCAGCCTCTGGCACAGGCCCCGGGGGAGGTGGAGCCCTCACTGAAGGAGGTCATGGTGAGTGGGGCAGGAGGATGCCCAGCACTGGGTGGAGGCAGGTTCCTAAGGCCTGGGTGCCCCACACTGACCGCCTTCTTACCCCTCAGCTCACCCCCGCCAGCCACAACGACCTTTCGGACTTCCGCAGCGAGCCAGCCCTGTATTTCTGATGCCAGTCCCACCAGGATGGCCGGGCTCCACCCTCATTCTGCAGACCCCCTTCTGCCCTGCCAGCTCTGCTCCCCCAAAGCCCACCCCTTTCCTGGGGCCTCAGAACCATGTTGCTGCTCCAGGCCTGAGCCTGGGCCACCAGGGGCCACTCCTTCCCTGGGGGTCTCGCTCTGCAGCCGTGATTTGGGGGCAGGGTCCTGCTGGCAGCCATGCCCAGTGACGGCTGGGTGTGTCCAGGGCGAAGGACTGACTCAGCTGCCTGTCCCCTGCAGGACTACAGGCCCCCTCAGCCCTCTGCACCCCCATGTCTGAGCTCAGCCTCCTTTGTGATGAACGGAAGCCTGTTCTCACCTCTGATGGATTCAATAAACAGCACTGGACCAGCCGCCTCCTCGCATGGTCCTTTGCCTGAGCAGGGTGCAGGGCTCCCGTGAGGTGCTGGCAGCGGAGAAGCCCACATAGGGTGTGATGGGGCCTAGTTTGGACCTCTGTGCCTGGGCGGGGGGCACCCCCACACCTCGCAGTGCTGCTTCTCACTCCCCACAGCCTGTTGCCCTCCCAGCACCCCCTTGCCCAGGAGAGGGACCCCCTGTGCGTGCCTCATCCTGGGGCAGCCCCTCCCACCAGCACTGGCACGGCGGGCTGGGACTATGCCCAGGGGCCTGGACGGCATGCGGCAGGGTGGGTGCTGTGGATGTTGGGTATGAAGGGGTTTCCCTAAAGGGACCGAGGGCAGGGCAGGGGATGGAGTCTTGGAGCTCCTATGGGGTTGGTGCTAGCAGCTGGCAGCGGAACCCAGTGGATCCCGGGAGGTAAGGGAGACGCAGAGCTGCCTGCCCAGCTGTGTCCTGGGGCCAGGCCCACACCTGGACTGGGAGGTTGTCCCCGGGAGCCCAGGCTCGGGAGGGAGGAGTGTTTTCCTGGGAGGGTTAGGCCTGGTGTCTCTGGACTCTCAACCTACCTACTTGCCAACCTCCCCCTCCCCCGAAGCAGTTGCGGGACCTGACAGGCTGACAGATGGACCTAGAGGACGTGGGCATGCCTGGTGGGTGGCAGGGAAGGTGGAGGCAGTGATGGAGTCAGGGAGCCGAGGCACAGGCCTTGCTGGGCGACTGGAATCCAGGCCCTCTCCCTGGGTCAGGCCTTGTGTGGGCACGAGGGGTGGCCAGACCAGCACCAGCAGGCAGAACCCTCGGAGGACAGGCTGCGTGTGCTGGACTCAGGTGAAGGGCCAGGAATGAGGAGGAGGGGGGGTGTGAGGGTCACAGGAGATGCTCAGGGACACCCTCAGCTGTCTCCCAGGGTAGAGGCCCTCCCCACCCCCACCCCACAAAGGAGCCCCTCTCCTGACGGGACACAGGCAGCAGGGAGGCATGGATCTTTAGAAAGATAATCTTTATTGACAGTCACAGGCCACTCAGGCAAGCTCTGAGGTGAAGGAGGCCCTGCCCGTTGGCCTAGCCTGGGCACCTGCTGGCTGAGGAGCGTGAGGGACTCCGTGAGGCGGAGACTAGAAGCAGGGCTGTCCTGCAGTCCAGGGGGGTGTGGGGTTTCAGACAGGCCCCGAGCAGAGCTGACCCAGAGCCCACACCCCCACTGCCTGGGTGAGTGCAGGGGCAGGACCCCACCTGGGAGGCTGCACCCCGGGGCAGTGGAGGCGGGGGCTCCACCGGAAGGCAGCTGCCACCCGCCCATCAGCCGTCAGCTGTCCTTGCCGGCACTGCTCTTCTGCTCCGAGGCTGTGGCCTTGGTCAGGTTCCCCGCCTCCCTCTTCAGGACACTGAGCAGAGTCTGCGAGCTCTCCAGGATCTGGGGACAGACGCACGGTGGTCCTGCTGGAGCTCCCACAGCCAAGTCCCCCCAGGGCCAGGCCAAGGGGCTGGGGGACAGGAGCAGCCAAGAGGAGAAGGGTTGGCAGCCCCCCACCTCCCACCCCTGAGTCTACCCCAAAGCCCCTTCCTCACGCCCGGGAAAACCGGGTTAGCTCTGGCCCCTGCTGCCACTCCGCTGCTCAAGAACCGAGCACACGCTCAGAACGGAACCTGGGACACACCAGGCTCCACGGACAGCCACACCATCCCTCCACCGTGGGCCTGGCCACGGCACAGTCCTGTCACTTCTGCGTGGGGGCGCCCAGGCCAGAAACCCCTGGGCACACAGGCCGGAGCCCCACCTTGAGATAGGCGGCCTCCGTCTCCGCGATGGTCCGATCAAACTCATTCCGAGAGGCGATCTTGCGCGCCAGGTTCTCATTGACTCTGGCCAGCTTCTCAGTCAGCTGCCTCACCTCATTCTGCAGCCGCTGCTTCTCCTCCTCTTCCTGCTGGATCTGCCGGCACAGCTCCTCCCGCTTCTGGCACAGCTCCTCGATGCCTGGGGCGCGAGGGGCAGGCTGTGGGCGCGGCAGGGGGAGCACATCCCACCCACTCTGGACCCCACTGCTTCGGAGGACACCAGGGTGGTGGGGGGCCCGGTGCGGCTGGGCCACCTGCCACGAGCCACGCCAGTGTCCTACCTCCCAGGGACTCGGGGTTCAAGAAGGCACCGCACGAGACCACCGGGCACGGGGCCTGGAGGCAGGACGTGCTCGAGCCATTCGTTTGGGCTCACTCCGCAGAAGCCCAGCACGGCGCGCCACACCATGGCGGCGCGCGGACCAGGTCCCAACGGCCCCCGCGCCCGGGCCGGCCACCTCCGCACCGACAGGACCACAAACTCGGCCGTGCGCTGCGGGCCGCCGCCGCCCGGGCCTGCGAGCCGGCCAGCCCGCGCCCTCCCGCCTGCCCCGGGCGCCGCGCGGCCGCTCACACTTGACCAGCTCGTTGTTGTAGTTCTGCAGCGCCGCGCCCTGCTGGGTCATGTCGCTGCCGCCGGCCGCCGGCCGCCGCCCCAACCGCCGCGCCGCCTCGCGCCCACGCCTGCGCGCCGCCCGGCGCCCGCCTGCGACGTCATCGCCGCGCGCCTCCGTGTGCGTCATCGCCCCGCGCGCATGCGTCATCGCCGCGCGCGGCGCCCGGCGGCTCTGAGAGGCAGTGGGCGCAGATGGCGGCGGCGGCGGCGGCGGCGGCGGCGGCGGCGGAGGGGCCCCCCGGGCCGGCCCTGGAGCTGCGCGGGGCCTGGAACACCGTGAGCACCGGGCTGGTGCCGCCGGCCGCGCTGGGGCTGGTGAGGCCGCGCGCGTTCCCGGTCCCTGCGCGCTGCATTGGGCCTGCGCCCTCGTCCGTCGCCCGCCTCGGTCCTGGCTCCTTCCTCCGCAGTCCCTCCCGGTTCGGTTCCCCCCGCAGCGGGGCTTCCGCAGCCTCTCCTCCGCCGTGTCCCTTGCCCACGTGTTCCCACCTGTCACCGCCCTCCTCACCTGTGCGCTGTGTTCACTTCCGTCACGTCCTCTGCCTTCCAGGCGTCCTCCCGGACCAGCGGCGCCGTCCCGCCGAAGGAGGAGGAGCTGCGGGCGGCGGTGGAGGTGCTGAGGGCCCACGGCCTGCACTCGGTCCTGGAGGAGTGGTTCATCGAGGTGCTGCAGAACGACCTGCAGGCCAACATCTCCCTGGAGTTTTGGAACGCCGTCTCCCAGCGCGAGAGCTGCGCGGACGAGCCGCAGTGCCTCCTGCTGCTGCTGGACGCGTTCGCGCTGCTGGAGAGCCGCCTGGACCCCTACCTGCGCAGCCTGGAGCTCCTGGAGAAGTGGACCCGCCTGGGCTTGCTGATGGGCACCGGCGCTCAGGGCCTGCGTGACAAGGTCCACACCACGCTGCGGGGCGTCCTGTTCTTCTCCACTCCCAGAACCTTCCAGGAGATGGTCCAGCGCCTCTATGGGCGCTTCCTGAGAGTGTACATGCAGAGTAAGAGGAAAGGAGAAGGGGGC
This sequence comes from Ia io, assembly GCA_025583905.1. NCBI lineage: Eukaryota > Metazoa > Chordata > Mammalia > Chiroptera > Vespertilionidae > Ia > Ia io. Next base: position 971,988 of record JAJQQW010000017.1, on the reverse strand, counting down.
ACGGACCCTGAACTGGAGGGGGACTTGGACAGCCGGTATGCCCGCCGCCGGTACTACCGGCTCCTGCAGAGTCCCCTGTGCGCGGGGTGCGGCAGTGACAAGCAGCAGTGCTGGTGCCGCCAGGCCCTGGAGCAGTTCCACCAGCTCAGCCAGGTCCTGTGAGTACTCGCGCCCCCGTTTCTCCTGACTCCTGCTTGCTCCCCTGGGTCCCGCTGGCCTCTGCAGAGAGCTGGCGAGCTGGCCGGGGTCTGTGCCATCTGTCCTGATAGCCATGGCCACGGCTGAGGGAGGGATGCCAGGGTCCTTGTGCTGTGAATATAGCGCCTTTTGCCCTGGACAAGGGCGTATCTCGGTCCTTCGCACTAGCCTGGGCTTCCCGCTTTGCTTGCTTGAGTCTGCAGGATTCCAGGTGCCCTGCGGAGCCCAGCTTTGCCATTTGTAGGCTCCGGGGGAGGGAGGTGTGCATCCTACCTGTCGTAGCGAGAGATTGGCTTGCTGCTGTTTCTCTGTGGCACAAGTTGGAGGTTAGGCCGGCCGGCTGGCGGAGCAGGTGCCTCTCCAATCCTTTGAGGAGGAAAGGACTTGTTGTTGGAGCCAGGTCCTGTCGTATGGCCTCCCCCCTCTGTGGCCACTCAGGACGATTTCGTCCCGTTGAATGAGGTGGCAGCAGGGTGGCCATTAGGCAGGATCTTGTAGCGGGACCTAGGGCGTGCCCTGTGCCGGCAGGTGTCCGGGGGCCCTGAGGGATTCGTCCCAGGTGACGTTACACAGAGGCAGTCCTTCTCATCTCTTCACGGGTCCCTTTGCCATCACAGACCAGGCTTTGGGCTAAAGGCCACCAGCAGTGGCATCTGTCCGTGGCCACGATGGCTGTTTCTGGGAGATGAGGTTTTGATCCTGAGAGCCACACGTGCTGTTGGCATGGGACGGTCAGTGTCCCAGCCCAGGCAGCGCGGCCCGCTGGGGCGGGTGGTGTGCCGGTGCTCTGTCCTCCCAGCATCCCCGGGCACAGTGGGGTCGTGCCCTGCCAGGAGGGTCGTGGGGAGGCGTGCGCTGGGGGGTGGGGGCGTGCGCGTGCGCGTGCGTGTGCTCTGCATGCTCCACAGGCAGGGCTCTCCTCCAGGCACAGGCTCAGTCTGCTGGAGCGGGTCAGTGCCGAGGCCGTGACCATCACGCTGCACCAGGTGACCCGGGAGAGGATGGAGGACCGCTGCCGGGGCGAGTACGAGCGCTCCTTCCTGCGCGAGTTCCACAAGGTGAGGCCCCCCCGGGGCAGGGCCCCTGCGGCAGGGCCCCTGCCAGAGCGTGGGGACATGAGGGACCGGCCTCGCTTGAGCTGTCCTGGTGCCGGGTGGAGGCAGTCCTCACGGGCTCCTTGGTGACAGCCTGCTCAGCTGGTCGGTGTGAGTCGTGGGGCTGGAGGCAGTGCCCGGGTCTGGTGTGGCCCAGTGAGGGCCTCGGGGCGCCCACGCTGTTGGGGTCTGGTCCTGGATACTGCTCTGGGTTTCATGGAGGAGCTGGGACCAACCGTGAGATCACCCAGCTGCTCCCACTTCCTAGTTGTCCTCCCCACCGTGTCCTAGTGTCACTCCTGTGGCTGCCGATTAGCTGCGATCAGGTGGGGTGGGGGTTCGAAGCAGGTGTCCCCGCGCAGTGGTCCGAGTGGGCGTGGCCTGGGGGCCTGGCTCGGGGAGCCGTGCTGCCCCAGGTGCAGTGTTGGGTGGTCTTCTCGGGGTTGGGTGTCTGTGGGGATGGGGTGTGTGTCCTGGGTCCGTGTGGCGGGATCTCTGGTATGTGTACTGCTCATGCTCAGAAACGCTCACTACGTTTGAGCAACCGCATGTGGGGGCTGGCTGTGTGTGGTCCCCAGTGGGCCTGCGTCTGTCTTCTCAGGTGGGGGTGAGCCTGTGCTCTACGCCCTCATCGGGCCGCTGTTGGGTGTGGTAGGGGCAGGGGGTGCGTTGATGGTGGGCCTACGCTGCCCCCTTTGAGCCATCCCCCTGCTGATCTCGACGTGCTTCTGGGCCCCAGAGCAGGTGGCCTTGGGGGTGCTGCCCAGGGCCCGGCCGACAGGGTGCTATCGGTGCGGCTTGTCCGCCTCTGTTCCGGGTCCCCCCGGCCCACTTGTGCTCTCCCAACAGTGGATCGAGAGGGTGGTTGGCTGGCTGGGCAAGGTGTTCCTGCAGGACGGCCCTGCCCGGCCCGCGTCCCCCGAGGTCGGCCCCACGCTGCGCCGCTGGCGCTGCCACGCGCAGAGGTTCTTCTACCGCACCTACGCGGGCCTGCGCATCGAGGAGCTCTTCAGCATCATCCGAGGTCGGCCGCCCCCGCCGGCCCTACTGCTCCTGAGGGTGGTGAGGGCACCTGGGCTGCATTGTCTGGGGCAGAGCTGCCCCCCCGCGGCTCCCCGCTCCAGGGTGGACTCCCCAGCCAGTGTTGGGGTGGGGGTGGGGGTGGGGGTGGGGGACGGTGCCTCTGGTGGCCACCCCTGCCCCCTTGGCCTCACAGCCCTGCTCCGGCCCAGCTCTCGGTGCCCGGCGGTCTGCCCCAGGGCAGCTGCAGTCAGACCTGTGGGCAGTGAAGGCGTAAGGCAGCCTAGTGCCCAGTGGCTGCTCACCCTCCAGGCCCTGCCTCCTGGGTGTGTGTCTGTGGGTGCGAGGCCGGCCTCTCCCTGCAGACTTCCCCGACTCCCGGCCGGCCGTGGAGGACCTCAAGTACTGCCTGGAGCGGACGGACCAGCGGCAGCAGCTGCTCGTGTCTCAAGGCCGCCCTGGAGACGCGGCTTCTCCACCCAGGTACGGGCCGACCCCCCGCTGACCTCAGGGCCCAGAACCGAGGCTAAGAGTCCAGTCTCCCAGCCACCTGCAGGGCCTGGGGGAGGTGGGTAAGGAGCAGTTTTGGGGGGCCCTTGAGGGTGTTGGCCTGGTGGTGGGGTGGTGCACAAGGCCCTGGCACAGATTGCTTGCGGGGGGGGTGGGGGGGGGGCTCAGATCTGGTGGCCGTCCCGGAGCTGCCGTCACCGCCAGCCTCCTCTCCCGGCTGTAGGCGTCAATACGTGTGACATCATCACCCTCTACATCTCGGCCATCAAGGCCCTGCGCGTGCTGGACCCCTCCATGGTGATCCTGGAGGTCGCCTGCGAGCCTGTCCGCCGCTACCTGAGGTGAGCGCTAGGGCTCCCGGCTCCCCGGCTCCCCTCCTGTAGCCCAGCTCCCGGGCCTGCTGCTCTACCCGGTTCCAGCGCAGAGGCGCCTCCTCCGACCAGGCCCCAGGCTGACGGGCGGAGCCAGGCCACAGCGGGGACAGACGCAGGAGGGCCGAGCGGGGCTGGGCTGGGGCTGCGGGCGCCTGCCGCTGCCCTGACTTGCTCGCGCCTGCGGCCTCGGCCGGGAAGGGCTGGCCCGGTCTCCTGGTCGTCTCCCTCCTGCCGCTCCCACAGTCCTCGTTTATTTTACTTTACCTTGTTTTATTTTTTGAGCAGAGGCCTGATGCTTGTCTTGGACCTGCGGGCGGGACTGGCTGTGGGGCGGGAGGGGCGGGAGGGAGCACCGTGGGGTCGGTGGAGGCGGGAGGCTCCTGAGGGCCCTGCACACCCTGGCAGGACTCGGGAGGACACGGTGCGGCAGATCGTGGCCGGGCTGACGGGGGACTCGGACGGGACCGGGGACTTGGCCGTCGAGCTGTCCAAGACGGACCCGGCGAGCCTGGAAACTGGCCAGGACAGCGAGGACGACTCCGGGGAGCCCGAGGACTGGGTCCCCGACCCTGTGGATGCTGACCCAGGTCCGCACCCCAGCCCCACCAGCTCTGCATGGGGGAGGCCCTGCGTGCGGGAGGGTCCGGCTGGGTGGCTGCTCTGGTTTCCAGGTTGTTGCCACGTGGCCCTGAGGCTTGAGGGGTCAGAGGTCAGTGGCCTCCCAGCCTGGCACCATCCTGCCTCACCGGCTCAGCGGTGGGCCTGCTGTCCCGGAGGTGCCGGCGGTGACCCTCCCCGCGTCTGCAGGGAAGTCCAGCTCCAAGCGGCGCTCCTCGGACATCATCAGCCTGCTGGTCAGCATCTACGGCAGCAAGGACCTGTTCATCAACGAGTACCGCTCGCTGCTGGCCGACCGCCTGCTGCACCAGTTCAGCTTCAGCCCCGAGCGGTGAGGCGCCAGGCGCTGTGAGCGCAGGACCCTCGGTTGGCCCCAGTGTGTGGCCATGCTGACCTGGGTCCCCAACCAGGGGCTGCCCCGGGAGGCCTGGGAGTGGCCCCGCGGTGGGGGCGTTGGGCGCCGCCCTGAGCCGCGTCCTCCTAGGGAGATCCGCAACGTGGAGCTGCTGAAGCTGCGGTTCGGCGAGGCCCCCATGCACTTCTGCGAGGTCATGCTGAAGGTGGGTGCCGTGCCCATCCCTGCCTCCCCTCCCCGCCCCCCTGGCCTTTGGTGAGACCCCCACCGCCCCCCCAGGACATGGCCGACTCCCGCCGCATCAACGCCAACATCCGCGAGGAGGACGAGAAGCGGCCCCTGGAGGAGCAGCCGCCGTTCGGGGTCTATGCCGTCATCCTGTCCAGCGAGTTTTGGCCCCCCTTCAAGGACGAGAAGCTGGAAGTGCCCGAGGACATCCGGGAGGCCCTGGAGGTCTACTGCCGGAAGTATGAGAAGCTGAAGGTACTGCCGCCGCCGGGGCTGCCCGCCTCCCGCTCCGGCTGAGGGGGTGGTGGAGGGACGTGCAGCAGCGCTCGGCCCAGAGCGGCTGTCCCGGGGTCGGGGGATGGCCCTACCACCACCACAGATGGGGCCTCAGAACACCAGGATTGGTGCCTGAGTTCTGGCTCCTGAGGGTCCAAAATCAGGGGTCACAGGGCTTGGCCCTCCTGCCTCTCCCAGCTTCTGGCGCCTGGTGCAGGCGCCACCCTCCGGCCTGTGCTGCCAGCCATGGCTTCTCCTGGCCCGGGGCCCACATCACCCTCTGAGGACACCAGTCACGCTGAGTGTGACACCCTGACTGCGTCTGTAATGACTCCATTTCCAAGTGCGGCCGCCTCCCGAGGCACAGGGGTCAGGACGTCACATCTCAGGGATCCCAATTCCGCCCCTAAACGCATGCCTCTCACACATGCAGCACCCCCAAAGTCTTACCTCCTCCAGCTCCCACTCTGAGTTCAAAACCTCATTAAACACCAGCTCCGAGTCCCGCTCTCAGCATCAACCCCCACCTGAGTCAGGTGAGGCCGAGTTGGGGCAGTTCCTCTTCCGTAAGGAGCCCTGACGGACAGGAGCGGCCTTCCCCGCCCCTTGGGGAGGGCGGGCACCTGCCCTCTTTCCGACGGAGGAGCATGTCTGACGCCTGGTTCTGAGGCTCGAGGCTGATGGCGGGGTGCCGTCCTCGGCTCGCGGGGGGCCCTGGCTCTGCCTGCCGAGCACTGGTCTGCTGTCTCCCCTTCAGTCCGGGCAGCCTTTCCCCGGGAGCAAACTCTCAGCACCTGTTGGCTCCACACGGGGTGTCCACGCCAGAGGCGGCGCCCTCACGCCTGGCTGGCTGGCTGGTGGCTTCCGCCCGCACAGCCCAGCTCTGGGCCCCGCTCTGGCTCTGTCTGCAGCTCACAGGAGTGCCCTGACCAAGACACCCAGTGCCGGCTTCCCCTCTTACACGAGAGGCCAGGCCGTACCTCCCGCCCTCAGCCTGGGAGTCGCAGCTCAGCCTCCAGGCTCAGCACCTGCAGGTCTGCTCCCACCCAGCGCCACCAGCCAGGTCCCGCCCCCTCTCCTCCGTGCTCCGCAGTGTGTCCCTCGTCCCCACAGGCTCACGGGCGGCCGTCACTGTCGTGTGCCTGGCACCTGTTCCTTCAGGCAGTCCGTGCATCGTGAAACTCCATCGCTCCCCACCCCTCCCGGCCACGCCCTGTGTCAGCATTTGTTAGAGCAGCACTCCTTCTCGGACCCTGACCTATCCCTGCGGCTGCCACAGCGAAGCCCCAGACCCGGGGGCCTGCAGCAGGGGTGGTCTGGAGGCAGGGTGACCCCGAGCATCAGGGCCCTGGGAGTCGTGCCGGCCAGCCCCGGTGCTTCCTGGCTTGTGGCCACGTCACTGTCTTCACGTGGCTTTTTCCCGTGTCCGTCTTGTGTGTCCTCCCTTGTACGAGGACACCGGTCATGTCACGTGAGGGCCCAGGCTCCCAGGATGAGCTCGTCTTGGCCAGTCGCACGTGCAGCGGCCTGCGTCTGAGTTGGATCCTGAGGTGAAGCCACCCGAAACCCAGCTCGGCCTCCAGCAGCGTCCTTGGCGGGTGCTCATTTAGACGGGGGACCCAGAGCCCTGCCTGGCAGGCTGCGGGGGGCGGGTGCAGGCCAGGCCTCTGCTCCTGGGCCAGGCACTCTCCCGCCCTCCGCAGGCCATGCGCACCCTCAGCTGGAAGCACACCCTGGGCCTGGTGACCATGGACGTGGAGCTGGCTGACCGCACGCTGTCCGTGGCCGTGACCCCCGTGCAGGCCGTGGTCTTGTTGTACTTCCAGGACCAAGGTGAGCGGCTGCCCCTCAGACCCGGCCCTGATGCTGTCGGGAGAGTGAGCAGGGCTTGGGCGGCGCCTTCCCCACGGGGCCTGGGGGTGACAGGCAGAGGAGGGGTCTGGCCCCGCCCGCCCACCATGCCTGGCCGCCCGCCCCCAGCCAGCTGGACCCTGGAGGCGCTGAGCAAGGCGGTGAAGATGCCGGTGGCGCTGCTGCGCAGGCGGATGGCGGTGTGGCTGCAGCAGGGCGTGCTGCGTGAGGAGCCCGCCGGCACCTTCTCGGTGGTGGAGGAGGAGCGGCCGCAGGACCGTGACAACATGGTGCTCATCGACAGCGACGACGAGAGCGACTCGGGCATGGCCTCGCAGGCTGACCAGAAGGAGGAGGAGCTGCTGGTGCGGGGCGGCGGGCTGGGCTGTGGGCAGCTGAGGGCGGCAGCCGAGGTGGCCCTGCTGACACCACGCTGTCCCCCAGCTCTTCTGGACGTACATCCAGGCCATGCTGACCAACCTAGAGAGCCTGTCGCTGGAGCGCATCTACAGCATGCTGCGCATGTTCGTGGTCACCGGCCCCGCGCTGGCCGAGATCGACCTGCAGGAGCTGCAGGCCTTCCTGCAGAAGAAGGTGCGCGACCAGCAGCTGGTCTTCGCCGCCGGCGTCTACCGCCTGCCTAAGAGCTGCAGCTGACGCCCCAGCCCCGGCCCCTGCCACGGCCTCAGGATGGACAGCGGCCCCCTGCCCAGCCCCCACGCCCCTGCTGGTCCCTCCCCCACCCTGTGACCTGTCCCCTGGCCACACCCCTGCCCGGTCCCCAGAACACAGAGTAAAGCAGCTGGTTCTTCATCCCTTCCCTGCACCGCTGGCTTTGTGGGCCCCTTGTGACCTTCTGGACACTTCTCCGCTCCACTCGGCAGGCCCAGCTCCCGGGGCAGGAGAGGGAGGGAGCCCCGGGAGAGGCCGGTGCACACCTGCATTTGGGCTCTGCCTGTAAGCGTTCTTGCCCGTGGCCATGCCTGAGGCCCTCAGCCAGGCCGAGGGAGCCCGCCCAGCTCGGACCCTCAGCCACCCCCACCCGCCAGGCCTCCAGCTCCAGCCTCACTCCTCTGGCCTTGGGAAGGGGCCTGCAGTGCCTCCCTCCGCCCGGCCTGAGGGTCCAGCCCCCGAGGGCTGCGCCGAGTCCCAGGGCCACTGTGGGACTAGCAGACCGTTGGGCGGGCAGGTGGCCGCACATCCCTGCTGAGCCGGGACCTTCCTGCATCCCCAGCGGGAGGGGCTGCCTGGGACATGCCCTCCAGGTGAGAGGGGCGGCCTTTGTCCCCGTCCCACCCTCAAGGCCAGCGGCCAGCGTCCCACCCTTACCGCCACCCCCGACGTGTGGCCAGGGCGCACCTGACCCAGCGCACAGGGCCACACACAGGAGCCCGGGTGCAGACAGGCCAGGCCCGGCCTCAGCTGCTCTGGGCACACAGCCTCCGGTGCCAAGACCGGCTCGAGCCTGGCACTGCCCCACAGGCAACAAAGTCCCTTCAGAACAAGTGTGCCCACTGTCCCGGCCTGGAGCCGCTGCGGCCCAGACACCCCGTGGGTCCCACAGGCCCCCTCCCAGCGCCCTCCCCGCCTCTGCACACGGCCGGCTTCGCACGGGGCCCAGTGGCATTTCCGACTCGGGACCCTCCTCCTCAGCTCTGCCTGCCACGGGCTCTCGGGGGCAGGGTGGGCTTGGGTTCAGAGCGCTCGCCTTGGAGGCTTCACGCAGCAACCCTGCCCGTGCGTGCGGAGCCGCTGAGCTGCGGTCAGCAGAGGGCTTCCCACTCCGAGGCCCAGCGGCCCCGAGTCTCCCTCCCAACACAGTATCTGCTTGGCACTGGGCTGGCTGCCTTTGTCCTAACCAGGATGCAAACCTGCCGGACCGGCCTGGCCGGTGGCAGTGCCAGCCCCGGGCACGGGCCACCTGCACACCTGCCCTGCGTCTGTTGGTGAGTGCGGTGTGACCCTGTGTCGCAGGTCACAGCGTCGCTCAGCAGGTGTAGAGGTGTCAGGAGGTCCCCGAGTGCCCCACCAGAGGGGGGCGCCTGTGTCAGGTCAGGGAGGTCCCAAATGGCCTGGGTCCGCTGTGGGGTGGGCACTTTCTCTTGCTCTCCTGGGTGTTGGCTGAGGGGCCGTGTAGGCGGGTGGGGAGGAGGCCAAGGTGACCCGACTGTGCCAGCCCGCAGGTGAGTCCCCTGGGCAGTGCTCGCCTGGGCTGCAGGGGGCTGGCAGGGACCAGACCCTCCGAGGGGCAGGCAGGTACCCCAAGGGGTTTAAGCCTGAGCCCAGGACACTGCCCACAGCCATTTCTGAGCCGCCCGCCTCTAGAGGAGGGTGGCCTGTGGGCAGTGCCTCCCACCTCCTCTGGGTGATTTGGGGCCCTCCAAACCTGGGCATCATGGGTATGTGCCGGACCCTCCCCCAAACAGCCAGTGCGAGGGCAGAGGGCACAGGGCCACTCCCTGGCTATCCTCGGCCCCTGCTCATCCGGCCCTGGCAGGAGGGCGGTGACAGCGGTCACCAGGCCACACCGGAGCAGCGGCCATCCTTCTCCTGAGAGAAGCGCCTGGGAGTGCTGTGGGAGCTGCCGTGAGCTGCCCGGGTGGGTCTGGGGCACGTCTCCACCACCCTGTCCCCAGTGCAGGGCCTGCCCCTCCCCCTTTCCCATGCAGGGCTCTGGCCCCTCCCCACGGCCCCCCACAGCTGAGGTAGACTCTGCCTCCGATCTGACCGGGACCCTGAGGGCTCCCAGGCCCATCCACCCTCCCTGCCCGGACCCCCACACTCAAGGGCAAGTGAGGCTCAGGCTGAGCCCTGCCCCCACCCTCCCTGCCTCCGGGCCCACTGTGAGGTCAGCACCTGCCCTGAGTTCCGTCCAGAGGCGTGTGGTCGGCTGGAGGCTGGACATGGCCTCCTGGCCGCAGCCCGACGCCTGCCTGCTTGGCAGCCCCCTGGGCCTGACATGCTTGTCCCTTTTGATCCCGGCTGCAGGTGCTGCTCCTGCCCCAGCGCCACCCTCGCCAGGGCCCCTCCTCGTCCAGGCGGGCCCAGCGGGCCCATGTCCCAGTCGGTGGCCACCGGGGTTGGGGGTGGCCGGGGGTCCTCACGGGGGCTGACGACGGCCCTGCCGCCCGGCCCCTGTCTCTGCAGCTGGAACCCACTGTGACTGCAGCCTGGGCCTCAGCCGCGAGGCCCTCATCGCGCTGCTGGTGGTGCTGGTGGGCATCAGTGCCAGCTGCTTCTTCGCCCTGGTCATCGTGGTGGTCGGCGTCATCCGAGCCAAGGGGTGTGTGCGCCCCACGGCTGGGGGGAGGACACCCTGCCTGCCCCTGGCCCTGGGTCCCGCCCTGAGAGGGGCCTCCTGCCCCCAGGACGGGAAGTCACAGGGGCTGGGCCTGGCGTGCCCAGACGAGGCTGGGGGAGGCGTGGGGGACACCTGGGCTCCTGGAGTCCAGCCCGTTCTGGGATTCACAGCCGCCTTTGTCCCCCCAGTGAGACATGCGCTGGAACCATGGACAGCAGGTGAGTGATGCTGGGGGTACCCTGGGTGAGCGTGCCCCTGCTCCCTGCTCGGGGGCACTGACCGGCCCCTGTTGCGCAGTTTGGTGCAGGAGGACCACCTGGACCTGCAGACGGTGCACGTGGAGTCCCACCTCATGGACTCCAACCTGGAGCTCTCCCCGGAGGACCAGGGCCTGGTCACCATGCCCGTGGACCCCTCCCTGGGCCTGGAGGAGCCTCTCTGCCCGCCGCTGCCTGAGTAGGCGGTGGCCTCGGGGGAGGGAAATGAAACCCTATTTACTGTTCTGCTCGGTCTTCTTCACGCCCGTGGGAGCGCCTTCGCCGGGGAGGGTCTGTGCAGCCTCTGTCCCCTCCTCTGTGATGGGGGTGGGCCGCGTAACTCCAGACACCTGGGGGTCCACTCCCCCCTCCCACTTGGGCTGCGAGCCACACCCCGGTCCTCTACTTCCCTCAGCGGAGCCTCAGCCCAACCCTCAAGCTGGAGGGCCCTGGGCCCCACCCATCCCTCAGAAAACCCCAGGGCGGGCGGGCAGTTCTGGAGGGAGCGCAATCAGCTATGATAATTCGCGGTGTCCCTGCCCCACCCACACTGTCTCCTTGAAATTCCAGGAGAGTCCTTGGGGTGGGGTGGGGTGAGGCAGGCCTGTCTCCCCAGCCTCAGGTGAGCAGCCCCCCTCCACTGCTGGGCCTGTCCCCCGGGCTCAGCACCACCCTGGTCCCCCCGCCCCCTCATGTGCTCCTGCAATACCAGTCATGCACTTTGGGGAAGAAACATCCCCACTTGGGGGCGGGACTGTGTATCTGCACAAGGGTCACTTCACTGAGCCCCGAACTGGGAGAGAGAGACCCGGGTGAGGAGCAGGGCGCACTCGGTCCCATTGCCATTCGGGGCGTCGCCTCCACGGCGGGTGTTGTGTGTGGGGTCCAGTTGCTCAGGCTTCGGAGGAGCTCGGGGTGTTGGGCAACTCAGGGGGCGGGGACACCTCGCCTGCACCGCTTCTGGCTCGGGGCCAAGAGGAGCCGACAGCTCCGGGACAGGTGGCCGGCAGCGCTGGACCCTGGCCATGTGCCTAGCGCCCGCCCTAGGCGGGCCCGGCCCTGGGACAGGAACTGCCGGCGTTGGGGCGGGAGAGTTAATATTTGTGCCGCGCAGAAGGGACGGACGGGCTCCGGGAACACACGAGCGGAGCGGCGCTCCCACCGCAGGTCCCACGGCTGCCCCCATGCCGAGCCCCTCCTTCTTCCCTTGGCCGCCGCTGTGGCTGCTGCTGCTGTCGCCGTGGCCAGTCCGGACTCCAGCACCTGCAGCGGCCACCCCGACGGGGACCCAGATGGGAACCCCAGGCTCCCGAGCCTGCCCGGAGGCGTGCGCGTGCGCACCGGGCGGCCAGGTCAACTGCTCGGGGCGCGCGCTGTCCGAGGTGCCCGACGGCCTGAGCCCCCGCGCGCGCGACCTGTTGCTGGACCGCAACCGCGTGCACGCGCTGCCGCCCGGAGCCTTCGTGGGCGCGGGTGCGCTGCTGCGCCTGGACCTGCGCGAGAACGGGCTGCGCTGGGTGCACGCGCGCGCCTTCTGGGGCCTGAGCGCCCTGCAGCAGCTGGACCTCGGCGCCAACCAGCTGGAGGCGCTGGCGCCCGGCACCTTCACGGCGCTGCGCGCGCTGCGCAACCTCTCGCTGGCGGGCAACCGACTGGCGCGCCTGGAGCCCGCGGCGCTGGGCGCGCTCCCGCTGCTGCGCGCGCTCAGCCTGCGGGACAACGAGCTGTCCGCGCTCGCGCCCGCGCTGCTGGCCGGCCTGCCCGCCCTCCGCGCGCTGCGCCTGCGTGGCAACCCCTGGGCCTGCGGCTGCGCGCTGCGCCCGCTCTGCGCCTGGCTGCGCGGTCACCCACGGCCTGCGCCAGGTGAGCCCGGGGGGCGCTGGTGGGACGGGGCGGCCGCCGCTGCTGCCCGGCCACTGCGTAACGCCGTGCCCGTGTCCCGCAGAGGCCGAGACGCTGCTCTGCGTGTCGCCGGGGCGCCTGACACTCAGCCCCTTGACTGCCTTCCCCGACGCCGCCTTCAGCCACTGCGCGCAGCCGCTCGCCCCGCGGGACCTGGTGGTGATCTACGTGCTCGGGCCCCTCTCCTTCCTCGCCAGCCTGGCCGCCTGCCTGGCGCTGGGCTTGGTGGTCACCGCCTGCCACGCGCGCCGCCAACGCGCCGCCGCCCGCGCCCCGCGGAGGAGACCTCCGAACCCCAGCCCGCGCGGGGCCCCGCCTGCGGACCCTGGGAGCCCCGCCGCCGCCGGGATCTGAGTGTGCGCGGCTGCCCTCAACCTTCCCCCACCCCTCGCCCTCCTCACGTTCCTTCCAGGCGTCAACAAGCAACACAGACCGAGCTGTTCGTACATTCTTTTAGGCATCACCACTGCACACACTGGGCGGGGGAGCGGTGCGCTGCGCTCCGGGCTCTGGGGGGAGGGTCAGCGCGCATCCTGCACAGGCTGCGGGGGAAGGCGCGCACGCACTGGGACGCGGACGGCTGGGCCCGTACAAGGTGGCGGGCAGGGCTGAGGGCAGCCCCGAGCCAGCGGTGGGAAGCCGTCCTGGGCTGCGTGCCGGAGGCGGCGGAGGGAGGCGCAGTCAGTCTGGAGGAGCAGGTCGGAGCGAGCGGGAGCCCCTGGAAAGGGCTGCCAGCTGGGGAGTCAGGGTCTGCAGTCAGGGAAGGGCAGGGCCGATTGGCAAAAGGGGTCAAGAGGAGAAGGGGGAGTCAGAAGAGGAGAGGGGGGAGCCGAGGCTGCTAGGAGCCGCCAGGGGCCACAGGCCCCCGCTGGGGCTCTGGGCGTGGCCGGGGAAGAAGGGGGCTCAGTCTCTGCTCCCAGCCTCTCTGCCTGGGGCCAGGTTCGCCCCTCTCCCTGCTCAGAGACCCCAGCCCTGCCTCTGCCGGAGCACCCCGCGGCCCTGCCCAGCCAGCTCAGCTCTGGCGTGTCTGGGTCCAGCAGGGCTGCCTGCCGGGCAGCAGGGCAGACGAGCGGGCAGGAGGCCCGGGGTGGGCAGTCTCGGGCGGGCGGGCTTCCCTCAGGCCTTCCCGAGCAGCAGGACCCATCAGTGTCCTTGGCCGGGCTAACTGGGCAGGTGGGCGCCTCCGGGGGCCTCACACCACGGTGCTGACCGAGGGATCTGAGAGGTTGAGCGGGCCCGTGATATCAGTGGGATGGTACTGCTGCAAAATAGAAATACACAGACAAGGCGGCCCATTAGCCCGACGCTCGGGGGCACGCGCGGGGCCTGGACAGGTGGACCAGCCGGCCGGCCGGCGGGCAGGCGGGCGCGGCCGGGGGAGGCTGAGGGTGCTCCTCCCCCTGACCCCGTCGTGCTCCGGGACTGTGCGTGGGCCAGGCCGCTGTCCCGTCCATCTGTCTGTCTGTCTGCGGGGGAGGGGGCAGAGGAGGGCGGGCAGGGCGTCTCAGCTCTCCCTATGACGGGCACACATCTGCAGCTGGCCCTCCTCCCTCTCAATAGCGCGTCGCGGCAGCACCGTGTCTTTTTGGTTTTGCAAAGCGCCGCGTCCACCCCCGGTACTCTATAAATAAGAACCAACAATCAATACCCGCTGGCCCGGCCACCAGCGACCCAGCCCTGAGCGCCCAGTGCCACCCTGGCCCGGACCGGCCACCAGACGGGCAGAGGATCTCAGCAGCCGGACCGACCCCCCCCTCCCAACAGAGCCCCCCACCCAGGCCTCCCTCCGAGCAGGTGCCCAGCCCGAAGCCGAGTGGGAGCGGGGCTGCCCTCCCCCGCCCGGTCTCCCCCATCACCCCTGCAGGGAAGGGCCAGGCCCAGATGCCACAGGGGGCCAGAGCTGGCCTGGGGGTGGTCCCTGGTGCCCAGGGAGGCTCGGGGGAGGCCTCCAATGGGGGGGTGTCCAGAAAGGCCCTGCGAGTCTCTGAGCTGCACCTGGACCAGATAGGGGCGAGCCTGCCGGCTCGGGGGGGCGGGGGAGCGGCACGCAGTGGCACCGCCAGAAGCAGCCTCGCCTGTGGGACTGTGCTCCTGCGGCTGCCTTCCCAAAGTGCTGTCTGGGGGGGACACCTGCACCCCTGGACTGCCCACCTCCACCAGTCTGTGGGCCTGTGCACCCCCTCCTCTCCCTGCCTGCCTGGTGGTGCCCCTGGCTTGTGCCCTGCCCCCTTTCCCGGGCCTGGGCAGCCCAGCCTGCGCTCCAGCCCCACCGACTCGCTGTCTACCCACCAGCCTGCACCCAGCCCCTGAGGAAGAGGGGCAGACGGGCCTCATGGCGGGGGAGGGGGGGGCTTGGTGCTCTCTGGTGGCTTCACCTTGAATTCACATTGTGCCAAGCCCTGGCTGTGTCCTGGGGGCCTGCCCCTCGTCCTGTGCACGGGGCAGGGTGCCAACCCACTGCTACCTTGGAGCAAGCTCCTGTGGGCTCAGTCCCTGCACAGCCCACTTCCCTCCTGGGACCAGGGTGGGCCTAGCAAGACTGGGTCGGTTTGGGAAGCTTTTGGTCCAAATGCGCACAGATTTTGCGGGGACAAGATGCCCAAGGCAGGAGGGCAGGGAGCCCTGGGCTCAGGCAGAAGGCCTGGCTCTGACGTGGCCTGTGGGTCAGGAGCTGAAGTGCTGGTCTCCACCAGGGAGGCCTTCCCTTCCTGGCCCTCTGTCTGGGGGCCTCTGTGCCCCACGCCCTGGAGGCCACCCCCACCCACCCTCAGACCCTCTGGGGGCAGCCGGTGCGCCTCCTGCGGGGCCCCTGCTCCGCCTGGGGTGGGAGCTGCCCCCTCTGGTCCAAGCCACTACCTGCCTGAGGGTCCCCTGTGGCTGGGGGCCTGTGCCAACTCCAGGCCCCAACCGTCCACCCTGAGGGAGCAGGCCCGGCCCCCAGCCCGGCCCACACAGAGACCACATGGAGGGGATGCAACAGGCATGGCTCTGGTGAGACAGGTGAGACGGTGTCTGGGTGGCAAGGGCCGGCAGCCAGACAGATGGACGGATGGGACGTCACAGCCACCCCTCCACGGAAGTCGAGGGCAGCGGGCCCCGGGAGAGACCGAGCAACTTGGTGTGACAGTGAGGTGGGACGGCCACCTGCGGTGTGAGGAGCCCCGGACTGGGCGGCTCTGGGCTCCCAGGGCCCCGGGTGCGGCCCCGAGGCGGTGAGGCTGACTGGCTGACCAACGACATGACACAGCTTCAAGATGGCGCGTGGCTCATGGATGGGGGGGACTAACGCAGAGACACATGGGGACGAGGACCTGTGAGGGCCGGCGGGAGAGGCCCGAAGAGTCAGAGAGAGAGAAACCTAGTGTGCTGAGTGAGTCGAGATGAGGGCAGAGCCACAGCGGTTGGGATGGGGTGGGTGGGTGGGATGAGAGGGAGGGGGAGGGCACGCCTGATGCACGGGACACAGACACGCAGGGCGAGAGAAGAGTCGGAGACGGGGACGGGTGCTCTTCCCCTTACCGTGTCTTTGGAGGACCTACGTCTCTTGAAGCTGGAGGCCAGGGTGGAGGTGATAGCCCTAAAAGTGGCTTTCTTTTTAGGGTCGGGCTCTGCTCTACCACTCTTTCTATCCTAAAATGAATATGTATAAGTGATTAGACAGCTAAGGGGGACGGCCACACCTGCCCTCGCCTGCTCCTCCGGGGCCGCTGGCCGGCCGCTTGGGCCCTGGCTCCTGCCTGCCTCCCTGCGCGGGCGGCCTCCGCTCCTGCCCAGGTTGGGCCTGACCTTCCTCGTGCTGGGGCTAGACTTGGGGGGTCCCGTCTGGCTCTCATCCTGGGAGGTCGCCTGGCTCCCTGGCTCTCAGGTGGCCCAGGAGGGGGGGCCCTCGGGCTCTCCAGCCGTCCTGACCCTGAGGGGGCCCCCCGCAAGATTCAGGAAGGGGCCGCGGGGCCAAAGGTGGGCATCCGGATGAATTGGAGCGATAGACAGAGGCACTCCCGGGACCCTGGCCTCGGGTCTGATGGCCAGGCTGGCCCTGTGCCCGCCAGTAAGAGCAGCGACCGGGTCCTAAGAGCAAGAGGGGGCAGATGAGAGGTGGGGGGGCTCCAGCAACCATCCCCCTCAAGGCCCTCCCTCTCTGCTCTGCCAGCTTCACCCCAGGACAGACTCCGGAGAGGCACCCAGAGAAAGAGAAGAGATGCACAGACTGACCTTGGGCCGTGGGCAGGAGCCACGGCCTCTGCCAGCCGCACTGCCTGCCCCGCCCCAGGTGGGCCTGGCTGCCCCTCATGCAGCCTGCCCCCTGCTGGCAGCAAATTCCCAGCGACGCGGCCTGGGCAACAGGCAGGGCCAGATGGACCCCATGGAGCGCAGGACATAGCAGGCAGCCAGGAAGGAGGCCCGGGGCGCTGAGGAGGGGTGTGGGCGGCAAGGGCGGAGAGGCAGATGTGTCTTAGACTCACGTGCTACACCCAGGTGGGTCCCTGTCTTACCCTGCCTCAGTCTGCCTTCCTACGGAATGGGCGCCGGCGGGCGACTCTGGCGGCAGCGAGGCCAGGCAGAGGCTCGGAGCAGGGCACGTGGCCTCCCTCGGCCTGGCTTGGCAGTGGGCAGCCGCCTGCAGCTGGCCCCCTACCGACGCTGCCCCTGGCTGTGGCTCCTAGCTCCAGTCCTGCTCCCACAGCTCCGGGAGCCAGGGCCAGCGCTCCGGCCTGTGGGGATGGAGGAGGCTGGGGCCGGGCTGGGCCGTGGGCGCCAGGCCTCCGGGGGTGGCCTGCCCTACCTGCAGGTTCTTTCTCCACACGTTCACCGCGGCGAAGGCCAGCTGCATCTGCTTCCGGCGGGCATCCTTGTGCCGCTTGTACGCGATTTCGATGAAGATCAGGAAGATCCCAGCCACGATGCCCCCGGCCACGAGCATGAAGACCCCTGCGTGCCAGGCCCGGCGCCTCAGTGTCGGCTGGCTGGGCTGCAGGCCCCCGGGGAGACCACATCCAGTGTCTGCAGGGGCGTTGAGGGGGAGCGGGGAGACCCACCTGCCATGTTCTCGAAGGTGAGAGTAGCAGGGGCATTGCTGCGCGAGTCACACTCCTGGTACCGCACCCACGTCTTGTCCAGGTCTTCCATGAAGCCGTTCTCGTGGGACCTGGGGGGCGGGGCAGCGGTGGGGCGGGGCAGCGGTGGGGGCGGGGCCGCCCCTGCTCCGGACCGGACCGGACCGGACCGGACCGGACCGGAGGCTCTCGGAGGCGAGGCGGGGCCGGGGCGGGGCCCACTCACTTGAGGATGGACAGGGAGACGTTCTGCTTCCAGGGGCTGTCCTTGCGCATCCCGATGCCGAAGCCCGAGCGGAAGAACAGCTCGCCCGTGGTCACCAGGTCGCACTTCTGCGAGGCCTCGAACTCCAGCACCGCCGAGTCCCAGATGAAGGCGTGCAGTTTGCTGCAGGCAGGGGCGGGGGTCACGGCAGCCCCGCACAGCCGGGCTGCCCTCGACCCGCACGATCGCATGCTGTCCTGCCAGCCGGAGCCTCCTCTGTCTGCACCCCATGGTTCCCATCCCGCTGGACCCTCGCTTTCCTTTAAGGTGGACGCCTGCCTGTCCAGTCCGCCCCGCCCCACTGGCCTCCCTGGTCCGCACGGCCCGCCCTCCCTGGTCCCGCACGGCCCCCCCGCCCTCCCTGGTCCGCACGGCCCCGCCCCGCCCTCCCTGGTCCGCACGGCCGCCCTCACTTGTCCCGCACGGCCCCGCCCCCCCCACTGGTCCCGCACGGCCCCCCCCCCCCACTGGTCCCGCACGGCCCCGCCCCCTCCCGGGTCCCGCACGGCCCCGCCCCCTCCCTGGTCCGCACGGCCCCGCCCCCTCCCTGGTCCCGCACGGCCCGCCCTCCCTGGTCCGCACGGCCCCGCCCCCTCCCTGGTCCCGCACGGCCCCGCCCCCTCCCTGGTCCGCACGGCCCCGCCCCCTCCCTGGTCCGCACGGCCCCGCCCCCTCCCTGGTCCCGCACGGCCCCGCCCCCCCCTCCCTGGTCCGCACGGCCCCGCCCCCTCCCTGGTCCGCACGGCCCCGCCCCCTCCCAGGTCCGCACGGCCCCCCCCCCGCCCTGGTCCGCTGGGCCCGCCCTCCCTGGTCCCCCGCCCCCCCCTCCCTGGTCCGCACGGCCCCCCCGCCCCCTCCCTGGTCCCGCACGGCCCCGCCCCCTTCCTGGTCCCGCACGGCCGCCCTCCCTGGTCCGCACGGCCGCCCTCACTTGTCCCGCACGGCCCCGCCCCCTTCCTGGTCCCGCACGGCCCCGCCCCCTCCCCTGGTCCTGGTCCCGCATGGCCGCCCTCCCTGGTCCCGCACGGCCGCCCTCCCTGGTCCGCACGGCCCCGCCCTCACTGGTCCGCACGGCCCCGCCCTCCCTGGTCCGCACGGCCCCGCCCCCTCCCTGGTCCGCACGGCCCCGCCCCCTCCCGGGTCCCGCACGGCCCCGCCCCCTCCCTGGTCCGCACGGCCCCGCCCTCACTGGTCCGCACGGCCGCCCTCCCTGGTCCGCACGGCCGCCTTCCCTGGTCCCGCACGGCCGCCCTCCCTGGTCCCGCACGGCCGCCCTCCCTGGTCCGCACGGCCGCCCTCACTTGTCCCGCACGGCCTGGATGGCCTCGGCCGCGCTCTCGTAGTTGTGCTTCTCCATGTGCCGGTACATGGTGCTCAGCTCCACCTGCCGCCGGAAGTAGATGTCCACCGAGCTCTGCTTCACCGTCGCGTAGATGAACTTGTCCGAGGGGTTCCTCAGCTGCGGGTCAGAGGCGGGCTCGCGGCGGCTCCCCAGCCCCGCTCGCGGCGACCCCCGCAGACCCCCGCCTCCGCCCCCGGGAGGGCCAGGCCTCACCCGCGGGTCGTTGATGCCTGTGATGCGCTCCTCGGGCCGGTCCAGGACCAGGAAGGCCGCCAGGTTGGCGGTGTAGGAGGCCACGATGATCATGGCGAAGCCGGCCCACACCATGCCCAGGATGCGCGCGGAGAAACTTCGGGGGGCGCCTGTGGACGGAGGGCGTCAGCCACGCGCGGGCGGCGGGCGGCGGGCGGCGGGCGGCGGCGGGGCCTGACAGCCTCACCTTCTCCGATGCCCGAGTTTAGCAGCACGCCCCAGGAGAACCACATGGCGGAAGACAGGGTCAGCGCGTCCTCCTCCTCCTCCTCGCTGTTCACCTTGAACCGGCCGAAGGGACTGCGGGGCGCAGACGGCGGGCGGGAGAGGGCGGGAGAGACAGCGCCGCCCCGCCCTCGCCGCTCCGCCCGCCCCGCAGGTGGAGGTGTCCGGCCCCCGGCCGCGCTCACCTGAAGCGGTCCAGCAGGTACAGCATGACGGCCACCACGTGCACCGACAGCCCCACCAGCAGCCACAGCGTGCTCTGGAACGGCTGCATGAACGAGTCCAGCGTGCTCCGCGGGATCTCCTGCGGGCGGGTGGCGTCAGCGTCGCCGGGGCCCTCCCAGGACCCCCTCCCGCCCGCGGCCTGCCTACCTTCTTGACCAGGATGGTCAGGCCCTGGTACTTGAAGGGCTTGGAGAACTCGATGTACTGGGCGCGCTCATTGTTGATGGTCAGTGGGGCCACGATCATGTCCGCCTGGCCGCTGAGCAGCTCGCCCATCATCCCGTTCCACTCCTTCTTATTGCTGTTGTTCACCTGCGGGGGGCACAGCCGGTGGGGGTGCGGACACCACCGGCCCCACTCCCGAGTCAGGCTCCCGCCCTAGTGCACCTCACGGGTCGCCCGCTCCAGGCTCCGCCAATCTGAAGGCCCCCCTCGCCCAAGACTCCGCCCAACAGGGAGGTCCCGCCCAATAGGAAGGTTCTGTCTACTCCTGACTCCGCCCAGACTGAAGGCCCCCCTCGCCCAAGACTCCGCCCAACAGGGAGGTCCCGCCCAATAGGAAGGTTCTGTCTACTCCTGACTCCGCCCAGACTGAAGGCCCCCCTCGCCCAAGACTCCGCCCAACAGGGAGGTCCCGCCCAATAGGAAGGTTCTGTCTACTCCTGACTCCGCCCAGACTGAAGGCCCCCCTCGCCCAAGACTCCGCCCAACAGGGAGGTCCCGCCCTCTCCAGACCCCGCCCAATAGGAAGGTTCTGTCTACTCCTGACTCCGCCCAATCTGAAGGCCCCCCCCCCCCCGTCGCCCAAGACTCCGCCCAACAGGGAGGTCCCGCCCTCTCCAGACCCCGCCCAATAGGAAGGTTCTGTCTACTCCTGACTCCGCCCAATCTGAAGGACCCCCTCGCCCAAGACTCCGCCCAACAGGGAGGTCCCGCCCTCTCCAGACCCCGCCCAATAGGAAGGTTCTGTCTACTCCTGACTCCGCCCAGACTGAAGGCCCCCCTCGCCCAAGACTCCGCCCAACAGGGAGGTCCCGCCCTCTCCAGACCCCACCCAATAGGAAGGTTCTGTCTACTCCTGACTCCGCCCAATCTGAAGGCCCGCCTCGCCCAAGACTCCGCCCAACAGGGAGGTCCCGCCCAATAGGAAGGTTCTGTCTACTCCTGACTCCGCCCAATCTGAAGGACCCCCCTCGCCCAAGACTCCGCCCAACAGGGAGGTCCCGCCCTCTCCAGACCCCGCCCAATAGGAAGGTTCTGTCTACTCCTGACTCCGCCCAGACTGAAGGCCCCCCTCGCCCAAGACTCCGCCCAACAGGGAGGTCCCGCCCTCTCCAGACCCCACCCAATAGGAAGGTTCTGTCTACTCCTGACTCCGCCCAATCTGAAGGCCCCCCTCGCCCAAGACTCCGCCCAACAGGGAGGTCCCGCCCAATAGGAAGGTTCTGTCTACTCCTGACTCCGCCCAGACTGAAGGCCCCGCCCACTCACGATCCTACCGGTAGCAACCCCTTCCTCCCGCGGCCCCGCGTACCCGCTCCTGCGTGCCGAACTTGCCGTCGGCCACCAGGTGCACCTCGTAGGTGAAGTTCATGGTCCGCGCCAGCTTGATGAGCAGGTCGATGCAGAAGCCGTAGCAGCACTGAGGCACCGTGTGACGCGCTGCGGGGAGGAAGGGGCGGTGACCACCGGGCTCCCCTCGGAGCGGCCCGGCCCCCGTGCCCGCCCGGCCCCCACTCTCGGCTGCGGCCCCCACTCACGGCTGCCCGGCGAGGTGTCATTGGGCCCCGTGCAGATGACTTTCTTGACAGGGTCCCCGTTGACTGTGGACTCCTCCTTGCACGTGCCATCGCTCAGCGTGGGCTTGACATACACGAAGGGCTCCTGGTGGATGGTCACGATCTGGGGGAGGCGGAGGCCAGGTCTGGACCACTTGCCCTCGGCCGCGGGGGGTGGGAGGGTGGGAGTGGGGGGGCGGGGGCGGCGCGGTCCTCTTCTCCGCGCCCAGACTCTCCTGGAGCCCCTCCAAATCCCACATCCCGACGTTCCCCCTCCTGCTGCTCTCTGGGGCCTCCCCCTCCCCAGCCACCAGCACCAGCCTCAGCGTCACCTCCCTGCTGCCCTCAGGAGGGGCCCAGACCCAGCACGCAGGAGGCACGTGGCCTCCTAAAACATGGCCCTTCTCTTGGCCCCTTGCCCTCTGGTTCTCGGCTCACACCTCACTCCCGCCACAAAGAAGCCGCTGGAATGGCCAGTCTGTCCGGGCACCTTCTCTGACGTCTCCGGGAGGAGGGACTCCTTGTCCAGCCCAGAGCCTGCCCCATGAGGACAGGGCCATGTCCCCTGACATCCCTCAGAGCCGGCACCCGACCCAGGGCCTGCAGTTCCCTCGTCTGATTGCTCAGCCTCCCCAGCAGCGGGTCCTTGTCTGGCCATCCATCCTTCCTTCCTGTGTCCCCCGTGGCGCCACCTCCCGGCCCTGCCTGCCTCTTCCGTCCGGGGCGGGGGGCTCGTTGGGGCTCCTGCTGGGCGCTCTCGCCTCCCCTTCCTGCAGGGGCTTGTAGGCTGGGGGTGGGGAGGACAGATCCGGGCCGAGGGGTGCCGGGGGCAAAGGGAGGCGATATTGAAGCTGAGCCTGCGGTGAGCAGGGATCCCTGCGGCGCCCTCTGCTGGGGACATGGAGGAGCCTGGGCCTGCAGCCGGGACAGGCCTAGCCTCAGGGGCAAAGGCAGCATTTGGCTTTCGTCCTGGGGACTGGGAGGCCCTGCAGGAGCTTGGTGAGTTTTTAAACTTTCACCATGTTTTTCTCTTAAACAGCAACACACGTTTGTGCTTTTTAAAAGCCAGTGGAGCCCTGGCTGGTGTGGCTCAGTGGGTCCCATGCACCGAAATGCCGCCAGTTCAAGTCCGCGTGAGGGCACACCCAGGTTGGAGGCTCAATCCTGGGTCGGGGTGCGCACAAGGAGGCAACTGATTGCTCTTTCTCCCTCTCTCTCTCCCCCTTCCTCTCTCTCTAAAATTACTAAGAACATATTTAAAATAAATAAATGTAAGTCAGTGGGAAAAAAAAGTACAAAGTAAAAAGCTGGCAGCCTAGATGGGGCCATCTGACCACTGGTGTTTTCAGACGTTTCAGCACGTGGTGCCTGAGCCTCAGGGAAAGTCTCGGCCTGTTGAGGAGGTGGTGACCCTCAGGCCAGTGCCGGTCAAGGGCTCCGGTGCGAGGCCCGGCGGGTGGGCCCAGCACACAGGCAGGGCCTGGGACGCTGGGAGGAGGAGGTTGGTGATCTAAAACACTGGCCTGGACCTAGCTGGTGTGGCTCAGTGGATAGAGCGTCGGGCTGCTGCTGAAGGGTCCTGGGTTCGATTTCAGTCAAGGGCACAGGCCCGGGTTGCAGGTTTGATCCCCTGTAGGGGCATTGCAGGGGCGTGCCGATCCATGATTCTCTCTCATCATCGGTGTTTCTATCTCTCTCTCCCTCTCCCTTCCTCTCTGAACTCAATAAAAACGTATTTTAGAAAAGGGACACTGGCTCGGTGTGGGTCAGCAAGGGGAGGGGCCTCCAGGAGAGCCACCGCAGGAGGGAAGGGGCCCTGGAGGGAGCCCGAAGTCTCTGGGGAGCGTCAGGTGGAGGAAGAGCAGCTGTGAGGTTTGAGGCGGTGGGGAGGGAGCTGCCAGAGGCCCAGGGAGAGCCCAGGAGGGAGTGGCCCCCGCAGGGAATGCGGAGAGGCCAGGGCGGAGAGGGCAGTGTGACCTGGTCACGCAGGAAGCTGGGGTGGGGCTGGCTAGGGTCGCCCACAGGAGAGATGAGCAGTGTGGATGGGGTAACTCCGGGACCAGAACTCGGACAGAAGCTGAGGCTGCAGCCCCCAGGTGGCCCCCCTGCCCTGTGTCCCCAGCAGCTCGTCCGCAGGGAAGTCCTGTCCCTCACAGCGTCCCTGAGCTTAAGTGGGGCTGGTCAGCAGGCCCGGGAGAGAGCCACGGGATGGGGCTGGCAGCTCCCCGGCCCCCGGGGCTCCCTGTGCGGAGCCAGGTGTGTGCTGGCAGCAGGTGCTGTCCAGTCCCCGCTTCCTGCCGGCACTTTCATTGGCCGCACTGGGCCTCCCCGGGGTGTGAGGGGTTGGAGGGGGTGTCCAGGGTGAGGGTGCGGGGCGAGCGGCGGGCCCCACCTTCAGCCTGGTGGACATCTGGTACCCTCGGGGTTTCTCGGTCTCTCCGCCCGGCCAGATGATCTTCCGGTCGTTGGGGATGACCTGGGGGTGGGAGTATGAGATGGAGGGTGGCCACGCAGGGGTCTTGGCCCCAGGACCCTAAGGCCCCAGCCCCCACCCCCTCATGACCCCCACCTACATGGGTGCCGTTGTAGATGCCCACTTGCACCAGCTTGCGGTTCTGCAGGTTCATGATGCTGTAGTTGGCGAACTTCCGGTCACCGTCCTCATTGAACTCCACGCGGCCAGTCACCCCTTCCGCGTACTTGGAAGACATCAGCACTCTGGGGAGGCAGCGTGGGTTCCCTGACTTCTCAGGGCCTCCATCCCGGGCCTCCATCCCCGGCCTCCCGAGGGCCCTGACCCCGCCTCCTGCACAGCCTGACCCCGCCTCCCGAGGGCCCTGACCCCGCCTCCTGCACAGCCTGACCCCGCCCCCCGAGGGCCCTGACCCCGCCTCCCAAGGGCCCTGACCCCGCCTCCTGCACAGCCTGACCCCGCCTCCCGAGGGCCCTGACCCCGCCTCCCGAGGGCCCTGACCCCGCCTCCCAAGGGCCCTGACCCCGCCTCCTGCACAGCCTGACCCCGCCCCCTGAGGGCCATGACCCCGCCTCCCGAGGGCCCTGACCCCACCTCCCGAGGGCCCTGACCCCGCCTCCTGCACAGCCTGACCCCGCCTCCCGAGGGCCCTGACCCCGCCTCCTGCACAGCCTGACCCCACCTCCCAAGGGCCTGACCCCGCCTCCTGCACCCTGACCCCGCCCCCCGAGGGCCCTGACCCCGCCTCCCATGCAGCCTGACCCCGCCCCCTGAGGGCCCTGACCCCGCCTCCCAAGGGCCCTGACCCCGCCTCCTGCACAGCCTGACCCCGCCTCCCGAGGGCCCTGACCCCGCCCCCAAGGGCCCTGACCCCGCCTCCCGAGGGCCCTGACCCCGCCTCCCATGCAGCCTGACCCCGCCCCCAAGGGCCCTGACCCCGCCTCCCATGCAGCCTGACCCCGCCCCCCGAGGGCCCTGACCCCGCCTCCCATGCAGCCTGACCCCGCCTCCCGAGGGCCCTGACCCCGCCTCCCGAGGGCCCTGACCCCGCCTCCCGCGCAGCCTGAACCTAGCCTTCTGCCCCAGTCCTGGCAGCCCCTGGAGCTGTGAACCTGGCGGGAGGCGCGCAGGTCTGCCTGCACCTGGTGGGCAGCACACCCATGGCCGCAGAGCAGCTCCTGGAGCCAGCCGGGTGCTGGGGGCTCCCTGTGGGCTGGGACATTCCATCGCACAGCCCTGTCCTCGCTTTACTGCCCAGGAGGCAGACACACCAGAAAGGACAGTGACCCGTTTGCCATGGGGAAGGCAGGGTGAGGTCCTGTCTGTCTGCGTGTGCACATCACGCGTGTGCATGTGGCATACCCATCGGGACCATCTGTGTGCACACGTGATTCTTGGTATGCAACCCCATGCACATCATGTGTGTGTGCTTCATGTCTCTCTGAGTCTGTGCACATGTGTACATATGCCCTACACCTGCAGCTGTGTATGCTCCGCTGTGGACACGGTGGGCTGTGGCTCTGCATGTGCAACTCAGGGCTTGCTACTCAGCTGGGGGTGGGACCTAGTGAGGGCTGGGCCGCCACCTGAGGGCTGCGAGTTAACGCTTCCCCACGGTGGCTCTCTCCTTGGGTCTGTGGCCCACCCTGGCTCTCTCTCTACAGGTTCGGGTGCTATCCCTGGATTCACGTCTGAACGCCTGGGTCCCTGGGAGCGCCCAGTCGCCGCCCGCAGCAGGCTGTCAGCCACCTGGGGAGTGGGGTGGGGTTTCAGGGCTGGCTGCAGTGTTAAAAGCTGGGGGCAGGAGCTGTGGAGGCAGCGGCAGCGGCAGGGCCGTGGTGTGTGTTGGAAATGGGGGGGGGATTATAAAAGTGGAGCAGGGGGTGGAGGGGAGGATGGGGGGGGAGGGACCTGGGGTAGGTGACTGTCTGTCGTTTGTGGGCAGCCGGCTGAGCTGGACCAGCTCAAGAGCCGCTACTTCCACCTCCTAAGAGCCCTGTCCGTCTCAAGAGCGGCCCCGCCCACCTCTTGAAGAGCTGACCAACCACACGGAGAGGCCCCGCCCACACTGAGCGGCCCCGCCCACCTCTTGAAGAACTGACCAACCACACTGAGCGGCCCCGCCCACCTCTTGAAGAGCTGACCAACCACACTGAGCGGCCCCGCCCACCTCTTGAAGAGCTGACCAACCACACGGAGAGGCCCCGCCCACACTGAGCGGCCCCGCCCACCTCTTGAAGAACTGACCAACCACATGGAGAGGCCCGCCCACACTGAGCGGCCCCGCCCACCTCTTGAAGAGCTGACCGACCACACTGAGTGGCCCCGCCCATTCCTGAGCGGCCCCGCCCACCTCTTGAAGAGCTGACCAACCACACGGAGAGGCCCCGCCCACACTGAGCGGCCCCGCCCACCTCTTGAAGAGCTGACCAACCACACGGAGAGGCCCCGCCCACGCTGAGCGGCCCCGCCCACCTCTTGAAGAGCGGCCCGGTTTTCCAGATGTTGGTGTTGCCCACGCAGCCCCGCGGCGGGTCGGTGATGTTCTCCTTCTCCAGGAGCTCGTGCACAGCCTGGGCCACCACGCCCACCGCGTCGCTGATGTGGGCGGACTCGTTCTTGCCGTTGATGAGCTGCAGCCCGATGATGCCTGGGGCGAGCGAGGGCTTAGAGCCGTGGGGACCGCGGCGGGGGACCGCCCGCCGGGACCAGAGAGGCCCAGCACTCACCGTCCGGGGCGTAGCGCAGGGCGTTCCCGGAGATCTCGCGCTCCCCCACCAGCCACACGTACCCTGAACCCGTCATGTTCAGCATCGCGGCGGCACGGTACACGGTGGCAGCGTCGTCCTCGCTGTGGGGCAGAGGGGGGTGACGGGCCGGGACTCCCGCCCCCCTCCCGAGGCTGGCGGGCGGCTACTCTCCATTCCTAGGCCCCGCCCCTGTCCCTGCCTCTCCCCCAACCCCTCCCCTGGAGGGGGCCTGGAAGCACCGCAGGGTGATGGGGCCAGCCCTGCCCGCACCCAAATCTGGGCCAGGGGACCCCACAGAGGTGAGGCGGGGTGGGCCCAGACCCTAGAGCTCCCCAGGCCTCTCTTGCTGGCCCCCTGCCCTTGCCCAGCAGGAAGCCCGGGATGGCGATGGATCATTTTCTACTGGTCACTCAGTCACCCGTTAGGGGGCACTGTTCTGAGTGCTGCATAGGGGGCAGGTGTTGGTACTACCCCTGTGTCAGGAGGGGAAACGGGGGCACCCAGGGCCCGTGAGTGGTGATGAGGGGCTGAGTCAGGCCTGGGCCTGAGCCCCTGCTCCTGTGAGCTCCTGAACCAGCCACACGACCTCTGGCTCCCACGGCCGCATTGGAGTGAGGGGCTGGGGGCTCTCCAGGTCGGTCGGGTGCTGGTGGGACCCAGAGTCTGGGAACTGCCCTGAGCATCGCAGCAGAAGCCACAGCGAACAGGAGGGCTGCTGTGCTCCCTTCCCGAGTCTGTGCAAGCAGCCGCGCCCTGCCTGCCACCGGGGCCGGGACCACTGGCTGGACAGAGCACAGGCCACGCCTGGGCACACATGTGCTCCCGAGACCTCAGAGCATCCTCATCCCCACGGGCCGGGGCTTGGGCCGTCTGGTCAGGACCAGGACCCTGGGCTGGTGGGGCTGTGGGGCCGCTGGGAGTCCTGCCGGGCTGGGCCTGGCCCCACGTGTACCTGGCCCGTGCAGGCGCTGTGCTCCCCACGCAGGGACAGAGGGTGCCAAGGGGATGGACAGACGCCCGGGGGCTGAGCTGTGGTCACAGTGGCTGGCCCTGAGCTGCCTAAGGGGTCTGCCCAGCATGTTCCCAAGGATTAGCCGGTGGAGATAGAAAAACCTTCGCTCTAAATGGCAACGGCAGCGCCAGATGTGAGCAGCGCCGAGCAGGGCAGCGGCACACTGGTGGCCTAAACGAGAGCATCCCGCCACGATCACCGACAGAACCCAACTGTGCGTGTCGGGGCGCAGCGTACCCACACAGCGTGGCAGGGCCCGCGACGTGGTCAGGTGGAATGACACACCTAAGCGTGTATCGTGTAAATGGTTCATCAGTAACACAGCTGTGGACAGAAGCCTGGCCAGGCCATCACACTGGTTCGTGGAGATAGCCTGCTGCGGCTAAAATCCCAGGAAGAGAGAAAAGGAAATGTTTGGAAATGAATTCTCTGCGCTTGGTAGAAAATTGGTTAAAAAAAATTAAGAAGAAGAAGAAGATTGGCTTGATGGGGTTTCTCTACAAAATGCATGAAGCAAGAGCCAAATGTGTCAGGTCGGAGTGCAGGGTCAAGGAGACTGGCGCTGGCACTCTCAGGGGCAGTCAAGGACAGCCTTGCTGCTGGGCTTCAGGGGCGGAGGGTGCTGGGGCTGGTCGGCCCTCTGCGGTGGGACTGGCCTCTGCCCCAAGGAGGCCAGTGTGTGAGGGGAGGGGCCCTGCCAGCCCAGAGGCCTTGCCTGGGTGGATTCAAGAGGGTGCTGGTGGGTGGTGGTTGCTGTGAGTGCTGAGCCTTGGTGGGCAGTGTACCTACCTGTGTGGGATGTATGCATATAGGTAGCATGTGATATGGTGTATGTGATTATGCACACAGCATGCAAACATATGTGTGCTGTGTTTTACAATGGAGTACATGCATGTACTTGCATATAGGTGTGTACAGGACTGTGTGTATATGTATTCATTTGTGTGTGTGATGTGCCTGCTTATGCACACATGCAATATCTTGTGTGCACATGTGTATGGTGTCTATATGGTGCATGTGTGTGAGCATGTGCACACATTATATGTGATGTGTAT
The DNA here is from genome assembly GCA_025583905.1 of Ia io. Classification (NCBI taxonomy): domain Eukaryota; kingdom Metazoa; phylum Chordata; class Mammalia; order Chiroptera; family Vespertilionidae; genus Ia; species Ia io. Next base: position 943,573 of record JAJQQW010000017.1, on the reverse strand, counting down.
ATTGCACATACACATGTCTATAGGTGTGTGTTCGTGTGCACATGTATACAGTATGTGCATGCTGTGCATTCATGTGTGTGCATGTGTTTGGTGTGTATGGTGTGCATGTGGTATCTGCATGTGTGTGGTGTGTGAGAGAACACATGGCATGCATGTGTGTGACAATGGTGTGAATATGCTGTGCACACATGCACGCGTGGTGTGTGCACATGGGTGTGCACATGTGGTATGCATATAATGTGTGTACATGTGGTGTACAGGGTGTGTGCTTGTATGCGTGTGGTGTGCACACAGTTCCTGTGAGTGTCTCTGTCTGCTGTGACCATGTCCCCTTCTCTGGGCTGACCATTACCTTTCTGTGGAGCCACATCTGGCAAACTGGTCCTTGACCTGGGGCTGGTGACACGGGACACGACCCTCCCAAGGTGTGCCTGGGCCTTCCCCTTCCATGCCTGCAGCGCGTGGTGCAGGGTCCCAGGGAGCAGAGGGAAATGGTGGAGACGCCCCCTCCCCCCTCCGGGACCTGGGGTGGCGGGGTCCCAGGTTGGCTTTACGTGCGGCTCTCTGGCTCGTGTCCTGGTGGCCACTCCGATGACAGTGTGTGGATGGGCAGGCCTGGGTTGGCGCGACCTTGGCCTTTGCCAATGTGCACCACAGCTGAACAGCTGAGTTTGGGGTCACGGCTTCCTTGGTGTGCTCTGGATGAAGGGCCTGATCTAGTCTCTTGTACACTGGCCTGTCTGCCCATTGGTGCACCCACCAGCCACCCTCCACCACCACAGCCTCCCAGTCTCCCTCCAGCCCTATGACCAGTGAGAGTGTAACGAATAGGGAAATAAAGGAGGGGGTCTAGGCGGGGCTTACTCTGGGCGGGGCTTTCTCTGGGTGGGGCTTGTCCTGGGTGGGGCTTGTCATGGGCGGGGCTTTCCTGGGCGGGGCTTTCTCTGGGCGGGGCTTGTCCTGGGTGGGGCTTTCCTGGGTGGGGCTTGTCCTGGGTGGGGCTTGTCCTGGGTGGGGCTTGTCCTGGGTGGGGCTTACCTGGGCGGGGCTTTCTCTGGGTGGGGCTTGTCCTGGGTGGGGCTTGTCATGGGCGGGGCTTTCCTGGGCGGGGCTTTCTCTGGGCGGGACTTGTCCTGGGTGGGGCTTGTCCTGGGTGGGGCTTGTCCTGGGTGGGGCTTACCTGGGCGGGGCTTTCTCTGGGTGGGGCTTGTCCTGGGTGGGGCTTGTCATGGGCGGGGCTTTCCTGGGCGGGGCTTTCTCTGGGCGGGACTTGTCCTGGGTGGGGCTTGTCCTGGGCGGGGCTTACCTGGGCAGGGCTTTCTCTGGGTGGGGCTTGTCCTGGGTGGGGCTTGTCCTGGGTGGGGCTTGTCATGGGCGGGGCTTTCCTGGGCGGGGCTTTCTCTGGGCGGGACTTGTCCTGGGTGGGGCTTGTCCTGGGCAGGGCTTGTCCTGGGCTTTGTCTGGGTAGCGGGAGGTCCCAGTTGGGCTTGCTCTAGGTGTGTTTTTCTCAGGGAGGGGCTGTGTGCCCTCTTGACTTTGCCTGGGGGGGTCTTTAAACCCTTCTCCGAAGCCCCCCCTCCACGGGGCCTGGGGTTGGATGGTCAGCATGGGCAATCCACTCGTGACTCTGAGACCCATGCTCGCCACTGTAAGGGGCACCTAGCTCTGAGCCCGAGGTTTGCTGACGGAACGTGCAAACAGTCCCTGCCTGGGACTCAGTGTGCTGCCGCCCACTGGCCTGCAGGGCAGCAGCTTTAGGGCGTCCTCTGGGCCGGGTGGTCCTGCTGTTTCTCTGCCCGCGACTGGAGCCCAGCAGAGCCTCCCCGTGGGGCAGGCAGCGGTGGGCCCACCGCACGCTCCCGGCGGCCTCTGCCGGGTGCTATTCTGGGGCCTGGACCTTCCCTTCCCAGGAGGCCCCGCCCCTGGAAAAGGGCGATTTTTACTGTTTCTGGTCCCTGAGGGGCGGGGGGGCCGGGCCTTGCCAGGGACAGCCCAGGTCCACTGTCCCTAAGTGTTCCCTCCCCTGCCGCCTCCTCCCACCGCTCTAGGTCTGTCCCTGCCGCAGGCCTTCCTGCCGGACACGCCGTCCTCAGGCCCCTCCCTGAGTCCAGTCCTAGTGGCAGTGTTACCCCACCTGCCTTCCTAAGGGCAGGAACTTGTCCAGACGCCACCCAAGCTCAGCTCAGGGCAAGGGGCGTGGTGACTGTGGCAGGGAAAGGCCAGGGAGGGTGCCAGGCCACCAGGTCCCCAGGTCCCCGTGGAGGGCTCTCTGTGGCAAGGGCCCGTGGGACGCTGAAGGGCAATGGTGCCCTCAGCCTTGGCCCAGGTGGGGGCTTCTGGCCCAGGTGCAGCCCTGGGTGCAGTGGGGGCGGGGCCCCCCAGCCTCACCTGGCCGAGAGGATGATGACCCGGGCCTCCAGCTCCCGCGCCTCCATCAGCAGGGCCGTCACATTCTTGGTCCCCGGGTCAAACTGCAGCACCTTCTCCGCCTGTGGTGTGAGCAGGAGCGTTAGCAGGCGGCCGGGCCGGGGACATAACGCCTCAGGGGCGAGAGTTGGGCCGCAGCCACCAGGAGTCCCGAGGCAGCGCCACTAGGGCCACCTGGGCCTGCACCTGCCACCTGCCCTGTCCACTCGCCTTCTGGGCGCCTGGCCTGGCCTGACCTCGCTCGTCCTTCCTGCGCCTGCTCGCTGGCCTGCGCTGCGCCTGCTCTCGGACGCTCTCTCCACCTGTCACTGTGGTCCTCTGTGCGCTGAGCATGCAACCGATGGGCCGAGACGCAGAGAGCGTGCAGCGGACTGAGACCGGACGAGGTTTGGAATGCAACTGGGAGCAGAGACGGGGCGGACTTTGCCCAAACCACGGGAGATCCTCTCAGGCCCGGCCTGCAGGCCCCTGCAGAGCGGCCTGGACCCCAGCAGGCAGGCGGGCGGCTGGGCGGGTGGGCTCCCTCCTGGGTTCCACGAGGAAACCCGGGGGTCCCCGAGATTCGCATGCACTTCCCGAGAGCGGCTCCTCCTGCAGCGCGCCTGCTCTCACGCAGGCCCCGGCCACGCGATGGGCCGGCCGTGGGGACCCACGCGGCCGCTCCTGCCCGCTCCTGCCTGCGGCTGCCTGCTCCTGACCTCGCTCTGCTCACTGCTCGGCCTGCGCTCGCCTGGGCCTGGGCCGGAGGACGGCCTCGTGGCCAGGCGCTGGGCCAAGCCCCTGCCGGGGGGTGGCGTGCAGTCCATGCATATATACCTTGGGTCCACGCTTGTTGTCATAGGACAGTTGGTCGAGGTTGTCATAGTTCCTTTTTTTACTCTGATGAATAATGTGCACAGAGAAAATATGCAGACACAGAAGAAGATTATAAACGGTTGAAAATGACGGCGCGAAAGCAATCACACCACCTCCTCGGCACGTCTGCAGATGGCACGTACCTGGAGCTCGCAAACACCTGGGCCCGGGGCGGGGCGGGGCCGGGGTGGCGCTGGGGGCGGGGCCCAGGGGCCACGGAGCTGTCTCTCGAATCAGTCATACTTGGGAGAACGGCGCCCCTGCTCCCGCCCATGCCACATGGATCCCAAGGGGCCCCCCCACCCGCCATGCACCTGCTGTGCCCCATGTCAATCCTGAATGGGGGTGAGCAGCCTCTCCCGGGCCCTGCCCTGACACCCCGCCTCCCCGCACCCTCCCGGGGCCTTTCTAAGGGGCCCGTGTTCTGTCCTCGCTGACTGGGGTGCACACACCCATTGCGCTCTGGAGAGCGAGAGGGGTTTGTGCACAGGGGGGCAGGCACGTGCCTGGGAGCGTGAGCCTACGTAAGCCACAGGGCGGGTGTGTGTGTGTGTGTGTGTGTGTGTGTGTGTGTGTGTGTGTGTGTGTGTACACAGGCACATGTGTGTGAGCTGGTGAGTGAGCGTGTCCATGGGCCACACACCTGTGCCCTAGTGCCTGGCGGTCTGGGGGGAGGTGTGGAGTGACCGTGAGGGTGTGCACGCGTGGCTGGTGTGGGGGGTGTCTGGTGAGTGTGAGTGTGCACTGGGCATGTGAGAGTGTGTGGCCCGGTGTGGGTTCGCCCGGAGGACCTGCCTGCCCGGTGTGGGGGTGCTATCCCGGGGGTTCCCCAAGGCGCTGGCAGCCAGCCCTCCCTCCCAGCCTCAGCCGATCCCCAAATAGGAACCCGCAGGCCCTCTGGGTCTGCTCTCAGTCTTCACCCCCCCAACCAGCACCCACTATTCCTTCGGGGTCTATGGCGCCCGGGGCCCGGGGTTGGCACTAAGCCTGCTGACGCCCGCTCTGACTCCCAGAGAACATGCTGCCCCCACCCCCTGGCCTGCCTCCCCCCCTCTCTACCTCCCCCCATCACTACCTCCCTCCCTCTCTGCCCAGCTTGGCCTCCACCCCCCGGGGCCGGGGCCCAGCGCTGAGGGCCACGCTCTGGGCTGGGGCAGCCTCTCCCTGGGCCTCTGGTGAGCACCAGGTGGCAGTGGGCGGGCAGTGAAGAGGGGGGGTCACCTGGACCCCCAGAGATTGCCGTTCTTATCTCTCGGCAGCCCTACAGCGTGGGGGCGGGGCTGGGAGGGGTCAGTGTACCCCAGAAGCAGGTGTCACATGGTCTCCAGGTGGAGCCAGCCCTGTGGGGGGAGGTGAGACAGGGGGCTGGGGGCCTGAGGGGGCAGAATCCAGGTGGGGGTGGGGGTGGCTCACGCCCCGGGACAGGGGTAAGGGGAGGGTGATGGGCGCTGTGAGGTGGAGGCTGTGCAAGTGGAGGGAGGGGCCATTGAACGGGTGGCAGCAGGGAGGGAGCCGGGCCCTTTGGGAGGCCATCCCTGAGCAGGGCGCCCCGGGGGAGGCCGCTGGGGAGGGGGCAGGAGCGCCCCAAGTTCTGAGAGTGGCTGGGGGCGGGGGGGGACTGCAGGGGCAGGAAGGAGGGTCCAGCCGGCTGGACGTGGACCCGGAGGGCGGGCGGGCGGGGTGTTTGCGGAGCTCCAGGTGGTCCTGCCTCGCCCGCAGGGACGGACACAAAGGAGATTTGGACTCAATGGCAAAAGCGAGTGAAATGAGCCGAGGACAGGCCGGGGCGGGCACCGGACGAGGTGTGCTGGCCATGCAGGATGGAGAGAGAGACGGCGGGCAGCGCCCGCCCGCGCCCACCTTGGACTCGCGCTCCTCCAGCAGCGTCTCCAGCCGCTTCTGCGCGGCACGGCCCTCGTGGTCGTCGCTGACCAGCAGGATGATGTGGTTCCAGCTGTAGACGCGCATCATCTCGAACCAGACGCTGGACTGGTGGGAGTAGGGCGGCACAGTCCGCAGGAAGCTCAGGTGGATGCTCTGCGGGGCGGGAGGGCGGGCGGCTGAGGGCGCGGGCTCCCCCTGCTCCTCCCTCTTCCCGCACCGGCCGCACTTGCCCACAGCACCCCACGGAGCCGGCAGGTGTGTGTGGGTGGGATGAGCCCCCACCTCCCCACAGCCAACCAGCTGCTGCCTCTGGACGACTTGGGCTCAGAAAGTGCTCCCCAAGCCTGACTCCAGTCGGCGTGGCTCAGTGGTTGAGCACTGACCTATGAACCAGGAGGTCAGGGCTCGATTCCCGGTCAGGGCACATGCCGGGTTGCGGGTTTGATCCCCAGTCGGGGGCTTGCAGAAAGCAGCTGATCCGTGATTCTCTCTCATCATTGATGTTTCTCTCTCTCTCCCTCTCCCTTCCTCTCTGAAATCAATAATATCCTATCTAATAAAAGGCTAATATGCAAATCGACTGAACGGCAGAACGACCAGTCGCTAAGATGCACACTGACCACCAGGGGACAGACGCTCAACACAGGAGGAGCTCCACTCAGCCAGAGGCTGGGTTCATGTCTGCCTCTCCCTCCTCGCGGCAGTTGGACATCCCCCAAGGGCTCCTGGACTGCCAGAGGGTGCAGGCTGGGCTGAGGGCCCCACCCCAGTGCACGAATTTCGTGTGCTGGGCCTCTAATATCTACACTAATAAAAGAGAGATATGCAAATTGACCATACCTCCACAACACCCATAAGCCAATCAGGAGTGAGTATGCAAATTAACCCAGCAAATATGGTGGGTTAATTTGCATACATAGGCATGGAGCAGCCGAGTGGGGCAGGACACCTGCTATGAGGGGGAGGGGGGGGGTGGAGGGAGCTACAGGAGCGGCATTCTGGCCAGGAGCAAAGACTTGCAAAGGATCCGGGGCGGCGGCTGGGAGCGAAGCCAGGGGAAGGAAGGCCTGTTCTTGCCCGAATCGTCATGCAACAGGCCTCTAATATATATATATATATATATGGTGCTCCCTGACATCCGGCCCCTCGAAGAGCTTCCCCCAGGTCCTTCCCAACGTCAGGTGACTGGGACATGTCAGGGAGGCTGTGCCTCCTGGTCCTGCCCTTGGGCTCAGGATCTCCAGGGAGGGAAGGGGGGAGGGGCTCCGCCTTCCCAGCCGGTCCCCGGTCTGTCCAGTCAGCACTGGCAGCCCCATTGGTGTCTCTGTGACCCCTGATCTTGTGGTCCTGAGACCTCCAGATAGTTCCCCACCTGCTCCCCTGTGGCTGGGGCAGTGCCGTGGAGCCCCAGTGCAGGAATGCCCCTTCAGCCCTGGCTGGTCTTCCCAGTGGCCAGAGCAGTGGCCCACAGACCAAGAGGTCCTGGGTTCGATTCCGGGTCAGGGTACATGCCCTGGTTGTGGGCTCGATCCTCAGTGCAGGAAGCAGCTGATCAATGATTCTCTCTCATCACGGATGTCTCTATCTCTCTCTCCCTCTCCCTTCCTCTCTGAAATCAATAAAAATATACTTTAAAAAACAAGAATGGCCCTTTGGTCCTGGCTGGTGTGGCCAACTGGTTAGAGCTTGGCCCATGGATCAGTCAAGGCCACGCACCTTGTTGCAGGGCCCGGCCCCGGTAGAGACGGGCGCAGGAGGCAACCAAGCAGCGTGTCGCTCTCCTGTGGCCATTTCCCTCCCCCTCCCTCTCCCCTCCTCTCCCCTCCTCTCCCCTCCTCTCCCCTCCTCCTCTCTCCCCTCTCCTCTCTCCCCTCCTCTCTCCCCTCATTTCCCCCCTCCTCTCCCCCCTCCTCTCCCTCCTCCTCTCCCCTCTCCTCTCTCCCCTCCTCTCCTCTCCTCTCCCCTCCTCTCTCCCCTCATTTCCCCCCTCCTCTCCCCCCTCCCTCCCTCCTCCTCTCCCCTCTCCTCTCTCCTCTCCTCTCCTCTCCTCTCCTCTCCTCTCCCCTCCTCTCCCCTCCTCTCCCCTCCTCTCCCCTCCTCCTCTCTCCCCTCTCCTCTCTCCCCTCCTCTCTCCCCTCATCTCCCCCCTCCTCTCCCCCCTCCTCTCCCTCCTCCTCTCCCCCCTCCTCTCCCCCCTCCTCTCTCCCCGCTCCTCTCTCCCCCCTCTCTGTCCCCTCCTCTCCCCTCCTCCCCCCTCTTCTCCCCCCTCCTCTCTCCTCCTCTCCCCGCTCCTCTCTCCCCTCCACTCTCTGACATCAGTGGGGAGGGGATCCTCGAGGGAGGGTTAAAAAAGAGAAATAAGAGCGCCGTTGCCTCTGTCCGTCATGCACCAGCCGCAGGGCTGCGTGGCGGCAGCTGGGGGCTCGGGGGTCTGAGCCAGGCCTCCAGTCCGTGCTGGGCAGCGCGTGGCTGTGGATTGGGACCAGGAGTGGGGTCGGGGGCAGCTGGAAGTGTGGCCATGATGCTTGTCCTCGCGCTGGACCAGAGAGTTGGGCCTCGGTCTGGATCTGGGCTTGGGGCATGTGGTGGGCGGGGCTTGTGCCCTGGGAGCCAGCCCCTCCCCCCAGCTTCACCCCCTCCCCCCAGCCTCTCCCCTCCCCCCAGCCTCTCCCCTCCCCCGAGCCTCTCCCCTCCTCCCAGCCTCTCCCCCTTCCCAATCTCTCCCCCTCCCCAGCCTCTCCCCCCTCCCAGCCTCTCCCCTCCTCCCAGCCTCTCCCCCCTCCCAGCCTCTCCCCTCCCCCCAGTCTCTCCCCTCTCCCCAGCCTCTCCCCCCTCCCAGCCTCTCCCCTCCTCCCAGCTTCTCCCCTCCCCCCAGTCTCTCCCCTCCTCCCAGCCTCTCCCCTCCCCCCCCAGCCTCTCCCCCCCCCCCCAGCCTCTCCCCTCCTCCCAGCCTCTCCCCTCCCCCCAGCCTCTCCCCTCCCCCCAGCCTCAACCCTCCCACCAGCCTCTCCCCTCCTCCCAGCCTCTCCCCTCCCCCCAGCCTCTCCCCTCCTCCCAGCCTCTCCCCTCCTCCCAGCCTCTCCCCTCCCCCCAGCCTCTTCCCTCCTCCCAGCCTCTCCCCTCCTCCCAGCCTCTCCCCCCTCCCAGCCTCTCCCCTCCTCCCAGCCTCTCCCCTCCTCCCAGCCTCTCCCCTCCTCCCAGCCTCTCCCCTCCCCCCAGCTTCTCCCCTCCCCCCAGTCCTCTCCCCTCCTCCCAGCCTCTCCCCTACCCCCAGCCTCTCCTCTACCCCCAGCCTCTCCCCTCCTCCCAGCCTCTCCCCTCCCCCCAGCCTCTCCCCTCCTCCCAGCCTCTCCCCTCCCCCCAACCTCTCCCCTCCCCCCAACCTCTCCCCTCCTCCTAGCCTCTCCCCCCTCCCAGCCTCTCCCCTCCTCCCAGCCTCTCCCCTCCCCCCAGCCTCTCCCCTCCCACCAGCCTCTCCCCTCCTCCCAGCCTCTCCCCTCCCCCCAGCCTCTTCCCTCCTCCTAGCCTCTCCCCCCCCCCAGCCTCTCCCCTCCCCCCAGCCTCTCCCCTCCTCCCAGCCTCTCCCCTCCTCCCAGCCTCTCCCCCGCCTCCCCGAGAGGTGTTCTCCTCTTTGCAGCTGAGGAGGCTGGTGCCCGGGCCAGGAGGCCAGGAAGGAGCCCCCACCTCCCACAGTCCAGGGACCTCTGCTTCTGGGCTCTGGTGCCTGACCCTCTCACGGGCCTTCTGCCGGGTGTGTGAGTGTGAGTGTGTGAGCATGTGCTGGTGTGTGAGTGTGAGTGTGTGAGCATGTGCTGGTGTGAGCATGTGTGTATGAGTGTGTGAGCATGTGCTGGTGTGAGTGTGAGTGTGAGTGTGTGAGCATGTGCTGGTGTGAGCGTGCATGTGAGTGTGTGTGCTGTGTGCATTGCGGTGCATGTGCATGTGTGTGTGAGAGCCTGAGTGTGTGTGGGTGAGTGTGTGTGTGAGTGTGTGCTGTGTGCATTGCGGTGCATGTGCGTGTGTGTGTGTGAGAGCCTGAGTGTGTGTGGGTGAGTGTGAGCTTGCACAGCTGCATGTGCTCGTGTATCGCCCTGTGTTCCTTGAGCCCAGGCCCCTGGTCTGAGCACCTGCCTGAGTGCCCCGCAGGCAGCGGCCATGGCCCAGGGGTGGGCGCTGTGGGTCTCAGCGCAGGGCTGGCCCCCGGGCGGCCAGGGGTCAGGCTCACCTTGTCTGAGTAGATGGACATGCGGGTGGTGAGCCCCAGCACGGGGATGCGGTAGAAGCCGGCAGTGTAGGAGACGGGCGTGGGGGTGAAGTGCTCATTGGGAGTCGGGGGGTGGCTGACGAGGATGGCGTAGACCTGTGGACGGGGGACAGCGTCAGCGTGAGTGTGGGCGGGCCGTGCCCTGAGCCGGGCCCTGTCCAGCAGGGGGGCGGGCGGGGGGCGCCATGTGTGTGCGCACAGCACAGGGAGCACACCCACAGGCAGGACCCAGCACCGCCTCTGAGATCACAAATCGCGGGTGAGTCAGAGGCAGAGCCGGGCTGGGTGGCGCTGAAGACACAGGGAGGTGACTGGCCCTGGCTCACGCCGCCCCCTCCCCAGGCCCTGGCCGCCCTCACGCTGCAGGGGCTGCCTCCAGGGTGTGCTGAGAGGGAGGGTGAAGGCCCGTCCCCGGCCGTACAAGTCACCCCCAGAGTGCCTGGGAGGAGGCTGGTCCCGGGCCGAGCAGGCAGCCACACCCACACCCCGTCCCTCATCCGCTCAGGGCTGTCGCTCCCCACGGCCTCCAGGGCCAGCTGGGCTCCCTCAGTTTGAACGAGACCCAGTGCCCAGACTCAGGGGTGTGGGGGGGAGCAGACAGCTGGGCGGCTCCACGATGTCCTCACATGAGAAGGACTGGTGTCGCCCAGCTGTTGTGGCTCAGTGGTTGAGCAACGACCTATGAACCAGGAGGTTGAGGTTCGACTCCTGGTCAGGGCACATGCCTGGGTTGTGGGCTTGATCCTCCCTGGGGGCGTGCAGGAGGCAGCAGATCGATGCTTCTCTCTCATCACTGATGTTTTCTCTCTCTCCCTCCCCCTTCCTCTCTGAAATATCCTATATAATAAAGAGGTAATATGCAAATCGACTATCATGCCACCACAAGATGGTGGTGCCCACAGCAGGAGCGGGGCCGGCTGCTCTGCACCTGCCACTGGAGTCCCCTCAGCCCCGCCGGGGGCCTCGGGTCCTCCTGCACCCCCCACTGACTGAGGCTCAGGCATGCAGGGCCGGCCGAGGCTTCAGCTGCCGGCAGTGTCAACAGCAGAGGTGTGATGGGGGCGTCGCCTTCCCCTGATCGCCCGGTTGTCTCCCGCCCCTGAGGGCCCCTGGACTGTGAGAGGGGGCAGGCCGGGCTGAGGGACGCCCCCTCCAGTGCATGAATTTTCATGCCCCGGGCCTCTCGTAACTACATACATACATACATGCATACATGCATACATACATAAAGGACCTGTGCCTGCCACAGCTCTGCCTTCCTCTCTCTGAGCCACACAGACCCCCTGCCTCTGTGAGCGGAGGGTGCTGTGCACGGCCCCCATGCCTGCAGCGGCGGCCATGACGCTCAGCCTGGCCCTCGGGGCGTGCTCAGCAAGGTCAGTGATGGCTGTCACCTCGGCCCATGGGGCTGCCTGTTCTCTGGGGAGACAGTGCCCAGACAGCAAAATTGTGGGCTGGAGGGGTGACCCCCAGAAAGGGCCCCAGCTGGACCCCTGACTGCTCCCCCACACACACACAGCGTGTGCTGGAAGGAGCGCCCCCAGGCGGGCGTGGGAGAGGCTGGTGAGGGCGGGAGGGAGGTTTCGGAGCAATGCGCTGGCCTGGCTTCGGCCGGTGAGCCGCTGGGACTGGTCTCCCATCCCTGGCCCTCCCCCACCCCCCATTGCACCAGAGGTGCCCGGTCAGTGTTGGCATCGGCGTGTGTGTGCGTGACATGAGGGTGTTTGGGAGCGTTTGCCAGGGATGCGTGTGCACACTGTACCCCAACACGTCTGTGTTTTACGTACATTTGGAGGGGTCCCTGAGCCTGGTGTGTGTGAGCAGGTGTTTGCATGTGCCCTGGGTGTGCCAAGCAGTGTGTGGCGCATGCATGCGTGTGTCTGGGGCTTTGCGTGGGGGCAGGTGGTGTGAGTGTGCAGCTGAGTGTGCACTGCGATGTGAGCTGGTGTGAGGCCCCGCCCCCCGCACAGACAGGGGTGTGAGGCCCTGCCCCCCGCACAGACAGGGGTGTGAGGCCCCGCCCCCTGCACAGACAGGGTGTGCAGGGTCTAGGGCGGCCCTGCTCTTACATAAACGGCTGCAATGCGGCGATCTCGCAGCCTCATTGGCATTCAGTGCCCGAGCCGGCGGATGGCTCCCAGAGTGCCACCCTGAGTCGTGTCCTCCCCCGCAGCCTGGCTGCCCAGCTCCCCTGCTGTGCCGCTGCCTTCCCCCCCCCCCCCGCCCCCAGCCCTGCTCCTGCCCTCCAGCACCTGGCATTTCCAAAAATGGGCAGACCTGGGGCTGAGGCGGGGAGGAAGGGGAGGGGGACTAGAAGCCGGAACAATGATGTCCCGGGCGCCATCCTGCTTAAAGCTCTGCTTCTCTGACTGGGACAGGCCCTCTGCTGTGACCCGGACCCCCCCCTCCCCGCCACACACACACACACACACACACCCCAAATGCCTGAAACACGTCTGCACACACTGGTCAGGGCCTGGAGCCCTTCTGAGGGGTCACTGGCCACGGTGGCAGGTGCCAGTCTGGGGGCCCAGATGGGCGCTGGCTGCTAATGAATCCAGCCGTCCCCAGCCCGAGGCAGCTGGTGGGGGTCCTCTCCGCCGGAGAAGGAGGAGGGCTGGGAGGTGGATGGAGCCGGGACGCGGGAGGGGGTGGAGGGGAGGTGGAGTGGGAGGGAGGGGAGAGCTGGGGGGCGCACCTGGCTGGAGATGAGGTCCTCGCACACCGACAGGGCCATCTGGATGGCGTTGGGCTTGTGGGTGACGGAGGTGGCGTTGAGCTGGATCTTCCAGGCGCCGTGCCGCTTGTTGGCCTGGCTCACCGCCTCGCGGAACACCTGCTCGTGCTTCCGCGTGCTCAGCACCGCGCCGATGTTCACGATCTTGGGGTCGCAGGCGGCGCGGGCGAAGGAGCAGGAGAAGAGCAGGGCGAGCGTCAGCAGGCGCATCTTGCTCATGGGCGGGCGGCACGGGCGCGGGGCCCTTGGCGCATCCCCGGCCCCAGCGGGGCGCCCCGGCCGGCCTGCGCGCACCCGATCCCGCGGGCGGGGGGCGCCAGGTCCCCGGGAGCCTCACGCCCGGGACGTCTTCGGGAGGGAAGGGGGACCGGAGCCCTCGGCCGGAGGGGACCGTCCCGGGCGCTCGCGGGTTCCGGCACCGAGCGGCGGGCGCTGTCCGCGGTGCTGACGCGGGTTCCGGCTCCCGCCGCCTCGCGCCGAGGCGGGTGCGGGTCCTGACGCTGCGGCGACTGCGGCAGCTGCAGAGCCTGGAGCGGGACCCACGTCTCCTGCCCCTCCCGCCGCCCCCGCTTCCTAACACGGAGCCGAGGGGGCGCCTCCCGCGCCGGAGCGAGCGCTGCGTCTGCGAGCCTTTGCCAGCGCGGGGCGCGCGGGGGAGCCCGGCGGGTGCGGGTGCGGGCGCGCGCTCCGTGGAGGGGTCGCGGGGACAGGGCCCGAGCTGTGTGCGACCTGCGGGGAGCTGAGTGCAGGGGACTTCCCGCGGCACCGCGCGCAGCCCTGGGTGGCTTTGAACATGACCGCATGGTGCGTGCGCGGTGTGTGTGCGTGTGTGTGTGTGTGTGTGTGTGTGTGTGCGTGTGTGTGTGTGTGTGTGCGTGTGTGTGTGCGGTGTGTGTGCGTGCGTGTGCGTGTGTGTGTGTGTGTGTGTGTGTGCGTGTGTGTGTGCGTGTGCGTGTGTGTGTGTGTGTGTGCGTGTGTGTGTGTGTGTGTGTGTGTGTGTGCGTGTGTGTGTGTGTGTGTGTGTGTGTGTGTGCGTGCGTGCGTGTGTGTGTGTGCGTGTGTGCGTGTGTGTGCGTGCGTGCGTGCGTGTGTGCGCGGTGTGTGTGTGCGTGCGTGTGTGTGCGTGTGTGTGTGCGTGTGTGTGTGCGTGTGCGTGTGTGTGTGTGTGCGTGTGTGTGTGTGTGTGTGTGCGTGTGTGTGCGTGTGTGTGTGTGTGTGTGCGTGTGTGTGTGTGTGCGTGCGTGTGTGTGTGTGCGTGTGTGTGTGTGTGTGTGTGTGTGTGTGTGCGTGCGTGTGTGTGTGTGTGTGTGTGTGTGTGTGTGTGTGTGTGTGCGTGTGTGTGTGCGTGCGCGCAGTGTGTGTGCGTGTGCGTGTGTGTGTGTGTGTGTGCGTGTGTGTGTGTGCGTGTGTGCGTGTGCGTGTGCGTGTGTGTGCGTGCGTGCGTGTGTGTGTGCGCGCAGTGTGTGTGTGTGTGTGCGTGTGTGTGCGTGCGTGCGCGTGTGTGTGCGCGCGCGTGTGTGTGTGTGCGCGCGCGTGCGTGTGTGTGTGTGCGTGTGTGTGTGTGTGTGTGTGCGGTGTGTGTGTGTGTGTGTTTGTGTGTGCGCGTGTGTGTGTGCGCGCAGTGTGTGTGTGTGCGTGTGCGCGTGTGTGTGTGTGTGTGTGTGTGTGTGTGTGTGTGCGGTGTGTGTGTGTGTGTGTGTGTGTGTGCGCGCGCGTGCTCGCGGGCACGAGTCCTCCTCCACAGGGATATCTCGGGACCGATTCTGGGGCTGGAGACCCAGGGGTGTGGAGGGGCCTAAGCCACGTCCTCCTGGAAGAGGGGGGGCGGGGGGCTCTCTTCTCCAGAAGCTCAGACATGAGGGAGTCCCCACCTGCCTGGCCCTGAGACTTGGACCCCCCCCCCAAAGGCTGAAGAGAATAGAAGGATGACAGGCTGCGCGGGGTGAGCTGGACCTCCCAGCAGAGTCTGGGGGTCTGGCCCCAACCCCGCTGTGGGGAGACCAAGGCCAGCAGTGGTGTCGGCAGCAGATGGGACTGAGGTTAGACACCAGGAGGCACTGCCCAGGAGGGACCTGCCGGGTAGACGTGTGTCTTCTGCTTCCACTCCTCCCCCCGAAGGCACCTCCTAATTCCCGCCCAGCACCCCCCCCATCCTGCCTCTCTCCAGAGCCCCTCTCCTCCCTCTGGTCCCGGTGACCCTAATTCTTTGTCCCCTCCACTCCCAGACCTGCTCCCCTTCCCTAACCAAAAGGATAACTGAAGCTCCGCCCCCACCCGTGACATCACCGTTTCCAATAGCAACTGAGGATTCTGCATTCCCAACAGCAAAAGCCCCAGTGGGGACAAAGCAGGTCGTCCCTACTCCTCAGTGACGCTCTGAGCAGTGGAGAGGGGAGGTCCACGCCTGGGCCTGGTCCGCCGGCACCCCCTCCCCTCGCACCCCCTGTGGTTCTCACCAGCAGGCTGAGCCCCGGAGCCAAGCCCGGGGGCGGGAGGCCCTGGCACGGAGTCAGCGCTGCAGCTTGGCGGGCTCCCTCCCCAGCCCTTTCTCCTCAGTGAGGGGAAGCGGGCCGGGGGCGGATGGGCCCACATCTTGCTGCAGCCCCACCCGCCTCTCCCTGCAATGGAGGCTCACAGCAGGGAGACCCCCAGCCCTGAGGATGCTTACTGTTCCCAGGGCTCACCGGAGGGCACGTGGGGTGCGCTCAAGGGCCCAGAGCTGGCCCTGTCTCCAAAGGGTCTGTGGCCCTGGCAGGTCACAGCCTGGAGGCTGCCTGGGTGCAGGGGGTGGACGGCCAGTGGGTCAGCCAGCACGGGGGGGTGCGGGTTGGGGCCGAGCTGCGGGCCTGTCTCCCCCACCGCCCACCCCCTCCTCCAGTGGGAGCTCCACTGACCCGGAGAAGCAATTTCTGAATATCCAGGAGCCTGTGAGCTGGGGGTTACGCAGCGGGGAGCCTGAAGTGGCCGGGTGGGAGTGTTTATCCAGGGAAGCCGCCCAACCCCGCACAGCAGGGCCCTCTTTCCGTCAAAATGGGTCGTCAGCACCCCCTGCTTCCCCAGGCCCAGGGGCTACAGCTTCTGCCTGGAACCCCTCGCTAGGTCCCCAACACCCAGGGAAGCGGGGAGGCCATGCCTGCTCCCAGATCACGGGCTCCTGGCAGGAGTGAGGCTCCCGTGTTGAGCTGGAGGCTTCCTCTACCCCCCATCATGGGTTGGGGTGAAGCTAGAGAAAGCCTTTTTAAAAAATATATATTTTTAAATTGATTTCAGAGAGGAAGGGGGAGGGATGGAGAGGTAGGAACATCAATGATGAGAACTACTGATCGGCTGCCTCCTGCACTCCCCAGACTGGGGATTGAGCCTGCAACCCGGGCCTGTGCCCTGACCGGGAATCGAACCTCAACCTCCTGGTTCATAGGCCGATGCTGTAACCACTGAGCAAACTGGCCAGGGCTGGAGGAGGCCTTTGGCTGGCTGCCCTGCTGTGACAGATGAACTGGCTGAGACAGGGGCCCCTCTGAATGCTGGGGAGGCAGATTCTGTGGGGAGGCCCAAGGAGACCTGGGCCGCGGCCTCTGCCCCAGGTGGGAGGGAGCTCCCGCCTGCCTCAGGGCTCCCCGTGGGAAGGTGTTCTTGGGGTGCACGGCCACCCCAGTGCTGGCTCATTCTGCCCAACAGCACGTGGAGGGACCTGCTCCCGCCCCTCCCTCACTCCAACCACCAGCGCTCCAGTAAGGGCTGTCAATCATCAACACAGCCCCTCCTTGGCCTCAGCCCATTGGCTGAGGGATTGTCACATGACCCAGGCAAGCCACTCCAGGTTCTTCCCCAGGATTTTAGCCAGATGGGACCTGGGACAGGAGCCCATGTCTGCCTCCTCTCTGGGGGCGAGACCCCGAGGACAGGGCTCACCAGCCACCGGGAGACACGTTTCTGCCGAGAGGGAGCCAGTTGGTGAGGACGCCGACAGGTCGGGCCCGGCAGGTGTGCAGGAAGGATGCTCAGACACCTTCCCCACGGCCCGGGATGAGCCTTCCTCCCGAGCCCCCTGCTGGGAGGGCCCACTCCAAACTGGGGGGGGGGGGGGGGGGGCTGGCTGCCAGCAGGCCTGATCGGGGCCTCTGTTCCCTGACCTGGGGAGACCCGAGGGCCTCCCGACCCAGAGCAGCTGCAGACCCCGGCGGTGCGGCGCGCGTGCCCTCGTGCGGACGTCCAGGCGCACACCTGTCCGCACCACTTCACCGCCTGCCCCGCCGCGGGTCCCTTCGTCTGCCTTTCCAACTCCCGTCCCGGGAGGCCATCTTCCCAGCATCACAGGGTCCCCACACGTCCCACGGGGCAAGACCCTCACCTTTCACTCACCCCACAGGCATTGACTGAGCACCTACTGTGCGCCAGGTGCAGCCCTAAGGGCTGGGGCAGCAGCAGAAAAGTTAGAACAGACTCATCCGGCCACAAACAAGGACCTTGGACCACTGTGTGTAGCGACAGGCCCGGCCGGCGTGGCTCCGTGGCTGAGCATCGACCTATGAACCTGGAGGTCAGGGTTCAATTCCCGGGCAGGGCACGTGCCAGGTCGTGGGCTCCATCCCTAGTGGGGCGTGCAGGAGGCAGCTGATCCATGATTCTCCCTCATCATTGAGGTTTCTCTCTCTCCCCTCTCCCTTCCTCTCTGAGATCAATAAAATATCTATACAGCACCTGGATTTTACGGAGGGGTGGAGTGAGGGGAGGACGCTCCCTGCCTCGCTAACCCAGACCAGCTAGGTTCTGGGACTTGTTTCGTTGCCTGATCTCCAATCTAGGGCCTTGGCTTCAAGACCTACGACAAAGAATAACCATCACTTTATTTCTGACAATTGCCTGTGTTACAATCAGCCAGGGCGCCGGCCGGTTCTTAAACGGCGCCGCCTGAGCCACCGCTGGGTCCAAGGCTCAGCGGCCCGTCGTAGGACGGAAGGAAGTCACACCGGACCCAGCGGCACGCAGCCTCGGTGCACACACGTGTTTAATCCACAAAATCCCCGCGGCAGGAAACCTCGGTATCACAGTCGCGTCCTGTGGCCTTGCTTTGTCTGTCCTTGGCCAAAAGGCGGAATTTGGAAAAACCGCCGGCCCCGGTGCTTCTGAGATCCCACGGAGGTTCCGGGGGAGCTCTCCTGCGGGGCGGGGAGTGGGAGTGCGGCCACTTTAAGCCCCCGCGCGTCCCGGGTGGTCGCGGGGCGTCCACACGCCGCTTCTGGGCAGGGGCAGGTCCGGCGGGGCCTGAGCCCTCCACACGCCTTGCGGAGTCGCTCCCCGCGGCCCGTGTGCGGACAGAAGAGGACTCGACGTCCGTGTCCCTCCTCGTCTTACCTGCCCCAGTGCATTCTGCCCCGGCATCCGGCCCAGCCGGTCACCCCCCGTTCAGCCGCAATGGAACGGCCGCGGGACCTTCTGAGCTCCGCCCCGTCCTCAGCGAGGCTGTCCCCGTGGGAGAGATTCCCACGTGTGTTCTTTCCAGTGAAAGTGCCCCTTCCGCCCGCCTTAGACATGGAAGCAGCTGTCCAGGCTCCAGCGGAACGTGATCCTCTTCTTCCTGGCCTTCCTGCTGTGCTGTGGGCTCCTGTCCTACCTCAGCGTGGCCGACCAGGGGACAGGTGCCCGCTCCGGGAGCGCCGGGGGCCGCGGAGGGGCCGAGGCAGCAGTGGCTGAATCAGCCCCAGGAGCCGTGAAGGGCAGGAATGGGCAGCACACCAGGTGAAGGGGGCGTTGGGCCCCCAGCCTCCCGGCTGGACACGGGCGTGGCTGCGAGTCCTCGGGCTGCTCCCGCGTCTGCCCTGGGCAGGTGTCCGCCCGCCCGCTGCCCTGTGGTGGAGGCTCACGGTCAGCGCACCGCCCTGTGTCCGGAAAGGACGGCTGGGAGCTGGGCGGGTGCAGGGACCCTCCGAGGACCCTGGGCTGCGGGTTTGACAGGAAGCTGACAGGCTGCTGTGGGCCCTGTGTCCTTCCCCAAGTGGAAACGTCCAGGCGACGCCGTGGGGCTGTGGGTGGGGGCGCGGACAGCCAGCCAGGGGCGCGGAGAAGGGGCTCTCTCTCTCTCTGGCTGTTCTTGGACGCACGTGGGGACCGCCCGGGGCCTGAGGGGTCCTTGGTGAGGAAGCAGGAAGCGCCGTCTGGGTGTCCGTCCAGGGAGCGCTCAGGTGCTCGGGGCCTGGGCGCTGGAGCTGAGGCGGTTCTCCGGTTCAGCCCCGAACGGCAGGCCAGCGGAGGAGCAGAAGGGGAGGCCCGCACAGCTGCCCGTCTTGCCGGCTCCTCGGAAGGCAGATGCCGACCCGGGACAGGGCCCGCGGCCGCCGCCTCAGGTACTTGCCACGAGGGAGCGCGGTCGGGCTGGCACAGGCTCAGTGCCAGAGGCCTCGGAACAGGACGCAGGGCTCCAACCGATGGCGAGGATGCCTGTTCCCGCCATCTGATGGGTGTCTCACCCTCACGCTCATCCGGGCGGTCGGGCGACCCCTGGGGAAGGAGGAGGCGGGTCTTCCCTTCGACCTGGGCTGCGCGCCTGCTGCTCCCGGGGTCTGGGTTTGGTGGTGAACAGAGCAGACCTGTCCTCTCCCTGGGCCAGGGCAGCGTCTCTGAGGACAGGACCCGGAACAGCACTGTGGGGGCTGAGGGGCCCCCCAACCTGCAGATAGAGTGCCCCACAGAGACGCGGGGGACAGGCGGCGGGAGGCGGAGGAGGGACGAGGCTCCTCAGGGAGAAGACCTGCCCGGGTCGGTCGGTCGTCGGTCGGTCCGGTAGCAGGAGCCGCAGTGAGCGCCCGGCGGCGGCTACCTGTGGCGTTGCTTCTGGAAAACAAGCAGAAAGGGACAGCGTCTGGCGTCACGGCCTGGAGTGGACACCGGGGTCTCAGACGAACCCCCAGAGCACAAGCAGCAAAGGAGGAAACAGACGTGCTGGACGCCATCGAATAGGAGCTTCTGGACAGCAGGCACGGTGCCTGCCGAGAGAGAGGGAACCCCGGGACGGGAGGACGCTCAGACCTCTCCTCTGACCCGGCGGACACCAGAGCACGTTGTGAAAAGCTCCTAAAGCTCAACAACAAGCAACAACAGCCCCTTCACCGCACGCTGCCTTACAGACGACGTAGCACACGCCAGGGACTGTGGCCACCCCTGCCGTCCACGGGTCCGAGCTGAGAGCACAGGGCCCACCTGGGGCCGCCTGGCCCCGATTCAGAAACGGGCAGAGCACCTCAAGAGCCGGGCCAGCGAGGCTGGATGTCAACCCATGAACCAGGTCAGGGTTCGATTCCCGGTCAGGGCAAGTGCCCGGGTTGCAGGCTCGATCCCCAGTGGGGGGCGTGCAGGAGGCAGCTGATCCATGATTCTCTCTCTCATTTTTTTTTTTACTTTTTTTTCTTTGTTAATCCTCACCCGAGGATATTTTTCCATTGATTGTTATGGAAAGTGAGAGAGAGAGGAAGAGACAGAGAGAAACATCGATGTGAGAGAAACACACTAATTGGTTGTCTCCTGCATGCGCCCCAACCAGGGCCCAGGCCAGGGAGGAGCCTGCAACCGAGGTACGTGCCCTTGACCGGAATCGAACCCGGACCCTTCTGTCCACAGGCCGATGCTCTATCCACTGAGCCACACTGGCCAGGGCTCATCTTTGGTGTTTCTCCCTCTCCCTTCCTTTCTGAAATTAATTAAAAAAAATTTTTTTTTAAAAAGGAGGGACGGCCGAAACCGGTTTGGCTCAGTGGATAGAGCGTCAGCCTGCAGACTGAAGGGTCCCGGGTTCGATTCCGGTCAAGGGCATGTACCTTGGTTGCGGGCACGTCCCCAGGGGGGGTGTGCAGGAGGCAGCTGATTGATGTTTCTAACTCTCTGTCTCTCTCCCTTCCTCTCTGTAAAAAATCAATAAAATATATTTAAAAAAAAAAAAAAAGGAGGGACGTTCTGACACAGGCTAGGACACGCGTGAACCTTAAAGACATGATGCTGTGAAACAAGACAGACACCCAGACCCCCGCCTGTGAGGTCAGCAGCACAGGTGGACCACGGACACGGCCAGGCCATGGACACAGCAGGACCACGGACACGGTGGGGCCACGGACACGGGTGGGACCACGGACACGGGCAGGACCATGGACATGGCTGGGACACGGACACGGTGGGCCATGGACAAGGGTGGGACCACAGACACGGGCAGGACCACGGACACACCGGGCCATGGACACGGCCCTGCGGAGCTGTCAGGCGCGGCCAGGTGTCCGGGCTGACGACGTCGCTTTGGAGAGGGATCCGGAGGAGCTGCGTGAGCTTTCCAAGGGGCACCGGGTGGAGCACAACAGGTACCTGGGACCCCCCATCCTTACCTCCCGTTGCTGCCGCCTGGAGGTCTAAACGGGCAGAGCAGGGGTGCTGGGGTCCGGGCCTGGCTCCCACATCTGCAAACTGTGGAGGGGATTAGGCCCCGGCTTTGTCCCCAGAGCTCTTGGCCCCAGGCTTTGAGGGGAGGCTCTGAGGGGAGGCTGCTGGACCCCAGACACCCGCCCCCCCCATTCAGGGCTACCACGTGGGGCAGGACCGTCCGAGAGGGAACAGGACACGCCTTCCGGGTGACCCCTGGGTGGAGAGCTGCCGGGGCCTGCTGGGAGGCCGCGGGCCGGCGTCTGCGCTGAGGGGGGCTGCAGCTGGAGCAGTGAAGGGGCGGCCGTCCGGGGGAGAGGCTGCGCGTCCTCGTCTCTGCCCGGCCCCCCTCTGCCGAGGCCCCGGGCCCTGAGCGGGCGGCTGCCTACTTCACACAGGACAGGCAGCCCTGGGTGCAGCCGCGGGAACACAGGAACATGGACACGGGGATGCGGGGACACTGGTACTTGGAGACACAGAGACGTGAGGAGGGGGACACGGGGACGCGGGGCAGGGGGCACGGGGACACGGGGACGCGGGGGCAGGGGCACAGGGCCTGGGACGTGGTGACAGGGACACAGGGGTTACGGCACAGGGACACGGGGACACAGGGCCGGGGGCACGGGGGCGGGCACACGGGGACGGGGACGTGACACGGGTTACACGGGTTACATGGGTTACATGGGTTACACGGAGCACACAGGGCACACGGGGCACATGGGGGCACGGAGACCGAGACACAGGAGCAGGGGCACGGGGTCACAGAGACACAGGGGTAAGAGCACAGGGACGGGCAGCCAGGGACGGGGACCCGGGGGCACGGGGGGTAAGGGGAGCAGGAGGACACGGGGACGGAGACACAGGGGCACAGGGACATGGGGACACAGGGGCAGGGGGAGCAGGAGGACATAGAGACGGGGGCCGGGCAGGGACTGGGGGCACCGGGCGGCCAGGGGGCCACACCCGTGGCTGGTGTGATGTGGGCTCATTGTCATCATCTGTTGCCTCGGCGACGGCCTTGGGACTGGGACCCTGGCCCCCCAGCGGCCAGACCTCCCCAGCCAGCCCCCAGCACCCAGCCCTGTCCCCACACCAGGCCGGCCGGCGGGCAGAGCGGGTCACGCTGGCCAGGGGCAGCCTTGGGCGGGGGTGTCGCCCCGCCCCTCTGCAGCCCGTGGGGAGGGGCGGCTCTGCGGGTCTGGGCGCTGGGCAGCGGGGGGACCTCTCTGTCGTCAGGCAGAGGCCTTGCCCCGCCAGCCCCAGGCTTTCAGCAGCGACATCCGGGCTGCCCCGGCCCTGCCTGTCCCCGGCCCTGCCCGGGTTTCTCAGGGAAGGTGCCCGCGGCATGGCCCCCACGTTCCAGGGCTCCCTCCCTCCCTCCGCCGCCCGCCCCCCAGGCCTGTCTGCGGGGGGACCTGGCCCAGGACGCCGCAGCGTGGCCGTGAGGCCGGTGCGGGGCACTGGTCACCCCTCCCGCCTGGCGCCTGGCACGGACCTGGCGTGAGCAGGACCGTCTGGTGACCAGCGGGGCGCGGGGGGCGGGGGGCGCGGGGGGGGGCGGGGGGCGGGGGGGGGGGGGGCGCGGGGGTAGGGGGGGGGGGGGGGGGGGGGGGGGGGGGGGGGGGGGGGGGGGGGGGGGGGGGGGGGGGGGGGGGGCGGGGGGGGGGGGGGGGGGGGGGGGGGGGGGGGGGGGGGGGGAGCGGGGGTTAGGGGGGGGGGGGGGGGGGGGGGGGGGGGGGCGGGGGGGGGGGGGGGGGGGGGGGGGGGGGGGGGGGGGGGGGGGCGGGGGGGGGGGGGGGGGGGGGGGGGGGGGGGGGGGGGGGGGGGGGGGGGGGGGGGGGGGGGGGGGGGGGGGGGGGGGGGGGCGGGGGGGGCGGGGGGGGGGGGGGGGGGGGGGGGGGGGGGGGGGGGGGGGGGGCGGGGGGGGGGTAGGGGGGGGGGGGGGGGGGGGGGGGGGGGGGGGCGGGGGGGGGCGGGGGGGGGGGGGGGGGGGGGGGGGGGGGGGGGGGGGGGGGGCGGGGGGGGGGGGGGTTAGGGGGGGCGGGGCGCGGGGGGAGCGGGGGGCGGGGGTAGCGGGGGGCGGGGTGCCGGGGGCGGGGAGCAGGCCGGGCCCCTGCAGCGGCCGCGCGCACCCCAGTCCCAGCGCCGAGCCCCCAGCCTCCGCCGGCCCCAGCGCCCGTCTCCATGGCGACGCGGCGGCTGCGGAAGCCTGAGGACGGCCAGCCCCGCCCACCGGCCACGTGAGGTCCCCGCCGGTCATGTGACCGCTCGTGCCGGCGCCCGGAGGACATGGGCCCCCTGCGCCCGCGCGCCCTGCCCGGGGCCCTGGCCCTGCTGCTGGCGCTGGGGCTGCCCGGCCTGGAGGCGGCGGGTAGGTGGGGCCTCCCTGCGGCCCCCCGGCCCCCTCGGCAGCCGGTCCGCTCAGCCCACAGCGCCCCGGACCCCGGCTTCCGGGAGGGCTACTTCGAGCAGCTCCTGGACCATTTCAACTTCGAGAGGTTCGGCAACAAGACCTTCCCGCAGCGGTTCCTGGTGTCAGGTGAGCTGCCCGCCCCCCCCGGCCCGGCCCGGCCCGGCCCGGCCCGGCCCGGCCTCACCCTCCCCTGGCCCCGCAGAGCGGTTCTGGAAGCGGGGCGCGGGCCCCCTGTTCTTCTACACGGGCAACGAGGGCGACGTGTGGGCCTTCGCCAACAACTCGGGCTTCGTCCTGGAGCTGGCGGCGCAGCGGGCGGCGCTGGTGGTCTTCGCGGAGCACGTGGGTCCGGGGCGCCCGGGGCTGGAGGCCGCGGGCGGGCGGGCGGGCGGGCGGGCGGGCCTTGGCGAGGTCACTGCCCCGCCCGCCCGCAGCGGTACTACGGGAAGTCGCTGCCGTTCGGCGCGCGGTCCACGCAGCGCGGGCACACGGAGCTGCTGACGGTGGAGCAGGCGCTGGCCGACTTCGCCCGGCTGCTGCAGGCGCTGCGGCGGGACCTCGGGGCCCCGGACGTCCCCGCCGTTGCCTTCGGCGGGAGGTGGGTCCTCCGCGCTCCGTTCTCTCCGGGGACCCAAGGGCCTTAGACCTCTCAGGTCCTTCCCGGCCCCGGGGTGGGGAGCAGAGGGCCCGGGGCCGGGAGGGGGAGCAGAGGGCCCGGGGCCGGGAGGGGGAGCAGAGGGCCCGGGGCCGGGAGGGGCCCGGGGTGGGGAGCAGAGGGCCCGGGGCCGGGAGGGGCCCGGGGGGGGGGGAGCAGGGGCCCGGGGGCGGGAGGGGGCCCAGGGGGCCCGGGGGGGGGGGGGGAGCAGAGGGCCCGGGGCCGGGAGGGGGCCCGGGGGGGGGAGCAGAGGGCCCGGGGCCGGGAGGGGGGGGGGGGGGGCAGAGGGCCCAGGGGGGTGGGGAGGAGGGGGGCCCGGGGTGGGGAGCAGAGGGGCCCGGGGCCGGGGGGGGGAGCAGAGGGCCCGGGGGGGGGGGGGGGGGCAGCCGGGGGGGGGGGGGGGGGGGGAGGGGCCGGGGGGGGGGTGGGGAGCAGAGGGCCCGGGGCCGGGAGGGGCCGGGAGGGGGAGCAGAGGGCCCGGGGCGGGAGGGGGGGAGGGGGGGCCGGGAGGGGGGAGCAGAGGGCCCGGGGCCGGGAGGGGGAGCAGAGGGCCCGGGGCCGGGAGGGGCCCGGGGTGGGGAGCAGAGGGCCCGGGGCCGGGAGGGGGAGCAGAGGGCCCGGGGCCGGGGGAGGGGGAGCAGAGGGCCCGGGGCCGGGAGGGGGAGCAGAGGGCCCGGGGCCGGGGTGGGGAGCAGAGGGCCCGGGGCCGGGAGGGGCCGGGAGGGGGAGCAGAGGGCCCGGGGCCCGGGGTGGGGAGCAGAGGGCACGGGGCCGGGAGGGGCCGGGGTGGGGAGCAGAGGGCCGGGGCCGGGAGGGGGAGCAGAGGGCCCGGGGCCGGGAGGGGCCCGGGGTGGGGAGCAGAGGGCAGGGGGCCGGGCGGCGCCCTGGGCCGCAGGAGCTGTGTGGGGGGCCTCAGCCTGGGTCTTGCCTCCGGACCAGCTACGGGGGGATGCTCGCCGCCTACATGAGGATGAAGTACCCCCACTTGGTGGCCGGGGCGCTGGCGGCCAGCGCGCCCGTGGTGTCCGTGGCGGGCCTTGGCGACGCCCACCAGTTCTTCCGGGCCGTCTCCGCGGTGAGTGGGGGGTGAGAGGGGCTGGGGCCTGGAGGTGAGGTGGGGATGGGGTTCCGGGCGTGGCCCCGGTTGCAGCCACCTGTCCTTCCTCCAGGACTTTGAGGGCCAGAGTCCCAAGTGTGCCCAGGGCGTGCGGGACGCCTTCCGGCAGATCAAGGACCTGTTCCTGCAGGGAGGTGAGGAGGCGGCCCCCCACTGGCCAGCAGCCCCCAAAGGCCTGCCTTATCCCACACCCCCTCCCCCCCAGCAGCCTCCAAAGGCGTGCTCTGACCCCCAGCAGCACTCCCCTACCGGCCAGCAGTCCCCAAAGGCCTGTGTCCCCCCCCTCCCCCCTCCCCCCGCCACAGCACACGACACGGTCAGCCGGGCGTTTGGCACCTGCCAGCTGCTCTCGGGCGAGAAGGACCTGGCCCAGCTCTTCGGGTTTGCCCGGAACGCCTTTACCATGCTGGCCATGATGGACTACCCATACCCCACCGACTTCATGGGGCGCCTGCCCGCCAACCCTGTCAAGGCAAGGACTTCCCCCCATCAGCCCCCCAGGCAGGCAGGGCCCGGCCAACTTCCCAGGGTGGGCCACGCCAGCCACCCGAGGGCTGCCACCCCACATAGCCTGGGGGCCAGGGCAGAGCGAGCGGGAGGGGTGCAGGCCGTGGGGGTCTCCGGCTGAGGCTCCCCGCTGCCCCCCAGGTGGCCTGCGACCGGCTGCTGGGTGAGAGTCAGAGGATCGCAGGGCTCCGGGCACTGGCAGGTGCGTCCACCCTTGGCCCTGGGCCCTGGTGCCGAGAGGGGTCCCCGATGTTGGTGTGAGGATCCTGGGGGACCTCGGGGCCCAGGACACCCCCACATCACCCCCTCCTCCCCTATGGCCCAGCCTGGGGCCACTGCCCCAGGGGCCGTGGGAGGTCTCTGCCGGGAGGGCAGGCGCTGCTGCTGCAGACCCGGGGCCTCGCCCTCCTGGGCACAGGAGGTCCTGAGTGGGCAGCTGGGGGGTGTCCAGGCACCGGCTCAGCCCCCTCTCTCCAGGCCTGGTGTACAATGCCTCGGGCATGGAGCCTTGCTACGACATCTACCTGCAATACCAGGCCTGCGCCGACCCCACCGGCTGCGGCCTGGGCCCCAATGCCAAAGCCTGGGACTACCAGGTATGAGGGGCCTGGGACTGAGGGGTTGGGGGGGCCAGGGGCTCCGGGGTGGGGGCTGGGACTGTGGGGTTGGGGGGGCTGGGGGCTGCAGGGTGGGGCGGGCCGGGGGGTGAGGGGGGCTGGGGGATGCAGGTTGGGGGGGCCGGGGGCTGCGGGGTGGGGGCTGGGACTGTGGGGTTGGGGGGGCTGGGGGCTGCAGGGTGGGGCGGGCCGGGGGGTGAGGGGGGCTGGGGGATGCAGGGTGGGGGGGCCGGGGGCTGCGGGGTGGGGGCTGGGACTGCGGCTGGGCGCTGAGGGAGGCTGCCCGCAGGCTTGCACGGAGATGAGCCTGACCTTCTCCAGCAACAACGAGACGGACCTCTTCCCCGCATTGCCCTTCACGGAGCAGCTCCGCCAGCAGTACTGCCTGGACACCTGGGGCGTGTGGCCCCGGCAGGACTGGCTGCACACCAGCTTCGGGGGGCCTGGTGAGGCTCGGGTAGGGGGCGGCCGAGCTGGGGTCTGAGCTGCCTGCCCCACAGCTCACTGAACTCGGGGGCCCCACCTGGTACCCCCAACCTGCTCTGTCCCTTCCAGACCTCAGAGCCGCCAGCAACATCATCTTCTCCAACGGGGACCTGGACCCCTGGGCAGGGGGCGGGGTGAGTCCATGCAGGGCTCCCGTGGGGCTGCAGATGTCCAAGGAGCCTGCTGGGCCTGGGCCACGTCCACACCCAGGCCTGCCCCTCCTCCCCCTCCTGGTTGATGGGACTAGGCCTCTGGGTCACCCCCTCTCCAGTGAGGCCAGTCGAGGCTGCGCAGCCACACCTCGTTACTGCTCGGCTGCACCCCTCGGCAGGCGTGTGCAGGCTGCGCGGGAGGGCTGGGGGCGCCTGCCGGAGCTCCCTCCGCACACCTGACAGGCGTCTGACTGACAGATCCAGAGGAACCTGAGTGCCTCGGTCCTGGCCATCACCATCCGAGGGGGCGCACATCACCTGGACCTCAGGTGGGCCGCCCTGGGAGGGTGCTGCGCCTGGCCTGGCCCACGCTGGACCTGGCAGGGTGCTGACCCCCGCCCCCAACCTGCTCCTCAGGGGATCCCACCCGGCAGACCCCCCGTCCGTCCTGGAGGCACGCCAGCTGGAGGCCACG
Source organism: Ia io (assembly GCA_025583905.1). Classification (NCBI taxonomy): domain Eukaryota; kingdom Metazoa; phylum Chordata; class Mammalia; order Chiroptera; family Vespertilionidae; genus Ia; species Ia io. Next base: position 916,584 of record JAJQQW010000017.1, on the reverse strand, counting down.
CTCATTGACCAGTGGGTCAAGGAGGCCCGGCAGGCGCAGCACAGTCTCCGAGGCTGAGGCACTCCCCGCGCTAGGACGGCGAGGACTCCAGGGCGGGCCGTGGTCGAGGGGAGGGGAGGGGAGGGGAGGGGCTGAGCAAATGTGGGGGCCTCGCCAAGTCCCGTGGGGGAGGGAGTGGACACAGTGCACGTGTGCCCAACCTTCCCCATCAGCCACAATAAACGTCCTGAACCCCAAGTTTGCCGTTTGTGGGTGATGGGGGCCTGCTTTCATGGGGCCAGCTGAGCTGCAATACCAAAAACCAGAGGCCACCCCAGCGACTGCACCTCCTTTCGCCACCATTTTCAACTTTACCACGAAGTGATACGCCCCAGGGAGCCCCTCCCCGTCCATCTTTGGGGGCCCTGGGCAGAGGTGCCTCAGGCCCAACCTCCTGCAGCAGAGGGCAAGGCCAGTCCTGCTGCATAGCCTGCCCTGCAGGAGCCCACCCTCAGCCCTGGGGCCCGCATGGGGGGAGAGGCCCTGCAGGGGGGACCCATGGGGAGGTGCGGCAGCCACGGCGGGGCCAGAGGTCACTTCAGGGCCAGGCCTGCAGCTTTCCGACCCAGGAGAGGCGGGCTGGGCCCTGGGCCTGTGGGGAGTCAAGGGCTCGCGTCTGAAGGCCAGGCCCCGGAGACCCTGGCAGAGGTGTGGCTTCAGAGGGAAGTGGATTTCCTACAGTTGCTGAGGGCAATAGGCTGAACACTTAACACGGCAGGTCCCCTGGTGCTGGGGGCAGGGCAAGGCCCAGGTGGTCTCTGCGGACACTTAACTGGTCAGTCCTAAGGCCGATGAACGGGAGGGAGAGGACACCCCCAGGCCCTGCGGGCCATCTCAAGACCACGCCTGGGAAAGCAGCACATGGGGGGGGTGTGAGGTGCCAGCGGGTCCCGAGCTCAGCGGACAGTGGGGGTAACCAGCCCAATGCCCCTTCCACCCCATGCCAGGCGCAGGCTATGCGTGCGCGCGCACGCACGCACACACATGCACACACACGCGGCAGCGTCGGAGCAGATCTGCTTTATCCCGAGTGAAGGTCCGTCCCGTTGGGAGGCCGGGCGCAGGGCATGCCTGCCACCTGCCTGCCGACCGACCCCGCGGGATCCCTGAGTCCAACAGCCACGTAAACAGCACAGCCAGCCAGGAGCCCTGGTCAGCGGGGTCACAGACACCCCGAGACCTCGGACAGGACAGGGCCACAGAGAGACCCTGAGGCCGAGCTGCACTCTGGTCCCTCGCTCTTGCCCTGAACACATGGACCTGGGGCCCCCCAAGCCGGGCCCCCAAAGCCCGGGCGCTGGCTGGCGGGGCGTCCAGGTTTCAGGAATGTGAGCCATGACGGATCCTCAGGAGGAGAGGCCGTGCACGGGGCCCTGCACACAGCAGTGGTCTTTCCTCCTGGGTCCCTGACCATGTCCCAAGGGAACCACCGCTGGGCAGACACCTGCTGTCCGCGGCCAAGCCAGCTCCTCACAGCCCAGCCCAGCCCGGCCCAGCTGCCTCCTGGCCTGTCGTCCAGCTGGGCTGACACCACATGGCCAAGGTCAAAGGAGGGCCAGGCCCCTCCAACACCGGAAGTGAGACCCCAGGGCAGCGCCCCACGGACCCGCCCTACGCGGGGGCCCAGATGGGCAGGGGGTGGGCCTCGGTGTTGAACACGTAGGCGTCCAGGCTGAGCAGGTCCCTGTCGTCGGAGAAGAGCAGGTACAGGTACTTGAGCGTCTCCCCCAGGAAGAAGCTCTCCATCTTGTCCCTGGGCTGCGGGTCATGTGGGTCCTGGACGTTGCTGATGGAGGAGTAGCCGCCCGAGGGGACCTGGAGGAGCCGAGGCAGGGTCACTGCGTGGGCACAGCCTGCTCCCTCCTCGGGAGCTGCGTGGCCTGGCGGGGCCTGAGATGAGGGCACCGAGGGCCACAGGGAACTGGCTGCCCCGCCACTGCCAGCTGCCGGTGACTGACAAGAATGCTGCCTCCAGAGGCCCTGCGGAGGCCTCGCTGCGGCCACTCCCAGCTCTGCCCAGCGTGGTGCGCCCTGGGCAGGGCGTGACCTCTGCGCTGTGGTCTGAGGACAGGGGACACTGGTCCTGGTGCCCGTCTGGGGGGAACAGGGCTGCCCGGACCCGTGGACGGACCCTCCCCACATGGTGCCCTGGGCGAGGAAGGGGCCGGAGGGAAGGGGCGTGAGGCGCGGGCCGGCCACTCACCCGCGTGTACGTGTTGAAGCTCTGCAGGATCTCCCAGCCCCAGTCCTGGTAGGTGCGGTTCCCCGTGAGGCGGTACAGGTAGAAGAGGCTCTCCACCGTCTCGGGGCGCAGCAGGTTGTGCCTGTCGGCCGGCTGGGGGCACAGGCGGCGTGAGGCCCACACAGGGTCCTGGGCCGCCCGCCCTGCCCCGGCCCCACTCACCTTGACCTGCACGTCCTTCTGGTCCTTCTGCGCGTGCAGGTTGAAGTGCGCGATCTCGGGGCTCAGCCCCGTCGCCATCTGCCTGTTCATCTGGTAGCAGGTGTCCATGAGTGCCCGGGCCAGGTCCATGTGGTCAGCGGGCAGCCCGAAGTGTGCGCCCAGGGCCAGCGTCCCTGGCAGGAAGCACACCAGGTGGTCCTGAAAGGGAAGGGCCTCCTCACCACCACAGAGCCGGCCTCCCCTTCCCAGGAGCCCTCGGGGCTCCACGCCAGGAGCAGGACACCTGCGGCCCGAGCAGCCTGGCCTGGCCTGGCCTCTCCCTAGCCCCCCAGCCACAGTGGATCCCGGCTGCAGGGGGGCAGGGCCTGTGGACCTTGGGTCACCCCCCCCACTGTGGGCACAGCCCTGCCGGGCAGCCAGTCTGCCTGGGCCACAACCTCCTTGTGCTCTCCTGGCCCAGACGCCAAGGCCCGGGGAGGCCAGGGCCTGCCTGCAGCAGCACGCACCATCTTGGCGCTGAAGCGGCCGTGGGCGAGCTCCCCGACGAAGGTGAGCTTGCTGGGCTCCGATCTGCGCAGCAGGTGCCTCCTGATCCCCTCGACGGCCTCCAGGTAGTCGTCCCGCAACCTGAGAGCAGACCCTGCCTCAGACAGGAGAGCGCACAGCCCTGCCCAGGTGCAGGCCCCAGGGGTGCTCACACCCAAAGGGCTGCCTGACCGCCAGAGCCAGCCTGGGGGTGGGGCCTGGGGCGGGTCAGCCCCGGGGCAGGGCAGTGCCTTTTGCTTCCCAAACAGGTTGTCCCTTCCCACCAGCCCGGGCCCTGGAGGGGCTCCCTGATGGGGAAGCCCCGGCGGGAGGGGCAGCCACGCCAGGCACCCCCAAGGGGTGTCTGGGTTTCCCACGCCCTGAGGACTGCTGCACTGTAGGGAGCGGCCCACTAGTTCCAAGGAACCCGCGGAGGGAGCCCAGGGGTCCTGGTGCCCTCTCTCCAGAGGGACCCTCCTTGGGGAGGGAGCGGGGCCCGCAGCCAACCCAGACCCCAGCTCAGCACCAGCTCGGGGCCAGCCCTGCCCTGGCACGTGCTGTGCAGAGAGCAACTGCATCCCCACAGGCGCCCGGAGCTGGGACGGCGCAGAGCGGCCTCACCACGTGTCCTGCCGCCGGCCCTGGAGCCACTGCTTCAGCAGGTACTCGTAGTAGCTGTCGGCCCTGGCGCCCAGGGTGAACACGCCTCCGTGGGTGAAGAGGCCGCTGTGCGTGTTGATGAACATGGGCACCAGCCCGTCCTTCTTCCCTGACAGGGAGTGGACGCGCCGGGTCACCTCCTCCGCGGCCTCCTGGGCAGACGGGCGAGGGCGGGTGAGCGAGGGCGCCGGGCAGCCAGAGGGCTTGGAGCACTCTGCCCTGACCATCCACTCCCCGGGCAGCAAAGCCTGTGTCCTGGACGCTGCTCCTGGCCAATGCCCTGGCCGGCCCACACCTCATAGCGCCGCTTGTCCGCAGACGTGACCGCCTTGGAGCCAGCAGCCACCACAGGCCCCGATGCAGGGCTGGCCTATCCTCTGGGCAGGTGGGGCCCCTGCAGGGACGGGCCTGAGGCCACACCCAGTCCCGAGGACACCGCCCAGCAGGGCACCTGCTCCGCCTCCTGGGGGGGAGGCGGCATGTCCCTCCTGAGCCCAGGGCTGCTGCTGACAATCCACTGTCCCGACTCCTGTCCCCAGTGAACGCCTACTCACCCTTCCAGACCCGCCAGCCCAGCTCGTCTGAGCTCCCACCTCCCAGGGCGGCACCACGCATGAGCTCCACGGGTCTGTGCACCTCCGCGGTCAGGATCCCTCAAGGGGCGCTTTCTGGGTCTCGACCCAGCACGTCCTCCCTCCTGACTGCTAACTTCCTCTGGATTCCTTTGGTCTCCAGCGGCTGCACACGCCTGGCGGCACGCGGCCCAAAGCTGTCTCAGCAGCAAACAGCTAACGCTGAGGTGGTCACTCCACCTCAACACGAAGATGGCACTCGCACCGAAACGTGGGCTCGGCCCCGATCCACGGGCCACTGCAGGCCACGGAGACCGCCAGTGGGGACGACCACAACGTCACCAGCACATCAACACGTCCGACCCAGGCAGCCGTGACGGGGCCTCGCATGCTGCCTCTGAGGTGGCTGGGACACGGTGCCACCAGAGCCCTGCACCACCAGTCACCAGCTCTGCCAGGGCCGGAAAGAGGTGCTACACCAGGCGGGGGGGTGCAGGAGGGGTCTCACCAGCCAGCAGTGCCTCCCAGGCCTGAGCCCTGGCATCAGTGAGGAAACAGGACTCGAGTGAGGCGTGAAGAAGAGGCAGGGCCTGGCGGCCGGGACCAGTCCCCATGGTCAGCACCCGCCGCGCCGAGCCAGACTCCGCCAGACGCCAGGCCGTACCTGGAACTTCTTGTCGCCCGTGAGACGAGAGAGCTCGCGGAACTCTAGCTGGATGCTGGTCACCTCGGCCACCGTGCTGTCGGACGTCCACCAGGGCGGGTGGGCCACGCCAGTGCCGATGTTCACGTCCGAGTACGGGATCTTGGAGGGCGTCCGGAACGCAGGCATCAGCCGATTCCCAAAGTCTTCCTGATACACACACAGCGAGGTCAGTGCTGGCGGTCAGAGAGGCGCGTCTCCCTCCCACAGCGCGGGCCCGCCCTCCACGGCAGCCAGGGGCTGGGCTCCGAGCCCGAGCGTGGCCCTGGGGCTGCAGGGGACAGGCGTGCGCTCGGCTCAGCTCCTGCCAAGACAGACACATGGGCTCGAGGGGAGGGAAGTGGAACCGCCCGCCCAGAGCCCCTGGAGAGAGGAAACGGGGAGCAGACGAGACCCAGCCCAGCCGGCGGGCACGCACAGCTTTCTGCAGGAAGAGCGCGTCCCCCGTCAGGTGGTAGGCACTCAGCAGGCCCCCCAGGATGCGGATGGTGCTCTCAAACAGGTTCACGTCCACGTCCTTCTGAAACTGCAACTTCTCGGACACCCACCGCCTGGCTTCTCCGAACTCTACGCGAACGGGAGAGGGAGAGGCATAGGACACGCTCACGGGTCCAGCACGTGCTCCTGTCCCCCTTTCTGCTGAGGGTGCAAAGGCAGGAACCCGAGTCTTCGGGTCTGAGCAGAACGGGCCAGCGTGCAGCCAGGAGCCACCTCAGCTGTGAGCACAAGTGGTCGGTGTCAGAGGCCACGGCACGAGGACCCGGGGGTGGCTCAGCGGCGGCCTCCAACCTTTTCAGCAAACGTCGGTTTGGAAATAGCCGATGACACCGAGTCCCAGGTGGCCCCCAGCTGCAGCACAAGGTGGGCACCGAGAACGGTGCCGGTGCCGGCAGCTACATCAGACCACGTGCCACCTCCCACGTGGGCCTCCCCGCTGCAGCAGAAACCCGGCGGGAATGCCCTGGACGCCCACCAGGGTCCACCTGGCTCTCGGCAGGGGTCTCTCTGCTGCCCTGGGTGCCCCGGACGTCTGGATGTGAGGGACAGAGTCCCCACAAGCAGCACGCCCACTCCTGTCCCCCAGGCAAAGAGAGGCATGTCGGCGGACATGGCAGGCAGGACCTCCGGGCACGCGTGCTCACTTGCCCGCCATCACACGCGCGAACTCAGCGTGAGTGGGGGGACAGGTACCTTTCTTCAGACCCAGGATCCACATGGTGTCCAGGGAGTCGACCAGCGTGAGGCCGAGGCCGAACCACTCGCTGAAGGACATGGACACAGGCTTCAGTTCGTCGTGGCCCCAGGCAAACTTGCGGTATCCGGCCCACGCGTGGCGGAAGGCGTCTATGACGGCCTGCTGGCGCTCGTTAGGGGAGGCTGCAGGGGGAAGCGGGTCAGGACCTGGTCAGGGAGGAGAGTCCCCCTGGGGCCCCCAATCAGGGCAGCTGATGAGCTGGGGAGCACTGTCCAGGGCCACAGGCCGCAGCAGGCAGCATGAAGGTCGGGGAACAGCCTGAGTGAGACCCTCAGGGCTGGACAGGGCTGTGGAGGTGGAGAGGCGCTGGGGCCTCACAAGACAGCTCGGACTCACGCCCACCAGGCCTGTCCCGTCCACCTGCCGGGCCACAGGGAGCCTCGGTGAGCAAAGGCATTTCAGGCCGCAGAAGTCACACTGGCAACGCGGGTGCGGGAACGTCAATCGTGACAGGTGCCGTGACGAGGACCAGACCACCCGCCCCTCATGAACCCGCACCTGGCGCCTTCCCACAGGAGACGTGAGGTCCCTGAGCATCCTCTCTGTGGGGCAGAGCCAAAAGCTTTGACCTCACGATCAGTGTCCCCGGCAGGCCTGGCCGCCAGCCCAGCTCTGGGCCCCGCGTCCCTTCCCAGAAGTGCCAGCACCCAGCAGGCCCCCAACCACCGGGGCCTGCACACAGGGACCCTCCCAGCTGCCAGTTGCTGTCTCTCAGGCCCCGGGAGCTGCCACGGGTGGGAGAGCAAGCCTCCCACACGCATTCCCTTCACCACAGGCTGGACCCGGGACACCAGCCTCAATAAGCCACTTGCTGCCTGGCCAGCGTAGCTCAGTGGTTGAGCATCGGTTTGATTCCCGGTCAGGGCACCTGCCCAGGTTGTGGACTCGATCCCCAGCAGGGGCTGTGCAGGAGGCAGCCAATCAATGATTCTCTCATCAATTACGTTTCCATCTATCTCCCCCTTTTCCTTTTGGGAATCGATAAAAACACGTTTAGGAAAAAGGAAAGCCACGGGTTGCCGCCTAAGCTCTGAGGAGTGTGCGCCCCCGCGTGCAGGGGACGCGGCCTCACGGGGATGGCCGGCACTGCGCCCTCGCCAGGGACGCATCTGTGTGTCCAGGATGCCCAGGTGGGGCCCAAGAGGGCGCGGGGGCCTCACCTCGTTGGTTCTGAATCCTGGGGGCCTGCAGGGAGGGCCGGGCAGGGGCTTCCGCCTTCCGGGAAGGAGCCTCGGAGCCTGGCTCTGGCTCTATCACTGCTCCCCGCCAGCTGCAGGGAGAGGAGCGTCAGCAGCACAGGGCAGGACCCGGCGAGGAGGTGGCCGCCCGCAGGGCCCAGTCCACCCGCCCCCCGGCCCCTTGCAGGAGGGGCACGAATTGTCTGCTTCAGAGGGAAGATATACGCCTGCCAGATGCTGTCCCTTTCTGCTTGTTTTCCAGAAGAGACGCCACAGGCAGCCTCCGCCCGGCGCTCACTGCGGCTCCTGCTACCTGACGACCGTCCTTGGCGGGCCTTCTCCCTGCAGAGCCTCGTCCGCCGCCTCGTCCCTCCTCCTGCCATCCTCCTGCCGCCTGTCCTCCGCGTCTCTGTGGGGCGCTCTGATCTGCAGATTGGGGGGGCCACGCCGCACGTGCCTTTGAGGCTTCTAGACAGACATCACGAATGGAAGGTCAATGGTGAGAGGAGCTCCCTGTCCACCGGCTGCCATTCCCTGTCCCCCGGGTCTCCCATCAGCCTGACCCCCGGGCTGTGCACGTGCTGGACTCTTCCTCCTCACAGTGACCCACAGATCGGGGGGCCTTTCACCCCATCTTCTGACCCTGACCGACCTGGGGGGAGACTGCACACGCTGGTGCCCCCTAGGTGAGGGCTAAGGCCCGGCCCGGAACGTCTCTGCTGTCACAGGCCCAGGACTCACAGGGCCCGGCCTGGCCTTGGTTGGCCCCTTCCCGTCCGGGCCCTGCTGGGTCTCAGCTCCCAAATGAGCCGAGCCACTGCCTCAGGCAGCTCCCTGGACCCGACCTGCTCTCGACGCTCCCCAGAGACAGGGCCCCTCAGCCCCCACAGTGCTGTTCCGGGTCCTGTCCTCAGAGACGCTGCCCTGGCCCAGGGAGAGGACAGGTCTGCTCTGTTCACCACCAAACCCAGACCCCGGGAGCAGCAGGCGCGCAGCCCAGGTCGAAGGGAAGACCCGCCTCCTCCTTCCCCAGGGGTCGCCCGACCGCCCGGATGAGCGTGAGGGTGAGACACCCATCAGATGGCGGGAACAGGCATCCTCGCCATCGGTTGGAGCCCTGCGTCCTGTTCCGAGGCCTCTGGCACTGAGCCTGTGCCAGCCCGACCGCGCTCCCTCGTGGCAAGTACCTGAGGCGGCGGCCGCGGGCCCTGTCCCGGGTCGGCATCTGCCTTCCGAGGAGCCGGCAAGACGGGCAGCTGTGCGGGCCTCCCCTTCTGCTCCTCCGCTGGCCTGCCGTTCGGGGCTGAACCGGAGAACCGCCTCAGCTCCAGCGCCCAGGCCCCGAGCACCTGAGCGCTCCCTGGACGGACACCCAGACGGCGCTTCCTGCTTCCTCACCAAGGACCCCTCAGGCCCCGGGCGGTCCCCACGTGCGTCCAAGAACAGCCAGAGAGAGAGAGAGCCCCTTCTCCGCGCCCCTGGCTGGCTGTCTGCGCCCCCACCCACAGCCCCAAGGCGTCGCCTGGACGTTTCCACTTGGGGAAGGACACAGGGCCCACAGCAGCCTGTCAGCTTCCTGTCAAACCCGCAGCCCAGGGTCCTCGGAGGGTCCCTGCACCCGCCCAGCTCCCAGCCGTCCTTTCCGGACACAGGGCGGTGCGCTGACCGTGAGCCTCCACCACAGGGCAGCGGGCGGGCGGACATCTGCCCAGGGCAGACGCGGGAGCAGCCCGAGGACTCGCAGCCACGCCCGTGTCCAGCCGGGAGGCTGGGGGCCCAACGCCCCCTTCACCTGGTGTGCTGCCCATTCCCTGCCCTTCACGGCTCCTGCGGCTGATTCAGCCGCTGCTGCCTCGGCACCTCCGCGGCCCCCGGCGCTCCCGGAGCGGGTACCTGTCCCCTGGTCGGCCACGCTGAGGTAGGACAGGAGCCCACAGCACAGCAGAAAGGCCAGGAAGAAGAGGATCACGTTCCGCTGGAGCCTGGACAGCTGCTTCCATGTCTAAGGCGGGGGCGGAAGGGGCACTTTCACTGGAAAGAACACACGTGGGAATCTCTCCCACGGGGACAGCCTCGCTGAGGACGGGGCGGAGCTCAGAAGGTCCCGCGGCCGTTCCATTGCGGCTGAACGGGGGGTGACCGGCTGGGCCGGATGCCGGGGCAGAATGCACTGGGGCAGGTAAGACGAGGAGGGACACGGACGTCGAGTCCTCTTCTGTCCGCACACGGGCCGCGGGGAGCGACTCCGCAAGGCGTGTGGAGGGCTCAGGCCCCGCCGGACCTGCCCCTGCCCAGACGCGGCGTGTGGACGCCCCGCGACCACCCGGAACGCGCGGGGGCTTAAAGTGGCCGCACTCCCGCTCCCCGCCCCGCAGGAGAGCTAATCGGGGAACCTCAGGTTTCCGTTGGGAACCCGCTGCGGGTGCGTCCGCCCCGTCCGGCGCCCTCCCCCGCCCAGGCCGCCGAGCTCGGCCCGTGGGCAGTGCAGCTGGGACCAGGGCCCCCTCCCAGGGCCAGCGCCTGCGCCTGCGGCCCGAGGCGGCGTGCGGGGCGGAGACCAGGGGCCCGCGGGGCCGTCCTCACCCGCCAGCACGAGCGGCGCCGCCGGGTTTTGCTGCCGTCGTCGCTCTGGTCAAAGCTCAGCGTCACGGAGATGAAGTCCCGCCGTGGCGCGGGCGGCGCGGGCGGATACATGACAGCGGCGGAGGCGGCCCGGGGGACCCCGCCCGCGGGCGGCGTCAAGAGGCCGGGCTATGTGGGGGGCCGGAGGCTCGGATCTCGGGACACCAGCAGGCAGCCATCGCAGCTCGGGCAACACCCCGCCCATCGCGCTCGCCGCCAATGCGCGTGCGCCGCGCCCTCGTCACCCCACTGCGCGTGCGCCCGACTTCGAGTTGACGTTTCCGGACACCTGCGTCTGTTTACTCCGGCGCCTTGCTGTGATGTCACACCTGCGACGCCGGCGCTGTTCCGCGCCTGCGCACCTCTCGCCTGGGTGTGGGCGTGGCCTCGACCGGGAGGCGGGCCGAGTTGTCCGGTTTCCCGGTAGTGGAGCCCGTGTGCACCGGAGTCCTGTGGTCGGTGAGGACCGGCCGGCCGCTCCGCCACCTTGGCGCGGGGCCGGGGCGGTGCAGCCACCTGGATGGAGCCGTCACTGTCACGGCCACCCGCCGCGGGGTTTCCATCCCTCGGACAGGCCGGTCATTGGGGCGCCCTGCGGTTCCGCACCCGGCGGGGCGCGCTGTTCCACCCGTAGCAGAACCGCCCGCTGCTTCGGGACCTGCTCTGCTCAGGGCCCGCCGTTGCTCCAGGCAGCCCTGCCTGTGACCTGTCCGGGTGTCTGCAGGGCTCCCCGCCGTGTGCGTGGCCAGCTCGGCCCCTGACTGGTGTGCGCTGTCCCAGGGAGCTCCTGCCGCCCCCCCCCCCAGTCCCCTCCCTTCTAGGGGCCACCTCTCAGCTCCCTGCAGGTCTCCCGCACACAGCTGTGCGGGTAGTTTGGCGACGCCCACAAGCATCCCTGCCCGCCCAGCCGGCTTCCAACAGAAACGGTGGCTCCTGGAGGATGCAGGGTCAGGAGGGCGCCAGTCACCAGTCTCAGACCTGAAAACGCAGGAGCCCAGCCTGGAGAGCTCCTTAAGGGGCAGGTTCTGGGCCCCCTCTCCAGGGGCCCTGCCCACTAGGTTGCTGCAAGCCCCACCCCCACCCCCAGCCTGGTAGGGAGCTGGGAAGCAAGCAGGAGGGATTCCTAGTCAGCCCAGGGCGGGTCCCGCTGATGGGCAGAGCTGTGAACACACGGCGCTGTTCCCACCACACAGGCTGGGCAAACACAGCACTCTCCAGGCCAGGGGCGGGGCCACCACAGCACGTGGGGTTTACTGGTAAAAAAAATCGAGAGTCTGGCAATGTTTCAAACACAGTTGTTTCATTAGCAGTTGTCTGGGGTTAGAGATAAAGGCACGAAGATCTTTGTGGTGACGGCACCACCCAGCTTCCAGAATACAGAGTGGACACAGGGAGGCACGTCGGTGAGAAGTGCCTGAGCAGGAGTCCTGGGTGGTGGCGTCCTGGAGCCACTGAAGCTACCCATGTTGTGGGAAACTCAGTGAAGGGCACCTGCTTTGAAACTTTATCTGAAAATAGAATTATCTGAAAATATGTGTGTTTTTACGTGAGCTGTTTCAATAGTTTGCCCAGAAAACGTTACTCATCAGAGAGATTGGGCTGTGTTCCGGGCTCCAGTTCTGGTCGTGAGCAGCTCTGGGCAGGACCCCGGACCTGGGCCTCCGCCTGGTGGACCCTGTGCCCTAGGCCCCCGCTTGCCTGTGGAGCCGCTGAGAAGAGGATCCTAAGGCACACGGTTTGGTTTTGAGGTTTGCAAGAGACTGGGAGCCCTGGGCATGGCCCTGACTCCACCATGGTGCCCAGGTGGCGATGCATAGAGAAGCCGCCGCCTTCCACGCCAAGCCCCTGGAGAAATCAGTTGCACCTGACCCCGCCGTCCTGACAGCACCCTCACCCTGGGGAACCCCGGCGTTCCCTGCAGGCTTGTAAGGGGCTGTGGAGGGAGGGCAGGGGACCGGGCTTAGCTGCGGCTGCTCTTCACGTCAGCGGGGAGGTAGATGCCCCTGTGCCGAGTCCAGAGGGGAAGGAGGCGCTGGGGCCCAGAGCAGCAGAGCCAGGATCAAAGACCAGGACCAGCTGGCTCCCCCCGGCCTCAGCCAGGCTGTGGGGATGCGGGGAGGGTGCCGTGACCCCAAGTATGGAGGCTGCACCCAGGCCCCTCCATAGAGCAGGGGAGGAGTGTGAGCACCAAGATCAGAAGCCGCTGGCAGACTGGGTGAGGGATGGCGCCCCATCTGGTTAAATTCCAGATTAATGACCACCACAGGAGGCCGGGGTACTGGTCCCACAGGTTCTTGGGGGCAGCACCTAACTCAGCAGCTCAAACCGGCCACAGACGTGACAGAGGGCCGAGGCCTCGGAGGGAATGGAGAGAATTCGGTCCCCGGTGCCGCCAGCCCTTCATGGTGATGGTCCCCTCTCTGCTGTCGGCCTCGGCCAGCAGGCTGAGCTGTGCACCCCCAGCCGCACCCGTTACTGGTTCAGCTGCCAGGAAGGGGGCAGTCCCCCCAAAGAAGTCACCCGTGAGGGGGGCAGCGGCCCTCCTCTCGTTGGGTCTGTTCATCTGTAGAAAAGCTGGGTGTGGCTGGTGCTCCCAAGAGGCCACTGCTCCGTCTCACTCCCAGGCAGGGTCTGCTGTCCTCAGTGATGCCACACCCCCCTCAGCCCCACCGTTCAAGGTCCAGAGTCCCTCTGCCTCCCACCTGGACCCCACGCCCAAGACTGGAGCCCACAGGAGGCCTGTGGTCACTTGTGTCCATGGCAACCGGTCCCACCCTCGTGGAATAAGCCAGGGCTCTTCCTTCCGTGTCCCATGGTCGGGAAAGGCGAAGCTGCCTGCGCTCCTACCCAGAGCCCCGGGCCAGGGCCGCACCCACCCGCCTGCGGACCCCAGGGGCTGGCGGGGCCGAGCGTCACGGCTGCGATGCCCCGACCCGGTGCTCGTCCAGGATGAGTGGGGACTGGAATTCCCGGCCTCGCAGGTGCACCTCCAGACCCTGGAGACAGGCCAAGTGTCCACCTCGTGGCCCCAGGAGGGGCCCAAGGTCCCAATTCTGCCTGGAGCTGGGGCGGGGCTTTCAGGAACAGGGGTCAGGTGTCACCTCAAGACTGCAGGCCAGCAGGAGCCCTCCCCACAGGGTCAGGCCAGAGCTCACCCCGAGGGGAAGGGCCGGCACACCTCGCTGAGGAGGCCGCCCGGGCTCTTCTCCCCCCGCCCCCCCAGGACCTTTGAGGGCTCTATGCCCCCACCCCCATTTCATATCCAGGAAGGTCCCTGCAACCTACGGACCCACTGACCCCCCTGGTGAAAGGAGGCAGAGCTGTGGTTTTCCACCCACGGACCCCCCTCTCCCCGGAACGTCTCCCTGCCCTGACCAGGCAGGCCTGACCCCACCAAAGCCCAGACGCCAGGCGGCGCTTACCTCTCCAGAGTAGGACACCAACGGCGAGATCTCGCAGACGGCCGGAGGCTCTCCACCGCTGGGCGGGCTGAGGGAGCCACTGGTCAGCATCTGCTTGGGGCGCACCCCCGGCCCCGTCCATGGGAGCTGACCCTGTCCTTGTGGCCCAGCAGGCTGACCAGCACACGCCCAGCTCCCCACAGTCCTTTTCTCGGTCATCTCTACACCGGGTCACCCAGAGCCCTGAGCAAGCTGCCCCTGCCCGAGTGACAGGCCCCGACGTGGGCTGGAACCCAATCCCCTCTCCACGGCATCCCTCCCAGAGCCGGGGACCCCAACTTTAGAGGGTGGCTGTGGGCGACCGAAGAAGTAGACGTCGAACGTCTCTTCTCTTCTGGCCCTAAAAAGACTTCTTGGCTGCTCTGTGAATGTCCGGCCTGGGTCCCGGTTTCAAAGCTCACGAGTGAGCCAGGTGAGGCTGTGTCCTCCCCTCCTCCCCGGGGCCTGAGCAGACCGTCCCCGGGGCCACACTGTTTGGCCGAGCTGGGCCCACCCTCACCTGGCCAGCTCCGGGAGCGGGGCCCCGTGAGCGTCCACGAAGCGGGCCCCCGCCTGCAGGGCCCAGCGGAGGTGCTGGGTGAGCAGGGCCCGCCGGGCCGTGGTGGGGTTGTCCCTGTCGGCCGAGTCAGCGTTCTTCAGAGGGGAGAACTCGTCCTCCCGCAGCACCTCGAAGGCCACGAAGTTCCTGGGGGGCGGGGGAAGAGCTGGTAACCCCATGTCCTGGCCCACGGACCCCGCTCTGGAGCAGCAGGCCCCGGGAGGGTCCATGGTGCGGCCTGGAGTCCCCCAGAGCCCCAGCACCCTGACCTGGAAACAGCAGACGAGGGCTCAGGAGGGGCCAGGTGTTCTCCCAAAGTCCATGGCCCCAATGTTCCCTACGCCGCCCCCCTGCCCCCAAGGGGGCCGCTTCCTCTGGCCTTCTCCCCAAGACCTGCCTGTAGCTCCCCACTATGAGGGGGCGCCCCCACTATGCCCCCACCTCAGCCTCTACATTCCTGCCCGACTGGGCCTGGGAACCCCCACCTGAGCATGTGCCCTGACAAAAGGAAATGACTTCAGCCACTAACTCAGCGAACGGGAACACGTCGAACACGAACTTCTCCATCTTTATCCCGTTCGGTGTGAGCGGCTTCACCAGGTTCCCCTCCTCGTCCACGTACGGGACCTTCTTCACAGCCACGTGCGGCTGCAGCAAGGGCTCGAACTCCCTGTGGGGACAGGAGGGCGAGGAAGGCAGATGCAGTTCAGACAGGATCCTGAGGGCGCCCAGTCAGGGGGCCGGTGGCAGGTGGGTCCTGCAGGGCACCCAGTGGTGGGAGCCGAGCAGGGTCTCTGGAGGGCACAGGTACCCGCCCCTTCCCTGGCCCGAGAGCAGGTACCCTCCTCCCTGCCCAGGTGAGGTGGCCACTGGGGCAGAGGTGGTGCTGGGGGGACATGCACCACAGGAGGAGGGACAGCCACCTGGCCAGAGCCTCACCCGTTGCTGGGCTCTCTGTGGCCTCTGGCTTCTTTCTTTATTTATTTATTTATTATTATTATTATTGTTATTATTATCATTACTAGAGGCCTGGTGCATGAATTTGTGCACCGGTGGGGTCCCTCAGCCTAGCCTGTGGGGATTGGGCCTAAACTGGCAGTCAGACATCTCTCTCGCAATCTGGGACTGCTGGCTCCTAACCACTCACCTGCCTGCCTGCCTGATTGCCCCTAACTGCCTCTGCCTGTCTGTCTGATTGTCCCTAACCCCTCTGCCTGCCTGCCTGGTCACCCCTAACTGCCTCTGCCTGACTGCCTGATCACCCCTAACTGCCCTCCCCTGCCAGCCTGATCTTGCCCCCAACTGCTCTCGCCTGCTGGCCTGATCTTGCCCCCAACTGCTCTCCCCTGCTGGCCTGATCTCGCCCCCAACTGCCTCTGCCTGCCTGATCACCCCTAACTGCCCTCTCCTGCAGGCCTGATCACCCCTAACTGCCCTCCCCTGCGAGCCTGGTTGCCCTCAACTGCCCTCCCCTGCCGGCCTAATCTTGCCCCAATGGCCCTCT
>JAJQQW010000017.1:280913-298523 GCA_025583905.1 Ia io | reverse complement strand
TTAACTGTTGGCTTGTCATATATAGTATATATATATATATATATATATATATATATATATATATATATACACACACACACACACACATATATATGTGTTAATATATATACACATACACACACACATATATGTATATATACATATATATTTATATATATATATATATTTGTGTGTGTGTGTGTGTCTACAGTGTTATTTTTAAGGAAAAATATTTATTTGGATCAGAATAGTCAAATATTAGCTGCCAGCCTTGTCCTTTAAAAGGAGGAAGAAACCACTCATTCCTAAGTGTGGTGCTGAATCAGACCATCCTTCAGATACCCTTCTAGCTGGATATTTCAAATTTCTCCAAAAGCTGTCTATGTGAAGATGTATGCAGATACCTGCTCTCTTTAGTTTTTCTCTTGGAGGAATATAGCAACCAACCATGTTTCAGTTGTGGGAATCAGGAAGCACTTGTATGTAGCTGGAAAATAACATATTGCAAGGAGACCAGATATTATTGAGACTAAAAAATGCAAATCTTAAAACACTACTCTATAGACTAGGAAATATTTCTTTAGGACAATTCTTGAGAGGGGAAAATTCTTGATTTGTAATAGGCAAAGTTGTTAATATTGACAATAGTAATGATTACTTTAACAATAATGGTGTTTTTCCCCCCTGGGTTATTATGTTTTTAACAGATCTGAAAATGTTTAGCATTCACAAGATAGTAGTATTATATATAGATATTAATATATAGATATTATATATAGATAATAACATATAGATATTAATATTAACATCATGGTAACCATTAACATCATGTATTATACTCATATTCCAAAATTTAAAAAAATTCAACAAATGTGTATTGAGCAGCTACAACACATTAGATATGATATTATGCTGGACAGGGTAAGTCCTCTTTGCTCATGAATTTCTGCACGATGACAATAACCACTCTGTTACTTGTGGTCATTACTTATAATGGAATAATGTTAAAGGACTTAATATGTGCCTTGACCAAGAATCGAATCATGACCTCCCGGTTCATAGGTTGATGCTCAACCACTGAGCCACACTGGCCGGGCATATATGGTATCTTATATACTCATTATATTGAGAGGTTTTATCATAAAAGGGTATTTTATCTTGTCAAATGCTTTTTCTGCATCTATTGAGTTCATCATGATTTTTATCTTTCATTTTGTTAATGTGGTCTATCATGTTGATTGACCTGCATATGGTGAACCATCCTTGCATCCCTGGAATGACTCCCACTGATGTGTTATCTTTTTAATATATTTTTGTATTCTATTTGCTAATATTTTATTGAAGATTTTGCACTTATGTTCATCAGAAACATTGGCCTGCAATTTTCTTTTGTTGTGATGTCCTTGCCTGAATTTGGCATGAGGGTAATGTTGACCTTGTGAAATGAATTAGGAAACATTCCTTCTTTACCCACTTTTTAAAAGTGTTTGAGGAAGATAGGTATTAAATCCCCTTTGACTATTTGGTAAAATTCACCATGAAGCCTTCTGGTCCAGGACTTTTGTTTTTGGGGAGGTTTCTGATTATTGTTTCAATTTCCTTACCAATGATCACTCTATTTAGGTTTTACAGTTCATCATGACTCAACTAGGAAGGTGTATGGCTTAAGAATTTTCCCACTTCTTCTAGGTTGTCCAATTTGGTGGTGTATCACCTTTTACTGTATTCTTTTATAATTATTAGTATTTCTGTAGCATTTATCATAACTCTCATCTTTCATTCTGATTTTTTTTTTAGTATTCTCTCTTTTATCTAATGAGTCTAGTGAGCTGTTTGTCAATTTTGTTTATCTTTTCAAAGAATCAGTTCTTTGTTTTATTATTTTTTTGTCTTTTATTCTGTATTTCCATTATAATTTATATTATTTTCTTTCTTTCTTTCTTTCTTTCTTTCTTTCTTTCTTTCTTTCTTTCTTTCTTTCTTTCTTTTTTCTTTCTTTCTTTTTTTTACTGACTTTGGGCTTAGTTTGTTCTTCATTTTATAGTTTCTTAAGGTAAAATGATTTATTTTTAATTGGAGATTTTTCTTGTTTCTTAAGGTAGTCCCAAGCATTGTGGTGGAACCTGGTGGCAGCAACAGGATGCATCTAGCAGCACAGGGGTACCAATGGCCAACAGGACCAAGAGCCAGTACAGTGGGCTCATGAACCCAACTCCCCCCACTCACCACATTCCTTTCACTACAGTGCTGGTGCCCTAAGACCAGCAGAAACACCCGCACCACCATAGTCACCAAAGGTATGAATTTCTGGGACCATGGCAATGCCCTACCACCATGAGCCTGGAGGTGCAAGTAATGCCAGTAAGAGAAAATAAAAAATTGTCCTATATCACCATCTACTGGTAAACAAAAGAAAGAACTCAAATTATCAACCTGTTGAATTAAGATAAAAACAATACCTACTGCAGATGTGTTGGCAGAGGAAAAACGTATCAGATATCATAAACAACCAAGGCAATCTGGTAACACAAAAAGGTGGCAAGTCTCCAGAAACCAAGCGCAAAGTCATGGAAGACTGATTTAAGTGACAGAGAATTCAAGATTGTAGTCCTGAAAAAAATTCAACAAGACACAAGAAAATTCAGAAAAGCAGTTCATCGATTCAGGAATAAAATTAATAGACAAAAGGAGTACTTTACCAAAGAGATTGAAACTATAAAAAAAAACAAGACAAATTCTGGAGCTGAATAACTCAATAGATAAGATGAATAATGCTCTAGAAAGCATTGGGAATACTAGTGAAGCAGGCCAGATGGAAGAGAGAATTAGTGAGCTCAAAGGTAGAAATCTGGAAATGATTCAGGTGGAAGAAGAGAGAGAACTAAGAGGTGTTTTTGTGTATGTGTGTTTTTTTTTAAATGAAAGAACTCTATGAGAATTATCAGACTCCATTAGAAAGAGCAACGTAAGGATAATGGTTATCCCAAAAGGAGCTGAAGAAAAAGAACGTAATGTAAGGATAATGGTTATCCCAAGAGGGAGAAGAAAATAGTGAGCTTATTCAAAGAAATCATTGATGAGAACTTCTCCAACCTAGAAAAGGAACTGGACATTCGGGTATAAGAAATTCACAGAACACCTAATTATCTCAGCACAAAAAGACCTTACCTAAGACACATTATAATAAAGCTGTCAAAAGTTAAGGATAAAGAAAGAATTCTCAAGTCAACCAGAGAAAAAAATGATAATTTACAAAAGAAATCCCATCATCAGATTTCTCAGAAGAAACCCTACAAACAGAAGAGTGGCATGATATAGTCAAAATATTGAAAGAGAAAAACCACCAGTCAAGAATAATATATCCAGCAAAGTTATCCTTCAGATATGAAGGAGAAATAAAGGCTTTCCCAGAAAATAAAAGCTGAGGGAATTTACCACCATAAGACCTGCATTATAAGAAATGTTGAAAAGAGCTTTTCTACCTTAAAAATAAAGTATACAAAACTTTGAGAGAGGTTACAAACAAGCAGAAAATTGCAACTCTACTTCAGAATAGGGCATTAAACAATTATAAAGGTTAAAGAGAAAAAAATAGTAACTATTGCTACTAGAATTTATTAATGAACACACAACAGAAAAAGGGATAATCTGTGAAGACAAAACAAAGGGGGAGAAGGAAAAGGACTGAATTTGTATAGGAAAATGAAAATCAGATGCAATAAGAAAAAAAAAAAGACTAGTTTATCTATGGGACATTTTGTACCTCATGGTAATCACAAAACAAAAACCCAGAGCTGTGAGAAAAATATGTACTCTGGAATTGTTTGGTGGTGTGTTATGTATATACCTGTTACTTCTAATTGGTGTATCTAAGTTGTTCAAATCATCTATATCCTCACTAATCCTCTATCCACCATTGATAGTGAGGTCTCCAACTATTATTGTGGAATTATCTATTTCTCCTTTCAATGTTGTCACTATATGAAGTCATATTTTGGAGGTCTGATGTTCAGTTTATATATATTAATATATATGTATATATTTCTGTGAATTGAACATTTTATTAATAATATATTGTCTTTGTCTCTTATAACAAATTCTGACTTAAAGTCTATTTTATCTGATATTAGTATAGCCACCCCAGCTCTCTTTTAGTTACTGTTTGCATGGAATATCTTTTTCATCCCTTCACTTTCAATATATTTGTGTCCTTAGACCTAAAGTCTTTTGTAAACAACATATACTTGGATCATTTTAAAATTCATTCTGCTAGCCCTGGCCAGGTAGCTCAGTTGGTTAGAGCATCCTCCTGATATGCCAAGGTTGTGGGCTTGATCCCGGGTCAGGGAATATATAAGAATCAACCAATGAATGTATAAATAAGTATAATAACATATTGATGTTTCTCTCTCTCTCCCTTTTTTCCCCTTTTTCTCTTTCTCTTCCTATCTCTTCTAAGTCAATAAATTAATTTTAAAAAAAAATTTTAATTCATTCTGCTAGTCTCTATCATTTCATTGGAAAGTTTAATCCATTTACAGTGAAAATAATTACTAATAAACAAGAACTTACTGTCGGTACTTGGCTATTTGTTTTCTGTATATCATTATTTTTTTGTTTCTCATTTCTTCCATTACTTTTTTCTTTGTATTTACTTGATTTTTATAGTGACACATTTTCATTCTTTTTTCATTTTATTTTGTAGATATTTTAATTGTGATTATCATGGCAATTACATATAATATCCTAAAGTTGTAATAATCTAATTTGATTTGATAGCAACTTAACTTCAATCACATAGAAAAATGCTACTCCCATACAGCTCCTTTATGCTATTGTACAAGTTACATCTTCGTATATTGTATATACAGTAGCTTAAACTTACAGTTGTTTTTTATGCATTTGTCTTTTTAAAATACCATAAAATTAAAAAAAAGGATTATAAACCAAAATTACGATAATACTAGCTTACATATTTGTACACATACTTACTGGGGATCTTTATTTCTTCATATAGCTTTAGTTACTGCCTACCTTTTTTTCACTTCAACCTGAAGAACTTCCTTTAGCATTTTTTGTAGGGCAGGTGTAGCAGTCATAAGCTCCCTCATTGGTAAACTGTATCTACCAACGACCTTGCCATGTGGTACTTGGTGTTTCTTGTGTACCTTCCAGGACCTGCGAGTAATAACCTTGTTTCTTCCAAGTTCTCTGATGGTTGTTGCTGAGCTACATCTCACCATCATAAGGTCTGGTCCAGCTACAACACGAACTCTGGTTGGAGAAATGCCTCTGGGGGCTCCCCACACGTAGTCTGAGCCCCGGGAGTGCCTCAGGCACTCCTAGCCACTAGCACTGCTATTGGTAGGCTGATAATGACAGAAAGCAGGAAGGAGCTGCTTCCCTCTTGCTGCGTTCACAGTCTCCTGGTCTTTTGATAGTGTGATTGTAATATGCCTCAGGGTGAGTTTCTTTGAGTTTTTCAACTTGAAATTTGTTTATCTTATTTGATATGTAGATTTAGGTATTTCAGGAAATTTGGGAAATTTTCAGCCATTATTTCTTAAAATAATCTTTCTGCCCATTTTCTCTCTCTTTCTTATCCTTCTCCTTCTTCTGGAACTACCATATGTGTATGATTGTTCACTTGGCAGTGTGCTAAAAGTCCCCTAGGCTCCTATTCACTTTTCTTCATTCTTTTTCCTTTTTGCTCCTCAGAATCAATGATTTTAATCACCATATCTTGGAATCATGGATTCTTTCTATTGCCTGCTCAAATTTGCTTTGGAATCCCTCCAGTGGACATTTCATTTCAGTTACAGTACTTCCCAGCTCCAAAATTTGTTTGGTACCTTTTATTTTTATTTATTTATTTTTAAATATATTTTATTGATTTCAGAGAGGAAGGGAGAGGGGGAGAGAGAGAAACATCAATGATGAGAGAGAACCATTGACTAGCTGTGTCCTGCAGGCCCCACACTGAAGATCGAGCCTACAACCCAGGCATGTGCCCTGACCCGGAATCGAACTGTGACCTCCTGGTTCATGGGTCAACACTCAACCACTGAGCCATACCAGGGCTGCTTTAAAAATACTGTATATATATTTCTGTGGGGAAACAAAAGCTTGTAGCTTTCTATTCTACAATGCTGCTCAAACATCTGAACAAACAAATGTTTAATGGTTTTGTTCATATTACTTGCAATTTCTAGTTTTATTAAACTATAATATTTGTACTCTGTGGAAATTATTTGAGGTGTTTTTTTCTTTTAAGTTTTACTATACTTTTAAACATTTTCTAAATGTATCATCAACATTGGTTTATTCTTTATTTCCAGAGAACACAGTTTAAAAGACATCCTATATAATAAAAGCGTAATATGCTAAGTGTCTGGTGGTCCCGTCAGCTGTTCAATCAATCAAAGAGTAACAGGCTAATGATATGCTAAGGCTGCTCAACTGCTTGCTATGACATGCACTGACCACCAGGGGCAGACGCTCCAACCAGTAGGTTAGCTTGCTGCTGGGGTCCTGTGGATGGGGACTGAGTGAGACGGATCAGACATACCTTGGAGCCCTCTTATGGTCCCTCCCCAACTGGCCAACCTCTCATGTCCTGGCCCTGACCGTGCACCAGTGGGGTCCCTCAGCCTGGCTTGTGCCCTCTCGCAATCTGGGAGCCCTCGGGGGATGTCAGAGAGCTGGTTTTGGCTCGATCCCGCTCAATGCAGGAACTGCCTCCTGGTGGTCAGTGCTCTCCCACAGGGGGAGCGCCGCTCAGCCAGAAGCAAGCGTACCGGTGGTGGCAGGAGCCTCTCTTGCCTCCGTGGCAGCACTAAGGATGTCCGACTGAAGGCTTAGGCCCGCTCCCCGCAGGTTCCCAGACTGAGAAGGCACAGGCTGGGCTGAGGGAACCCCCTCTCCCGAGTGCAAGAATTTCGTGTATTTAGATATTTATTAGATTCACTTTATAAAATATGCTATGTATATATTCTAGAGCATAGTTTCTCAAATGTATCACTATTAACATTTTGTACTATCATTCTTGCTTGTGTGTGTTTGGTGGTGGAGGGGGTGGTGTATGTGGTTGGCCTGTGCATTATGGATGTTTGGTGGCATCCCTAGGTTCTACATGAAATACTAGTAGCATCTCCCCCTCAGTTGTGACAAACAAAAATATCTGCAGACATTGCTAAATGTCCCATAGTGGGAAAAAATCACCTTCTGTTGAAAATCATTCTTCTGTAGTTTGGATTGGCAACTTTTTTTTTTGGGGGGGTAAAAGGCTGGGTAATAGGACCAATATTTGGAAACAGGGCCTTTATGGAGGTAATTAAGGTAAAACGAGGTCATATGTGTTGGGCTGTAAACGGGACTAGTTTCTCTATAAGAGGAAGAGCCCCTAGAGATCTTTCTTTCTGTGAGTCCACAGAGGGCGCATGTGAGCACACGGTGAAGTGGCCATCTGAAAGCCAACAGGAGAGTCTTCACAAGAAACCAACACTGATGACAACTTGATCTTGGGCCTCCAGCCTCCAGAACTGTGTGTGTGTGTGTGTGTGTGTGTGTGTGTGTGTGTGTGTGTGTGTAGTGGGTGTTTGTTATTTAAGCCACCCAGTACAGTCTGTGGTATTCTACTGCGGCAGCCCGACTAGACTAATACACTTATAAAAGAAAAACATTGAAAAAAAAAATGAAAATGTGATAAATTTAAAACTGCTGATCTTTGAAAGATATTATTAAGAATATTAAAACACACAGAGCCCCGCAGTGGTGGCTGAGTGGTTGAGCATTGACCTATGAACTAGGAGGTCGTGGTTTGATTCCCCATCAGGGCACATGCCTGGGTTACAGGCTTGATCCCCGGGGGGGGGGGGGGGGGGGGGTGAGGGGGGGAGGCAGCTGATCAATGATTCTCTTTCATCATGGATGTTTCTATCTCTCTCTCCCTCTCCCTTCCTCTCTGAGATCAATTTAAAAAAAGAAAAACACAGAAAAATATCTACAAATCACTTACCCGAGGAAAGATTTTTATAGAATATGTATATAACTATGTCAATCAATAAGAAACAAATTTTTAAAGTGGGAGAAAAGAATCAAACAGGTGTTTTACCAAACAGACAGAGATGGCAAACAAACTAAAGACCTCATTATTAGACATTAGAAAAATTTGAATTCAAACTAAAATGAAATACCATTACAAACCTAATATGATGGCTCAAATAAAATACCTGGCATCAAATGCTGGTGGAGATGCATTTATCACTGAAATTATATTTGTTAATTCACTTTACAAGATTTCAGCAAAAACTAACACAGCAATGTGGTAAAGGTTAAAGGTTTCTTAACTCGAGAGCATGCTTGTATTATCATATTCTACTTTTCTATGTTTCTCGACTTTTTGTAATACAAAGAAAAAAGAATTCCCTCTCCATAATGTGCCGTTTAAACTCTGCTGCCCAGAGAAGTCAGGTACAAATAATTCGTGGGAATAAGGCTGGGAAATGTAAATAAGACGCTTTGAACATGGAGCACAACAGTACTAGAAAAGAAAATCTGTTACCAACAGAGTTTATCTCAGGAAAGGGGGGAAAAGGCAAATTAAAAAACACGTAATATATGAAAATACATACAATGCAAAATAAGAGAATGGCTTTCAAGCAAATCACATTTCCCTGCTCAAAGCTTATGTGAGCATCTTTTTAAAAAACAACAACAACAAACATTTTTATTGATTTCAGAGAGGGAGAGAGAGATTGAAACATCAACGATGAGAGAGAATCATTGACCGGCTGCCTCCTGCACAACCCATACTGGGGATCAAGCCCACAACCCATGCCTTGACTGGGAATCCAACAGTGACCTCCTGGTTCATAGGTGGACGCTCAACCACCCAGCCACGCTGCTGGGCTATGTGAGCAACTTGTTGGATTTTTCTTTTACACCAAGTTAGGGACATATGGGCATAATGTTACATATAGGACAACTTTTTCTCTAAATTACAGGTATTGAGCATGTGTCTGGTCAATATTATTTCACAGCAATCGTTTCTTCCATGACAATGAATTTTAAAATTGAATCCTATTCATGGTGGGGGGTGTTGGGGAAGGGAGAATGAATAGAGTCATCAAGGAGGTAGCGCAATCTATGTGAACAGACGCATAAAGCTTGACTCTTCAGCAGCTTTCCTAGGAAACCTCATCCCGCCCAGCTGGACACCCGACACTGGCGTGGTTTTCCTGGGGCCTGCAGAGAGGCTGCCGGCCATGCTCCGCTGGTGGTGGCCAGCGCTGCCTGCCCCCAGCCCCGCGGCTGCCTGCTTGGGTGCACTGCGTTTGGGGGAGTCCCCCGCAGTCCTGAGTCTGGGCGCCTCCTCTGGCCTCGCTCGCTAGGCCTGGTCTTGGCCGCGTCTCTCAGGGTTCAAGGTCTGAGACGACCCCCACCTCCCTGGCCAGGTCTCCAGCCAAAGTGAAAGGAGCCTGCATTCACCGCAGCCGGGAAAGGAGCTCTGTATGTTGGTCAGTTCCCGATGATCATGTGAATGTCCCCGTAATCAGGCTGAATTTTCCATCTTTGCAAAAATGGACCCTAGGGAGCCCCGTGTCATGTGGGCTCTTTACCCAAAGGACAAAAAACGTATTTTCCATAAATAACATAATTGGTTTATTAGTAATCAATAACCCTTCTTTTTCATTCAATGCAACTTTCTATAGAGAAGTACTTTTGAGCTTGCAATGCGAAAGATACATTCGACTATAATAAACGATCACTGTTTATTCGTGTTGTAATTAGCTTTGCAACTTGATATTGTATTGCCCTAAGTTCTGTGCTGAGCAAAGGTGTTTAACAAGCCTTGTCATTTTTTAAACACTTGAGTTGTCCCTGTTTATTTTTGAATGAAAATATATTTCAATGTTTCCTTTAAAATTTTAAATAGGTGCTCAATTTGGTCAAAATACAGCCGTGCGTGGTGGAATAATGGAAGGTCCCTCTTATTCATCCCACCATCCTCCGAATAAACTAATAATGACAGCTGACGCTTAACTCTCCAGGCGTCCTCAAACTACGGCTCGCGGGCCACATGCGGGTGTTTTTGCTGTTTTGTTTTTTTACTTCAAAATAAGATATGTGCAGTGTGCATAGGAATTTGTTCATAGTTTTTTTTTAAACTATAATCCGGCCCTCCAACGATCTGAGGGACAGTGAACTGGCCCCCTGTTTAAAAAGTTTGAGGACCCCTGCCTAGACTATGCTAGAGCTAACAACACAGTTATGAAAAAGCATCGTTACTACTTATTTACAACTTGTTTTTACACTTAAAGTGTCTCTTGATCCAGTTACTTGGTCAGGCTACATAGAACTAAGTCATGCTTTTCCTTAGCTGCATCGTAGGGCTATCTTATATTTAATAAATCTCTCTTTTTTTAAAAAAAATATATTTTTATTGATTTCAGAGAGGAAGGAGAGGGAGAGAGAGACAGAAACATCAATGATGAGAGAGAATCACTGATCAGCTGCCTCCTGCATGCCCCTCACTGGGGACCGAGCCTGAAACCTGGGCATGTGCCGCTGATCGGAATCAAACCTGGGACCCTTCAGTCTGCAGGCTGATGCTCTATCCTCCGAGCCAAACCAGCCAGGGCTAATAAATCTCTTTGTGATTGATGTTCAGTTGGTTTCTGGTGTTCACTATTATAAATAATATGAAGCAAACATCATTGCCTATACATCTTTTTCATATGTGTCATTATATCTTTGGTACAAATGCCTAAATTATATACTTGTTCAGTAAAAATGTGTACATGTTAAATATTTGATAGATGCTAACAAGTAGACCTCAGAAAGGCTATCCCAGTTTATGCTGTTTCTTCACATCCATTCCAACACCAGATAGCATGCATTGTTGATAAATGATTATTAGTGATGGTTAAGGAATTACTATTCATATTCTGAAGGAGAGAAAGTGGAGCATACCTACATGTATTCATTCAATAAACTTATTGAAAACCTGCTGTATCACAGACATCATTCTAGATGCTACAATAGCAGCAAGCAATAAAAAATATTAAAATACCCATTCCTGCCCAGCTGATGTGCCTCAGTGGTTGAGTATCTAACTATGAACCCAAGCACATGGCCAGGTTGCTGGCTTGATCTTCAGTAGGGAACATGCAGGAGGCAGCTAACCAATGATCCTCACTGATGTTTCTATCTCTCTTTCCCTCTCCCTTCCTCTCTGAAATCAATTAAAAAATATATATACACATTTATATATATGTGTGTGTGTATATCTATATCTATCTATATCTATCTATCTATCTATATATATATATATATATATATATATATATATTATTTTTTTTTAAGAAAGAGAAAAAAGTTCATGGATAACATTGTGGTGATTGCTAAGAGGACAGGGAGCGGAGGGGAGGTGGAGGAGGGTATAGGGTGCATAAATGGTGATAGAAGGAGACTTGAATGGGGTGGTGAACACACAATTTGTGTACAGATGATGTGTTGTGGAATTGTGCACCTGAAACTGTTGCTGGTGGAAATGGGGTTCTTTCACAGAATCCAAAGAAAGCATTCTGGGAGACCCACATATGGGAGGATGTGGTCTAGTTGTAAGATTTATTGGGGCAAAAATAGAAGGCCGCCCCCAGGTTCTCAATGCCTCATTTCCATTTGTCTCGTGAAAGAAGTTCAGCCTTGTTTTCTTCAGGCCTAGAAATAGGACCCCTAATAGAACGGGTGACTGACTAAGTTGGTTAGAGCACTGACCCATACATAAAAAGGTTGTGGGTTCGATTCCCAGTCAGGGCACATACCTAGGTTGGGGGTTCAATCCCCAGTCAGGGCATGTATGGGAGGCAACCAATCCATGTTTCTCTCTTACATCAATGTTTCTCTCTCTTTCCTTCTCTCTCTCTCCCCCCCATGTCTGTTTAAAACCAATAAAAACATATCCTCAGGTGAGGATTAAAAATATATATATAATAAAAATTAATAAAAAATAATACACAATTTTTAATTTAAAAAAAGAAAAGAATTGGGCCAGTGTCCAGACAGTTTGCATCATTGGTTCAGTCCATGTCTCTGTCCCCATCCAGCTAGCTTCGCCTGTGTTTCTGGCTGCATTCCATCTGGCACTGTGCCCAGGCCCACATGGTCTGCCTCACGCCCCAGGTGGCTATTAAGCTGGCATGGCTGCCTTGGAGAGAGAATGCATGAGTGAATGGAGCAAGCTCATATTACAGAGACAGAGAGAGAGAGAGAGAGAGAGAGAGAGAGAGAGAGAGAGAGAGAGAGAGAGAGAGATGGATAGCTCCTTTGTTAGGCTGATTATCAATAAAAATATATTTTACAAAACTAAATAAAAAAATCCCCACTCCTGTGTGGTTTATGATCAAGGTTGCTGTGGTCCATTGTTAAGAAACAATGGGATGCCTTAGCCTGTTTGGCTCAATGGAGATTGTCGGCCTGTGGACTGAAGGGTATCAGGTTTGATTCCCGTCAAAGGCATATGCCTGGGTTGGGGGCTCGATACCCAGTAGGGGCTGTGCAGGAGGCAGCCAATCTCTCATCATTGATGTTTCTCTCTCCCTCTCCCTTCCTCTCTGAGATCATATAATATATATATATATATATATACATATCTTTAAAAAGAAACAATGGGACACCTGAGGAGATCTAATAAAGCATGGGCAGGGTGTGAGGCACCCAGTGACTAGTGGTAGGAGGGAGTCATTAGCACCACTAGACTGCCATGGGGCAGGGAGTCCTACTGCAGCCTGGCAGAAAAGACTGCCCTAACCAGAACTGTGACCTGAAGAGGAGAAACCTTATAGCTGCCATCTCATGGATCAGTACAGCAAGCCAAAGCAACCAATACCCAAACCTCCCTTATTTTCCAGCCTCTCATGCCCTGTGTCCCAGTGAGCATTTACAGAGTCCCACTCTGCACCGTCCTAGGAGAGCACCTACATAGCCTCCTCCAGAGCTGCCTTTAGTTTTCCAGTTGCATTCTTTTCTAGCCCTTCCAGTTAATCCACTGAGCCGCTAGTCATGAATCAATATGGCTCTAAGCACATCTCCTTCCACACAAAGTGGACAATCACATATACCTTCCCAAACTTGGCCCACTAGGGGAGATTTCTCTTCACCACAGCCTAAAAGGGCCACCCGGAGTGGGGTTTGATGCAACAGCCATTCACTTCCAGAAGATTCCACCAGACCTTGCAGACGTATCTGTAACCCAAGGAGTGTGCTTTTTCCTCTGTTAAATGTTTATGGTGGCCTCCCCATGGGCTATAAGGTGCATTGAGGGTAATGTGTTGTTGAGGAGTAGGAATAAGTACCATTGAATGCGAACCACTAACTATACAGTTTGCTCGTGCCTTCTGGTCCTGTTTTGATCGGATTTTGTCCTGTTTTGATCGGATTTTGTATTTATCATTCCATTTCAAAAGGAATAGCCTTGTACACGCAATATTTTGATTCAGTGAAACAGACTACACTAGTCATGATAGATATTTTGGTTCACATAGTTACTTGCTATCCCATGTTCAGGAGTTTAGTCTGCCAGTAACAATAGCAAATGAGAAGTTGCTTTTCAAATGAAGAACAGTTGTTATGAGTTAAAGGCATACCTCTCAATCCTTAGGAAGCTGAGCTGTACTTATTGTCTTCCAATCTATAAACATGGCACGTCTCTCCATTTACTTGGTTTTCTTTGATTTTTGAATCAGCATTTTTTTTTCATTATACAGATCCTACACATTTTGTTAGGCTTGCTTTGACTTTTTTGGAGGGATTTTCAATAGGATTGTGTTTCTATTTCAGTCTCCAATGTTCTTTGCTAATTTATAGAAATGTGATTGATATCTGTGCACAGCTTGTATTGGATGATCTTGCTAAACTCACTAGTAGTTTTAGGAATTCTTTGGGATTATTCTACATAAACAGTAATGCAGTCTACAAATAGGGTGAATTTATGTCTTTCCTTTTTTGGTAAGTTTTACACTACACATTCAATATATCTAATATAAGACTATTTAAATTATCTTTCATATTGGGTAAATTTTGTGTTTGTGGTTTTCAAAGAATTGAACCATTTGTTTAAGTTGTTGAATTTTTATGTATAGACTTCTTCATATTATTCTTTTATTATACTTTTAATGTTTGTGGGTTCTGTAGTTAGAATTCCTCTTTCATTCCTAATATTGGTAATTTGCATCTTTCCTTTATCATTGTCAATCTTACTAGAAGTTATCAAAATTTTTTTTGTTCATCCTCACTTGAGGATATTTTTTCCATTGATTTCTAGAGAGGGTAGAAGGGAGGAAGGGAAAGAGAGAGAGAGATAGGGGAAGGGAGAGAGAGAGAGAGAGAGAGAGAGAGAGAGAGAAAGAGAGAGAGATGTGAGAGAGACCCATCGATTGGTTGTCTCCCTCAAGCACCCCGATCAGCATTGAGGATCAAACCTGCAACCCAGTACATGCCCTTGACCAGGAATCAAACCTACCACCTTTCAATGCTTTGGCTGATGCTCTAACCACTTATCAACACCAGTCAGGGCTAAAAGTTACCAATTGTATTTATCTTTTTTAAAAAAAATGAAACTGTGGTTTGATTTTTCTCTTTTGTTTTCATGTTTTAAATTTTATTGACTCCTTATCATTTCCTTTCTTCTAGCCTTCTATTTATTTTGCCTTTCTTTTTTTATATTCTTTTTTATATATTTTTTTATTGATTTCAGAGAGAAAGGGAGAGAAAGAGATAGAAACATCAGTGATGAGAGAAAATCATTGATCAGCTGCCTCTTGCACATCCCTTACTGTGGATTGAGCCCGCAACCTGGGTATATGCCCTTGACTGGAATTGAATCTGGGACCCTTCACTGAGCCAAACCAACTAGGGCTTCTATATTCTTGTTATAGAAGCTCAGATTGTTGATTTAAGGCCTTTTTCTTTTCTAATATAAAAATTTAATGCTCTAAATTCCCTAATAAATGCTGCTTGAGCTACATCCAGCAAGTTGTTATGCTGTATTTTTACTTTCATTCATATATATATATATTTTTTTTTTTTTTTTTTCATGAAACTTCCTCTTTGACCACTGGAATGTTGGGAATAAGAGTGTTTAATTTCCAAGGTCAGGAATATTCCCTGTTATTTTTCCATTATTGCTTTCATGTTTAATTCTCCAAAGGTCAGAGAATATATCTGTATGATTTTATTTCTTTTAATATTTTTCATAGTTGTTTATGTGCCAGGACTTCTTGGTGTTCCAGGTGCACTTGACAATATGTATTCTGCTGCTGTTAGTTGGAGCGGGTCAATACATTTCAATTAGATCTTTTTGATTGATGGTGTTGTTCAATTCTTTTATGCTATTCTTATTTCTATTTACTGCTTCTATCAATTACTGAGGAGGGGAGTTAAAATTTTAACTATAATTTTAGAGTTGTCTATTCTCCCAGTTCTGTCAGCCTTTGCTTCATATATTTTGAATCGCTGTTGTTTGGTGCACATATATTTAGGATTTTTATGTGTTCATGAATTTACCACTTTATAATCATGTAATGTGATTTTTATTCTGGTAATTTTCTCTGCTTTGAAATCTGCTTGTCTGATATTAATATAATCATTTCAGTTTTTTCTTTGGCTTAGTGTTTAAATGTTGTATCTTTTCTGTATTTTTACTTTTAACATATCCATATAATTTTATTTTAAGTAAGTTTTTGAACAAAGCAGGTAGTTTGGTCTTTTTTAAAAAAAATCAATTTTTCCAATCTCTGTAACATATCACTATCTACTGGTATCAATATTTTACTACTTTAAAGATTATATAGAAGCTTTATTAGCCTCTGGCCCCTTAATCTACCTCCTTTAGAGGGTAGATTGTCTTGCCTGGCTGGCGTGGCTCAGTGGTTGAGCGTCAACCTATGAACCAGGAGGTCACAGTTTGATTCCGTCAGGGCACATGCCCGGGTTGCGGGCTCAATCCCTGGTGTGGGGTGTGTAGGAGGCAGCCAATCAATTATTCTCTTTCATCATTGATGTTTCTATCTCTCTTTTCCTCTTCCTTCCTCTCTGAAATCAATTTTTAAAAAGTAGGTCATAATATAGTCTTAAGTATCACTTCTACTTACACTGAGAATCACATTAGACAATGTTATCATTTTTGCTTTGACACATTAAAATCAATTTAAAAACTCAAAGACAAGAAGAATAGTGCATTGTATTAACTATATATTTATTCTTTCTGTTGTTTTTTCTTCACTTCTGATGTTCCAAGTTTCCTTCTGTTATTATTTCCTTTCTGTCTGAAGAATGTTCTTTAGTCATTCTTGTAGAGAAGGTCTGCTGGTGACAAATTCCTTTAGTTTTGCTTCTTCTGAGAGTGTCTTCATCTTCATTCTCAGAGGATTATTTTTTAATATAAAAATTTGGATTGACAGGCCTTTTCTTTTAGAACTTTAAAAATGTGTCACTTATTCTGGCTCCCATGGTTTCTAATGAGAAATCCTCTATCATTTGAATAATTATTCTACTATCAATTCAGCCTCATTTATCTCTGCTGCTTTCAAAGATGTTTCTTTGTGTTTAATTTTCAGAAATTTCATTCTGATATATCTGGTTATGGATTTATGGGGTTTACCTTGTGTGAGATTCGATTAGTTTCTTAATTTGTAGGTTTTTTTCTTTGGCTAAGTATTAGAAGTTCACAGTTATTATTTCTTTAAATACTTACTTAGTTTCACACTCCCCTTTCCTTCTGGGACTTGGATGAGTAAGTATTAGACCCTTTGTTTTTATCCCACAGGTCCCTACGGCTGTTTTCTCTGTCATTCAGATTGGATAATTTCTATTGATATTTACTTGAGTTCACTAGTTCTTTTCTTCTATTTTCTCCATTCAGCTAGCGAGCCCATCCAATGAATTTTTATTTCAGTTATATCATTCTCACTTTTACAGAGTTTCACTTATTCTTCCTTATATGTTCTACTTCTTTGCTGATAATTTCTTATTTGTTTCAAGATTGTTCACAGTTGCTTATTGTAGCATTTTTATGACAGCTACTTTAAAATCCTTGTCAGGTAATTCCCACATCTGCATCCTATCATTGTTGCTGTTTGTTCTATGATTGAATTTTCTCATTTGAGTTGACGTTTTTTAGCTTTTCAACATGATGTGCAATTGTGGATTGAGATTCTGGTTCCCATTTAAATCTTCCATTTTAGCAGTCAATCTTTTGGGTTTAAATGTACTTCTTGGCCCAATTTTGTGGGCAGTGGTTCAAAAATTTAGTTTTCAAAGCCTTTGCAGTGTTATTCTGATCTGTTCCACTGTGTGCTGTTCAGAAGCCCAGCTGAAACCTGGGCAGAATTCCACAAAGGTGTTCAGTTTTCAAACCTTTTGTTTTATTTCTTGTTGATTACTCATGGGCTGCTCGGAGTTTAGCCCAGGACTTCATGCACAGATAGAGAATATTCCTTCTTCTAGCTCAGTTCTCTCTATAGCCTCCCTCCTACCCCTCCCCACCCCCATTATCTAGCTGGGAGGGACATCCCTTTTTCTCACAGGGTAGGAGGATAGACAGAACTCTGCGGATGGTCTCTGCAGCTG